>JAJHSJ010000010.1:6986155-7037445 GCA_021015155.1 Magnolia officinalis
AGGGTTTATATCCTAGACTTGGGTCCTTGGCCCAAAGCTTTCACAAATTTTCAAAATAGCCTTATAGGACTCCCTATTGGTGTTGGGGCGGCCCTAACACCCCTCTGGCCACCAAACTTGGTGTGTAGGTGTCTCATAGCCCGATGAGGGGTCATGCAAAGTTTGAGAACAAATGGATGAACGAGTATGGGGTCTGAGCATACGATTTCGATCTTTAAGTGGCCCTATGGGGCCCATTTCGGTGATTGGGGTGATTATGGTGACCCCCTGGCCATGAAACTTATAGAATAAGTGCTCCATGGCCCGATGAAGGGCCATGCAAAATTTGGGAGCGATCGGATATGGGGTTTAATCGTACGGGTCCAATTTGAGATCAACGGTCACCATTCCACGATCAGGTCCCAGATTTGGTGGACGGGTGTAGAAAAATATATTAAATCGTCACCGTAAATTTGAAAGAAATTCGATGGTTGGAACGCCTGGTATCTCAATTTTATTTGCAAGTGCCAGATTTCAATCCGGCATTGATGGGGTACATTTGGGAAGTGTCAGATCCCAATTATGGGTGTCCACTGGGTCTGTAGTCCGTGATGGACTACAAGCCCAGTGAGATTTATGATTTCCTAAACTTTTGAATTTTTTTGACCCTTCTCGGTTGTTGGGTGGCCCATACGGGCTGTTGTTAAGTGTAAACAGGCCCTCTGGCTTGGCGGGCCGCACTTGGTCTGATCATAACCAGACAGGTCTAGTCTAATGAGCTAATCCTAGGTTTAATTTGCTGGTGGTACTGAGTAGTTTAATAGATGGTCCTGCGGCAAATCCTACGTGGACACCCCAGGACACTGTGCTGGTTGGACGGGACGTTACATGTCAAATCTTGACTAGGTGTTGAAACTCCTGAGAATCTACCACCAGAGCAAGAGTAAGAAACCATATGTGATCCACGCATTAATTATGAATTTGGTACATTGATTACAATTCCATGATTCACCAAATTAGGTTTTACTTAATAGGAAGAATTTTATCACAAATGTGGGAATTAAATGCTTAAAATTCTATGATATTTTTTTATTTTTTTAAAAAAAAAATAGGTTAGCTTGTTAGTACACACCCATGCATGTCAGTACACACACTCCATATTAGCCACCCCCACTAGGGATCAATACATGATATTTACAAACATGCAATCACTATGTAAATATTGGTGATAATTCTGTATAATGCAATTCCATATCATTTAATCCTCTGAACCAACTTGTTTGGGAGCATGGATTCGGAACCCCTTGGATTTGGAATTCTCCAGTTGTTTTTGGCATCTTGGATTCAAATCTCCTGCAATTCAAAAGTAGCTATACGTAATATATTTACAAGGGTTTGAATTTAATTACTAAATCAATTTTAATATCACTAATTAGTGTACGTATATAATGTTTGACACAATTGTTGTAAAAAGTCCATTGAAATATATATTTTGCTTGAAAATGATGAAATTGCAAGTCTCGGATGGGCCACAAGCATAGGATCACATCCAAGTGACTACCTACTTATTTTTAACTGTTGATTTACATGGACAGTGTTTGGACAACGCAAATTATCCTATAAAAGTAATTCTAGTGATATAGTTGATAATTTGATTGTTTTGGGATATGATCAATGGGCCATGCGCCCAATAAATTAATAGCCAAGTAACACACATGTTACATAAGCAACCCTTAGAAGGATTTTAAATGTAATCCAAGCTTCCAGCTTGAATTTCAAACCTCCTATTCAAGAGGATTTGAAACCTTATGGTGCCAAACATATCATGGATTTTGAAATCCCCTCAAATCCTCTCAAATCACCCTAATTCATAGTGTCAAATGACCTCTAAATATTTCAGTGGCTTATGTCCCAAACAAATTAATGGGTGGGTGTAGAAGTGAAGATAGGGATAGAAAAATTTTAATTGACGGATGGGATATTCTCTAATACGAAATTTCAGCCACCCATTTTAATTGCCATAAAATAGATGGACCCGTTGCGTCCATGACACTGCCACATGTACTGTAGATATATGACTTGACCAAATTGTCTCTGTTCTTGCAATGCTACGACATTATTTCACTTTGGTGGTCCATAATTAAGTCATAAATAGATTTGGTACCTTATTTCTATCTAAGTCCATAAAGACAATAGATTAATAGATTAGGTACCACCCTACCACGCCCATTAAGACACAACTGGTCCCACATCTGTGACAACTGTATGGTGCATTGTATAATTAAATTCCACTATTTCAAGTTAGGAAGCAGATTGTGTCATACCCTCGATTGTCTCTAGTCAGGAATGGACAGATCTATGTGGGGCCCACCATAATATATCTGTTTAACCACGCTGTCTGTTTCTTTTCTCACATTATTTTAAGGTATGAGCCCAAAAATGAGGCAGATCCAATGCTGAAGTGGACCACACCACGGATGACTTGCATGTAATGTAACCCAAGCTTATTATTTGGTGTGGTCCACTTGAGCGCTGGATCTACTCGTTTTCAGGCTTATAGCTTAAATTGACATGAGAAAAGAAATGGGTGGTATGGACAAATAGATACGTCATGATGGCCACCTAGTTCCTAGTTAGAGATGGGTGGGGTAGAACACACCCTTTTCTCATATCATTTTAAGGTATAAACTAAAAAAATAAGGCGGATCCCATGCTTAAGTGGACCACACAAATAATAAGCTTGTGTGCACAAAGCATTAAATGCAAAAATCATCTATGGTGCGGTCTGCTTGACTCTTGATTCTACCTCATTTTTTAGCTCATACATTAAAATGATCTAAAAAGAAAGATGGATAATGTGGATATTCATATACATCACGGTGCCCCCCAATCCACATCCTTCAAGTTAGAAGGAAGTTCAATGTTGGCCAAAAATTGGGCATGATGGAATGCATACAGACTTCCTATGGTTCCAGTTATAATTAACATGGGTCAGGATCAGATATGCCACGTCTCTTTCAAGACAGTACAACTCTTATGGTGGGGCCCACTTTGATGTATATATTCTATATCTGAGTTGTCCATATATTTTGCAAAATCATTTTATGCCACGAGCTTAAAAATTATGCAAATTCAAATATTAGGCAGACATTGTTATAGAAGACTGGTGATTGTACGCTCTATCATTAAAAACTTCCCAAGACCTACGGTGATATTTTATCTGATGAATATATTTTATATCTAAGTTGGCCATATATATATTTTGCAAAATCATTTTATGCCATAAGCTTAAAAATTAAGCAAATTCAAATATTAGGTAGACATTGCCATGGAAGACTGGTGATTGAAAGCTCTATCATCAAAAACTTCCTAAGGCCTGCAATGATATTTTCATAATGTTTATTTGCCATCACCTATTGAAAAAAGTTATATAAACTTATATGAACAATAAATAAATAAGAAGAAAATATGAGGTCGATCCAAAACTTTTGTGCTCATAATAAATTTTTAATGGCCAATCACCACCACTTCCTATGATATAGTCAAGTGATACTTGGATGTGCTTCATTCATCGATTCTTGCACTAAAATAACATAATAAAACACATTAACAACGTTGGTATAAAATACATACATTAAGGTCCGTATTTAATTTGTTCCCATGTGATAATGGCCTGCCATTGAATTAAATATTACCATTGCAGGTTAGGAGGGACGGTGGAAGGTGCTGAAAATAATAATATTTTTTCATATTCAATTAAAATCACATCAGGCTAACATTTTAAAATTTTGACCGTTTGAATTGTGGGTCTTATTATGGATTGGACAACCAAACGTTATACAGATGGTCCTACTCATCTGATGAGTGATTTAGATATGGTCAACGGTCCAAAGGATGGTCATGACCATTTAGATTAGTGGGTGTGATGGTGCAATGTCATATTTGCATTTGGGAAGAAAATTTCAGTGGTCTAGATTGATGACACGTGCACCATGTGCGCAATAGATGTTTGTTTAAGTGGGGTCCACTACACTGCCATAATATATGATGTTTGCGTAAGCAAAAGGCTTTCTACTCTCTATAAAGGCTGAATGCAGATTGGTTAATTGATTCTCGTTTTCTGATGACGAGAACGTGGATGCATCAGAAAGCGAACGGTATTCTCATGTACGGTTGTGTGCAAATGGGCCCCACTTTCTGTCATCTGGACCGTTGGTTTTTTATTCCTACATGTGGATGGTTGATTCCTCGGATTATTCCAGATTATAGGATAGTTGCTATTCG
The DNA here is from genome assembly GCA_021015155.1 of Magnolia officinalis. Taxonomy (NCBI): domain Eukaryota; kingdom Viridiplantae; phylum Streptophyta; class Magnoliopsida; order Magnoliales; family Magnoliaceae; genus Magnolia; species Magnolia officinalis. The sequence continues at coordinate 6,990,419 of JAJHSJ010000010.1, forward strand.
ATCAGACTAAAAGGACCGTTAAGATAAAGTAAACGAACGGTGCAGCGGAATATTTGGACGAGGATTAGCTACTGAAAGGTTGAGTAGTGAGACTACCTACTGAAGTGACGTCTCCAAGTTCTGTAGGCCCCACTATAATCTATGTGTTGTATCCACACCGTCCATCCACCTGGAGAGATGAACTTAGGCATGATCCAAAGAATGGGGCAGATCCAAAGCTCGAGTAAACCCACCACTGAAAATAATGGGGTGATTGACGCCCACCGTTGAAGCTTTCCTAAGGTCCACCGTGATATTTATTTGAGATCTAATCTGTTCATGAATTAAATAAAATTAAAAAAAAATAAATAAAAACATGAACTAAGGGAAAAAACAAATATCAGCTTGATCGAAAACTTCTGTAGCCCCTAGAAGTTTTAAATGGTAGGCGTTCAGTCCCACTATTTTCTTTGGTGGGATCCACTCCAGCTTTGGATCTGAATCATTCTTTGGCTAATGCCTTAAAATGTTATCTGTAAATGGATGGACGGTGTAGATACAACACATGCATTATGGTGGAGCCATAGAACTTAGCGACGTCACTTCAGTCGCGAGTTTCCTTGCTGAACCCGTTGGTAGGTAATCGGCGTCGGTAATACTAACGAACCGAATCTTCCCATTTGGAACCTTTTCGGTTTATACCCTTAAGATCCGGAAAACTACCTAGGTCGGTGGATCGTGATTGTGGGCCACCGTTACTTACTTGTTTTATATCCATTCTGTCCATTCATTGTGTCAGCTCATTTTAGGGCATGAGCCCAAAATTAATGCAGATCCAAATATCAGGTGGACCACACCACAAGAAACAGTGTCGATTGAAAACCCACCCTTAAAAACGTATTAGAGACTACAAGTTTTGAATCCAGCTGATATTTGTGTTTTCCCTTTGTATATCTCCGTCTGCCCTTACCAACACGTTCGATGGCAAATAAACATTACGGTGGACCTACCTTGGAAGTTTTTAACGGTAGGCGTTCAATCACTACCGTTTCCCAGGGTGTGGCCCACCTGAGATTTGGATACTGCTTCACTTTTGAGCGCATACCCTAAAATGAGCTGACAAAACGGATGGACAGCGTGGATATAAAACACATACATCACGGTGGGCCCCATGCGATGAACGGTAAGGATCTATAACTGTGGCCCCACTTGAACGAAATGGACGTCAGTTTTGGAGTCCAAAGAAAAGTAAACCATCCACTGGGGTCTACTCACATCAGATGGGCTCAGCTTTGGATTTATATAGCCTGATAGTTACTTTGATCCAACGATCCCAACCATCCATCGGCGATGTGCAAGTGGATGGTCCTCCGATGGTTGGGATCTCTGGATTGGTTTTCAGATGGCCTACGCACCAACGGTCCACCTTCAATATATAAAATAAGCCAACGAATGATGGTAGGAGAACTTTCTGGGGCCTCTACTATTCTTAGTGGGGCCCATCTGATTAACAGTACAGATCATCAAACGGTGAGTCCCACATCAACGAACCACACGCTTCTTACTCTACATTTTGCGGATGGGTGAAGTACTGAACTCTCTGTCTCGTATATGCGGTTGGGTGGTAGCGGTGATTAAACTACCACCGTTAAAAACTTCTTAGGGCCCACCTTAATGTTTATTTTCCATCCAACCGGTTGATAAGGTCACACAGACCTGGATGAAGAAAAACACAAGTATCAGCTTATTCAAAACTTTTGAGGCGTGCAATAAGTTTTTAATGGTCGATCACCACAGTTTCCTTTGGTGTAGTACACCTGAGATTTAGATCTCCTTAATTTTTGTAATCATGCCCTAAAATGATCTGATAAAGTCGATGGACGGCGTGGATATACATTAAATACTTCAGGGTGGTCCCACGGTCACCGCCTAACCGGACTCAGTGCTACGCTGACCTGAGTCACCTGACCGAATCCGCTCCCTTCTCTCGTCTTTCCTACTCGATCCAGTGCCTCTCGATGCATGGGAGATGCACTGCTTACATGTAATTTCTTCACACGTGGAACACGTGGGAAAGATCAAAACCATTTATTAGATATCTCAGTGAGTGGGCCATAGTATAAAACTACACTGTTTTGGACACTTAACCCATTAATCAGTGGCATATGAATGAAAATTTAAAGAAGAAACTTATCAACGGTCCAAATTCTCTGATAAGAAAGGTAATTTATTATATGAGTATTATATTCTAATTAAAAAAATTTCTAAGAATTAGCCAATCAACTGAGTAAATTTCCTGATCCCTGGACCCGATTATCATAAACAGGTGCCACATGTACGGTATACGATCTAGAGACACACTAAAATGGCGTGCCTCCGGAGAAAGTGGGTCAACTCCCGTTTCTTTTCATGCAAGTGGCAGCCTCAATCATAGTAGCAGCCTCAATCACGTCAGCTGTAGGATTTGACCGTACGCGTGGACTCCACCGTACACTAAAATACATACGACTTGCACCTCATTGGAGGAAGCGGATTGGGTACGATAAGCGTAATGAGGAAACTCTGTGGGGGTCTACCCTGATTTATGTATTTTATCTGCTCAGCCCATCCATTTTATTAGATAATTTCAGGACTTGAGACAAAAAAATGAAGCATATCGAATACTCAAGTGGACCACACTATAGGAAGCGGTGTGAATTTAACATCTAACATTGAAAAATTATCGGGGCTATGGAAGTTTTGGATCAAGCTATATTTGTATATTCCCTTCCTCTAAGTCACTGTAATGTTAGGAATAGGTTGGATGACAAATAAATATTATTGTGAGTGTTATAGGTAAAAGTAGGAGTGTACACGGGTCGGTTCGGTCTGGTTTTGGGGTGAAATTGGAACCGAAACGTTCCTAACGGTTTTACAAATATTGGAACCAGAACTGGACCGTTAGCACCCTAGAACGGAATCGGAACCGGACCGTAAAGAATGATTCGATCTCGGATCGGATCCATGGTTCTGGGCTTGATTTTTGGTTTTAAATACATCGGTCAGGCATTTGCAAATCTTGAGTGGGGTTGAGGCTTATGAGATGAGATGGGAGTGATTTTATTTCCCGGATTAAGACAGAGTAAAGTAGTTTTGGATAAGAAAAGCTGATTGTGTTGAATTGCTTTTTGAATGGCATTGGCATATGGCATATGGCATATGGAACCGTCACACTTGCAGATTCCAATTCTATTCATCTACTCTGTCCATTAGGTCTACACTTTCTGTAGGCTGCCATTCAAATATCACATCAACCGTATGAATGGATCGATATGTGTGTTGGTCTTCTGTTTTCAATGGCCTGAATTGGGCCCCATGTCTCGGTGGTGTGGTCGGCTGTTATGCAAGTCTTACAGACTAGAGGCCCCCAGTTTGAACGCGGCCTCAGACATACATCCACCCATTATCTTTACCTAGCATGATGGACCTAAACAAATGGATGGTTCTCTTCGAAAAATCTTGACCATCCTAGTCGATTGATTGGTTATAATGGTCCGATTACTATGTTTTTTGCATGGTAGCATGTGAAATGTTTAATGGACCATTTGTCTCAAATTTTATAATGAGCCTTTCTATTCTGAGTGGGAAGTCAAAACAAGGACTGCAATTCAAACACATCTCTTCTCCTTTCCCAAACACACACACTTTGGCTTTAGCTTTGTCACGCATGCGAATTTTAATTTGGTACTGGTAGGAGAGAGAGAGAGAGAGACAGAGAGAGAGAGAGAGAGAGATTTGACTTTGATATTGGACTTAGACAACTTAGGATTTTTTATTTTATTTTTTTTTTTTTTTTTTTAAATACATCGGATCCACGGTTCCTGTCACAAATCGGTTCTACGGTTCGGATATACGGTTCGGATCAACGGTTCGGTTCGATTCTACAGGACCCTAAACTGGAACTGATCCGTAATCAATGGTTTTCAAATTTTGGGAACCGAATCAAACCGGACCGATCCAATGGTTCCGGTCCGGTTACAAGGTTCCAACGGTTAAATGTGCACCCCTAGGTAAAAGTAGTCTAACGACTCGTGGGGTAGCTCGGACTTCCAAACGTGCTTTTTGGTCCGAGATTGGAAGAAAGGACCCATGTTGATCATGACCAAAGGGTTACTAAACAATCCTATCTCATATCGATCTAAAGGATAACATGCGACGACCTTCTAAATTGGGGCCACGGCACCGTATGCCTCCAAGCTCATACAGACCTGGATTTATCTAATCTATGTGATTGATCGAGGGCTCGACTCAGCTAGGCCTCGACAGACGACCTGAAGACTAGTCAGTTTGACGAGATCGAGGGGATGGTCATCTAAAACGACGAACCTCGCTGAGGAGGTGAGCCTACCCCCATGCCCAAGTACGAGCGGACCAAGGAATTGGTTAGTTGACCAATAATGGTCAGTGTGGAAAGCCACCTTGAGCCTACCATGGAGGTCAGCCTGATTGATCGAGGGCTCGGCCCAGCTCGCCCCCGACCATCTGTAAATTGATTTTAGGGTCGATCACTTCAACACTTATTACCACCACAAATTCCGTGTAACTTTTGAGAAACGTAAGCAAAGATTGCGCCTATGATCGAGAACTGTTTCTAATCCCAATAATGACCCCTCTGCACTATAAATGGGGGACCCATCTACACTAAGAGGTATACAAAATCTCTCACCTAAAACCTTTCTCGATACTATTAGACCAAGGTTCCTAACCTAACTTTGACATCAGAGGGTCTCCTGCTCTAGCTAGGGTTTCATTTGTCTTCTTTTTATGCAGGTATTCGAAGGTCTAAAAAGGGTGGACCATATTTTTACATCAACAGTACATGGGCCCTAGCAAAATTTCAAATGTGGAAATCATTATTCTCACTTTTCTTGTGGTGCAGTCCGCTTAAGTTTTAGATATACTTTTATTTTAGGCAAAACCTTAGAAAAAAGGATGGACAGCCTAGATAAACCACATACATTCAGTGCGGGCCCAACAGGGTTTACTCACTATAAGAAAAGAGTACTGAGTAACTCAGTACGCAATTCAATTTCCTCATTGGACTAGATTAGTCGGATTCCGTGGACCATCGTCCATCTTTCAAAAATCGAATAAGCCAATTACTTGGGCTGTCATCGAGCCGCACCTGGGTAGGTCTCGGCCCGGATTTTGAGCTGTTGGCCCAAGCCCGGCCCATTGACACCCTATAACCTGAGGTAGGTATAACGGTCAGTGCACCTCACGTGCCAGATAGAGAATGTTTCCGACCATTGATTGGTGGATGTGGGAATTGATCCGGACCATCAGATTAACAGCCCATCTATTTGATTATCCATGAACTTCATATCGATTGGTTGTTCAAAAAACTATGGATCCATCACCCATATCGAACGTGCCACCAATGGTAATTGAGCGATGGTCCTGGGAGAAATGAACGGATGGATCGAACGGTTAAAAGCATCCGGTTACTGCAGATCCGTCATCCCATGGCGTAGTGGCCCATGCACATCAGCTCAGGTCACTGATCTGATGTGCCTCACTCTCAGTGATTTTGATTTTTTCATCAGGTGGGGCCCACCATGGAAGGGACAATCTCAAGATCCAATTTAGACTAGGGCAGGTAGGACGGGGTGGGGCCCACACCTGTGGTTCGAAATTTTGCCGTGGGATTTTATTTTATTTTCCTATAATTTCATTATCATGGACTCGGCCTGGTCTGGCAAAATCCAAGCCGTTGGACTAATGAGCTTGACCCGGCCCAATGGCAATGAGCACTTGGTTGGAGCTTTGATGGGTTGACCCGGTCCTGATTCCCTGACCCATGTGGGTCATGCGTGTACACATCCGAGTTGTGCAAAAGATGGATCATACAAAGAAGAATTCCTTCAATGAAAATCAAGAGGATCCGCTCATTAGGTGGGCCACACCTGAACATTGAGTCGGACCATCGGCTGTCCATTTATTGAACGGTGTAACCCACCTGACGAGTGTAACAACTTAGATTTTCTCCCAAGCGGCCCACCTGCTCGACTCGGACGGAAGCGGATTGGCTGGTGTACCACACACCACCGACCTGGTGTGTTGACGTTACCAAGTTCTGTGGGTCCCACCATGATGTATGTGTTATATCCAAACCGTCCGACCATTTGGAAAGCTTGTTTTAAGGCTTGAGCCGAAAACTAAGAAAGATACCACGATCAAGTGGACCACACTGCAAAAATCAGTGAGGCTACCATTGAAACCCTTCCGGGGGTTAAAATGATATTTGTTTTTCCTCTTTATCCAGGTCTTGAAGCGGATTAGCTGGTGTACCACACACCAGCTATATAGCTGGTGTAGATAAGTGTCCTGCGAAGGCAAGCGCCCAGACTCCTCGTGCTCCGAGTGGTACGAACGATTCAAAGGGGATTAAAGTTACATGGGCCCTACAATGATGTATTTAGTATATCCACACTGTTCATCCATTTTTCGAGAACATTTTATATTATTAGACAAAAATGAATCATATCCAAAACTCAAATGGATCACACCATAAATAGCAACGAGGATAATGATTTTCACCGTTAAGAAATTCATAGGGTCCACCGTAATGTTTATTTTCCATCCAATCCGTTAATAAGGTCATAAATACATGGATGAAGAGAAAAAACAAATTTCATATTGATATGAAGCTTCTGTGACCTATAAGAGTTTCTTTCAATCCCCCCTGCTTTTTGCAGTGTGATCTAATTGATCTTTAGATCTTTGTTATTTTTTGGCTCAAACCTTAAGACTAGCTTGCAAAATGGGTGGACGGTTTGGATATAACACATACCTCATGATGGGACCCACGTAACTTGCTGACGTCAATATACCAGCTATACACTAGCCAATCCGCTTCCGAAAATAAACATTCCGGTGTCCTATAAATGTTGTAACGGTGAGAATTATTTATGGTGTGGTCCACTTAGGATTTTTATATGACTTATTTTTGGGCTCATGCTCTAAAATAATCTTTTCAAATGAATGAACGGTTTAGATATAATAAATACGTCACTTTTGGGGCCATGTAACTTTGATCTCCTTTGAACCGTTCCTACAGCTCCAAGCTCGAGGAGCGTAAGCGCTCGTCTCCGCACTGATACGTAAAAACAGTAACCAGGTCGGTGGTGCGTGGTACACCAGCCAATCCGCTTCTGACTCGGACGGATATGCACGTGACACCTGACCGTACGTGGAAGTTCAATGGCAAGTCCCCATCCCACCAAGGATATCCCACCATTAAAACCTTTTTAGGGCCCATTATAATGTTTAAATGCCAACTTGTTGGTAAGGTTACACCGAATGAAAGGGAAACATAGATATCAACTTGATCCAAAGAAGTTTTAATGGTGGATGTTTGCTGTGGTAGGTTCTCCTAAGATTTGGACCTACTTTATTTTTAAGCTTACCATTAAAATAAGTTAGCAAAATGAATGGAAAACTTGTATAAAACATGTACATCACAATGGGCCCCTCGACACCTGATGCCAAGTTAACATCCTGATGATAAGGCAATTCACCTGATGATTCACCCTGGTGGTAGGGTCATGATAAGGCAATTCACCTGATGATTCACCCTCATCCTGTTGTCATTGTAGTTAAGGCCTATGCAAAGCATGTTTGAAAGTTATCAGGTTATTTTTTGAGAATGTCACAATCTCATAGAGGTTCCATTGATCCTACCACAACCTTAAGCATGAGCTAAAAAAATAGAATTGAAACCTTTGCTTGTCATTAGTAGAAAAATCTTGCTTGTTGCAATCTAATTAGACTACTATAGTAATGCAAGTAATGCAGTGATGACAATGTCAATGATGATGTGGATCAATTATAATACATGAAAGTAGTGTTTTTCTGCTTGTGGAAAGCATGGGATCTAAATTCACTATAAAATAACCATATCTATATATAAGGTGGATCAAACCTTGAGAAACACTAAGATTAACACCGGCCATTAGAGGTGGGTATCGAGTCAAGTCGGACCGGATTGGGCCCAACTCGACTTGGTCCGAAATTTTCAATGCTTGATGTGAACTCGATCCGATCCGGGTCCGAGTCTGAGTCTAGGTCCTCCGACTCGATTCGATCCGTTGCACTGCTAGCCTAATCTGAACTGAGTCTGACTCAGTCAGGGAAATCGACTCGGATCAGGTTAGCTACGGTTTGGATCGAATCTTTTTGGCCCCTAAAAGAGTTTCAATGGTAAGCGTTCAACCCCCACTGCTTTTTGCAGTGTGGTCCACTTGATCTTTAGATCTGTTTTACTTTTCAGCTCAAGCTTTAAGACGAGCCCGCCGAATGGATGGATGGTTTAGAAATAACACATACCTCATGATGGGACCCACAGAAATTGCTGACGTCTGGCCTGGTGCGTGGTATACTTGCCCATCCGTGTCTGGATTTTTTTCTTTAGACGAGGATTTCCTGCATGGTTGCATTGAGATGCTATACGGGCCCATAGTGATATTTGTAAGAAATCCACACCATCCGTCAGTTGTGAGATGTCATATTAAGACATGATACCAAAAAATAGGTGGATCCAAAGCTCAAGTGTGAGGGACAAGAGGGAAAACTGAGTAAGGTGGTCATTGAATCTACATTATTTTCTCTCGTAAGGGCCACTTGAGTTTTGGATACACTTCATTTTTGGTCACATGTCCTAAAATGAGCTCCCAAAACGGATGGACGGTGTGGATTTATCACAAACATCACGGTGGGACCCACCTAGCATCACATGTAAGAACTTCATGCAAAAGGCTTTCGCTTGAAATCCGCGTAAGAGCTCGGTGCTCGATGCACCTTGAGCCACAGGTGAGAAGACTGATTGGCTACTCCCCCTGCCACTAGCCAATGGCTTCTAATCGGTGCTCTGTGGCCCCACCATAATGTATTTATTTCATCCATGCCGTCCATCTATTTTTCTAGATCATTTTATGGTATTAAACAAAAAAATGAGGTATATCCCAATCTCAAGTGGACGGCGTTACAGGAAACAATGTTGAATAAACATTGTGCGGATCGAATCGGATCGGATCGGTTCGGATTGACCATTGATCTAAACTCGATCCAATTTTATAGTTGGATCTGATTGGGCCAACTCGATCCGACCCAATTCTGGCCTTCGATTCGGGTCAGATCGGTTCTGTTTCTGCCCAACTCTACATGCCAGTAAAATTTTCTTAAAGCCCGAGGGGATTTTTATTTTGCATTCTTGAAGGTCACATGAAACTGGATGAAGGGACCACATAAATATGAGCTTGATTAAAAACTTTTGTGGCCCACAAATAGTTTCTAATGGTCAATCGTCCATGTTTCATGTGGTGTGGTCCACCTGAATTTTAAATCTGCTGCATGTTTGGACTCATGCCCTAAAATGTTTTGGAGAAACGTGTGGACCTGGTGAATAGGAGACATACATCAAGGTGGGCCAGGTAGTGTCAAACCTCAATACATGCCTTTTTTATCGCGTAAATGTTACTCCAGATATTCTTAAGATAATAAGATAATAATATATGTAATTCTATCTATTATCGTATCATCTACCACATATATTTTATTAAAGAAAAATAGCCTGTCAGAGCATTCCTTTCCTAATTAAAAGGTCCTATCACCATTCCTCGTTTGAAAGAGCCTATTCAGGCGATTGTTTCCAACCGTACACCTGTCGGCGCCAAAATGGGACAAATATAAGAAAAAGCTAGTTTTAACGTGGGCCACGCGTAGATGAGATGTAAGAGTACGATTTTCATGTCAGTAACTTGATCAGCCGCCGTGGTAATTTTACCGATGGGAGGTTTCCTTCGATGGATCCCTGAAAACACGGTGACACGCAAAGGCTATTCTTTGAGAATGTCATGAAGGCTCCATTGATCCTAGCACAACCTTTAAGCATGAGCTTAAAAAAAATAAAATTGAATACCTTGCTTGTCACCGGCATAAAAATTTTACTTGTTGCATTCTAATTAGACCACATAGTCATTTAAGTAATTCAAGTAATACAGTGCTGTCAATGTCAATGATGATGTGGACCAATCATGATCCATGAAAATAATATTTTTTTTGCTTGTGGCAAGCATAGGATCTAGATTTATTGCAAAATAACTGGATCTATATCTAAGGTGGATCAAACCTTGGGAAACATTGAGATTGAACACCGGCCATTAGAGGTGGGCATCAAGTTGAGTCAGACCGCATTGGGCCCAACTCGACTCGGTCTAAAATTTTCAATGCCTGATCTGAACTCGATCCAATCAGGGACCGAGTCTGGGTCATCTGACTTGATCCGATCCGTTACACTACTGGCCTGACCCGAACCGAGTCTGAATGGGTTAGGGAAATCGAGTCGGATCGGGTTAGGTAGAATTTGGATCGAATCTTCTTGACCCCTAAAAGAATTTCAATGGTAGACATTCAACCCCCACTGCTTTTTGCAGTGTGGTTCACTTGATCTTTAGATTTGTCTTACTTTTCAGGTCAAGCCTTAAGACGAGCCCGCCGAATGGATGAATGGTTTAGATATAACACATACCTCATGATGGGACTCACAAAACTTTCTGATGCCTGGTCTGATGCGTGGTACACCTGCCATTCCGCGTCTAGATTTTTTCTTGGGACCAAGATTTCCTGCATGGTTGCATTGGTATGCTATGTGGGCCCACAGTGATATTTGTAAGAAATCCACACCGTCCCATCAGTTGTGAGAGCTCATTTTAGGACATAATATCAAAAAATAGGTGGATCCAAAGCTCAAGTGTGCCGAATGAGAGAAAAAATCGAGGAAGGTGGTCATTGAATCTACATTGTTTTCTCTCGTAAGGGCCACTTGAGTTTTGGATACGCTTCATTTTTGGCCGCATGTCCTAAAATGAGCTCCCAAAACAGATGGACGGTGTGAATTTATCACAAACATCACGGTGGGACCCACCTAGCATCCCGCCCAGGAACTTCATGTGAAAGGCTTTCGCTTGAAATCAGCGTTTGTCAGAGAGCTCGGTGCTCGATGCACCTTGAGCCACGGGTGAGAAGACGGATTAGCTACTCCCCCAGCCACCAGCCAATGGCGGGTTGTCGGTGCTCTGTGGACCCTACCATGATATATTTATTTCATCCATGCCGTCCATATATTTTTCTAGATCATTTTACGGTATTATACAAAAAATGAGGTATATCCTAATCTCAAGTGGACAACATTATAGGAAACAGTGTTGAATAAACATTATGCAGATCGAATCGGATCGAATCGGTCTGAATTGACCATTGATTCGAACTCGATCCAATTTACGGTCAAATCTAACTAGGCCAACTCGATCCGACCCGATCCTGACCTTTGGTTCGGATCGGATCGGGTCGGATCCGTTGGATCGGTCCTATTTCTGCCCAGCTCTACCGGCCATTAAAAATTTCTTAAAGCCTGAGGGAATTTTTATTTGCCATTCTTGAAGGTCACATGGAACTGGATGAAGGGACCACATAAATAGGAGCTTGATTAGAAACTTTTGTGGCCCACAAATAGTTTCTACTGGTCAATCGTCCCTGTTTCATGTCGTGTGGTCCACTAAAATTTTAAATCTGCTGCATGTTTGGATTCATGCCCTAAAATGTTTTGGAGAAAAGTATGGACCTTGTGAATGTGAGACATACATCAAGGTGGGCCAGGTAGTGTCAAACCTCAATACATGCCGTTTTTATCATGTAAATGTTACTCCAGATAATCTTAAGATAATAATATAGGTAATTCTATCCATCATCGTATCATCTAACATATATATTTTATTAAAGAAAAATATCCTGTCAGAGCCACCCTTTCCCAATTAAAAGATACTTTCAGCTCGGTACTTTTTTACTATCAAGAAAGTTCACCTTTCCTCACTTAAATGAGACAAATATCAGAAAAAGCTAGTTTTAATGTGGGCCACATATAGATGAATTGTAAGAGTACGATTTTCATGTCAGTAACTTGATCAGCCGCCGTGGTTTTACTGATGGGAGGTTTCCTTCAATGGATCCCTGAAAACACGGTAACGGTCCAGATTCAATCGATTAAAGGCCGAGATTGGATGGATGAGATCTTCCAGCGTAGTCTTCCATCAGTGGCCAACATCAAATCAACGGTGTGGATCACCAATCGATTTGCCCCTACTAACAAACTCAAGGCTTGTGGATACTGTACATATCCTCGAGGAATTATATAATGCCGTGTCGGTGATACTGACCGTAGGGCCCACCTATATCTATGCATTGCATATCCACTCCGTCCATCTGTTTTACACAACAGAAAACAGTAGTCATTGAAGGCCTACCACTAAAAACTTACAAAGGTCCACAGTAATATTTATTGACCATCCAACCCGTTGATAAGGTCACACAAATCAGGATTGGAGGAAAAAATAAATATCAGACATATCCAAAACTTTTGTAGCCCACATAAGGTTTTTAATGTTCAATAATCACTGTTTCCTATGGTATGGTAGAACTGAAATTTGTATCTACTTCATTTTTGGGACCATATCCTAAAATAAACTGAAAAAACAGATGGACGGCATAGATATAGAATGCATACATCGAGGTGGGCCTACGGTCAGGGTCCTACTCTCATCGCTGGTACTCAGACGCAGCCAAGTTGTGATCGAGACCGTCGGTCTGTTGGTCCCCACCACGGATGTACTATGCCATGGGGAATTACAGTCCAACGGTCTTGATTGCTGATCCTTTCCTTAGCAGGACCCGGATCGCCTGGGGAAGTTTCTGCTGCCGTAAGTTAAGTGGGGCCCACCAAGATTTTTGTGAGAAATCCACTCCGTCTATAAGTTTTGTCAACTCATGTTAGGATATGAGAAAAAAAATGAGACTGATCCAAAGAGCAAATAAATCACGTGACAATAAATAATAGGGAGTGGAGCAATAGAAGTTATGAATCAGGTTAATATTTTTGTGATCTAATTTTAGCTTTGAATCCGCTTCATTCATGAGATCATGTCCTAAAATGAGCTGACAAAACGAATGAACGGCTTGGATACAAAACACATATATCATGGTGGCCCTACATTGCCTGATGGCAGGGTAACCAGGGAATACGCTTCCTGCTTCATCAGTGGTTCGGATGAACCCCCTTTTACAGATGATGTGGGTGGTTGGGTCATCCAGACCGTTCTTATGGGCTCTACACATAAATAAATTGGATTCTATACAACCTCCTAGATTAGAGGTTCTCAAGAGAAAAGGTCATGTATACAACCATATCCGGTAATTCTGGCATGGACCATCCACAAGGGGCCCAACATACTAATGGTGTAGATTAACCAAGGACCCACTTATACAATGTTCAAACTGAAAGCCCAGGTATATAAATATTGTTCATTTACTGGGGTGGAGGATCATAATTCCTCATCAATATAATTACATCAATAGCCACAACACAGGGGGCCCACCACTTAAAACGGGTGTGGGGTCCACCTGAGCAATCCAGAACATTCTTTTGGTGATAACCCATCTACTGTGACGCCCATCATCTCAAACAGTCGACCACTGGACATGGGCCCACTTGTACGGACCATTATATTTCAACTTCACCATCCATTAATTATTATTATTGTTATTTTTTTTTTTTGGGACAAGCATCTACACTCGACTGATGCTAGCACAACAAAGAAAAGAAAGAAAATGATCAGACAAAAAGTCTAAAGCTAAAGTAAAAATAAAAGGTGGATAATAAAATTTTGGATGGTTCGACAATAAACCTATATTTAGTGACGTCGGATATAATACGGATGCGTTTTTAGTATGATTGGACTAGTAAAGTTTGTTAGATTCGGCCCAGTCTTACATAAGGCATGATGTAACTAGCTCCAAGCGTCTTCAGTTTAAAGAAATTCATTTTGGATAGTGAGAAATTGACAATGGAAGTGCGAATTGTAAATTGGTAACTTTTGATCCGAGTAAGTTATGAAATGCACAACCTATCAATCTTTATGCAGCAAGCCATTTATCTCGTGAGAAAACACATACTTTATGTTCAAAATTGTGATTTAAAAAAATATATTTTTAATAATTTCAATTTTTATTGTATTTTCTTATTTTTAAAATTTAAAATTTCTGTCCTTTTTTATAGATCCATTGTAATCATGCTACGAATGCTCAAGTAAGATTAATTTTGGACTTTTTATTTTCGGCAAAACCTACTATCTAGGTAAATTTTATTCTAGTTAAATTAAAACATCTATTAAGGTTAGAATTTTGTTATTTTAGATAATTTCAAATTATGGTTTGATTTTTTCTTTATTAATAATGTAATCGAGAAATAATACATATTAGACATTATTCAATAAAAATATTTAAGTTCTCTTTTATTATTTCTTGTGGATTTAAGAACTAACTTGTGAATTTAAAGTTTTGACTACTTAAGAAAGACGTGATCTTTCTCATTATTATTTTACACTATTCCATGCGTCAGTCACTATCAGAGCGATGCCTTTTGTCGGTTTAATGGCATTAACAATTATTCGAACTACAATCCCATGGATGGTGCTTTAGAGAACAATCATATGACAATGGCGACGCTTTTAGCTTTCTAACGAGAGAATTTGTGAGGTATAAAAGGATTGCAGGCAGCGATCAACCATTTGATGGGAGCTTTAGAATAGATTCTTGTTCATAATGACGAGGAGCATGAGATTGGTGATGGAGCTCGTGGTCATCATGTTCATAGTGCAACACCGGTGACGAATTCCAGGCCTCCACCGAATAATAGCAAATCGCAGGCCATCACTCTGATCAAGAGAAAGTTGTTGTATACGTCAAAGGAGAAGGTAGATCCGTAGCAGCAGAACACCTTATGAACGAGGTGCACCATGAAGTAAAATGTATGTGATGTGATCATAAATGGTGAGGGCAATGAGATTATTGTGTCAAAGATTATGATTATGGTGCAATAGGTACAACTAAAGAGAAAAAAAAAACACCAATTCCCTTACACAATTGGATGGATTAAAAAGGTCAAGGAAACATTGGCTTTATTAGTAAGAAGGCATGTTGAAACCATGGATTACATAAACTAACAGTGGGCCCCACATGTAGAAATTAGGTATCAATGAGGAGGTGGGCCTCCAAAAACCAATTGGTTTTATTAGTAAGAAGGCAACAACGACAAGAGCAACAGAACAATTGGTTTTAGGTACACTAGAAAGAACAAACTACCGTACAAAGCTTCTGTCCACCGTCGGATCTCATTCGACGGTTCACGTTTTACCTGCTGTACAACGGCAGGATCATTATTTAAAATTATTGGCGCGAGTAGCCGACACCCGGTAAGTGCGTGTGTAGGCTGTAGCCCACGACGAAAGCAAAGGGCCACGTGTAAAAGAAGCCTGTGTGGGACCCACTGTGATGTGAATGTCACATCCAATCCGTCCATCATCTGATGAGGATCATATTAGCACGTAATAGTATAAACGGAGCTGATACAATATTCAAGTGGGCCACAAAACAGGGAAAAATGAAGATGGGGGATTCCACCGTTGAAATCCTCCAACTGTGATGTTTACATCCAATCCAAGCCATTCATAGGTTGAACCCTACCAGGATAAGGGAAAAATCAAAATATCAGCCTCATCAGAAGGGACGCGAGTTCGGTGGATTCCTGGATCCACCGAGGTCTGTAAATCCCTGACTGCGTGGGACCCACTGTTATGTATTTATCCTACATCCAGGCCGTTCATCTGTTTCTCCAGATTAATTTATATTATAATCACAACAATGCAGTGGATTCAAATCTCAGGTGGACCACACCACAGGAAACAGTGTCGAATGAATGCTCCCCACTAAAAATTCTTGGGGCCATCATCAGAGTGTTTATTTGCCATCTAACCTGTTGATAAGGTCACAAAAATATGGATGAAGGGATTACAAAAATATCAGCTTGATCGAAAACTTGTGGTCTACAAGAAGTTTTTAATGGTCAATCAACAGTGTTTCCTGTGATGTGGTCCACCTGAGATTTGGATCTGCTGCATGTTTGAGCTCATGACCTAAAATGAGCTGGAGAAACGGATGAACAGAGTGGATATAATACAAATACATGAAAGTGGGCCCCACAATCAGGGATCCAACAAAGCAGCGTCCCATCCAAAGCTTCCGTGGCCCCAGAATGTTTCAATGGTAGGCATTTCATTCCTACTTTTCCCTGTGATGTCCCCACTCGAGTATTGGATCCTTCAGATTTTTGGATTTACGCTCTTCAGATGAGCTGGCTCAAATGATAGATGGAGTGATATCAAACACACGTCAAGGTGGGCCCGTTGTTCTAGTTGCATGATTAGCTTTGGGGAGCGGATCAGGTGCAACCTGTAACACCGTAGTGGGTATTTCACGGAACGTGGGGTTCATACTGTACATCCACGCCGTTCATCAGTTTTTCCAGATCATTTTAGGTGATGGACCCAAAAATGAAGAAGATCCAAATCTCAAGTGGACCACACCATAGGAAACAGTAGTCATTGAAGGTTCAACATTAAAAACTTCCTAAGGCCCACCGTAATTTTTATTTGCCATCCATGCGGGTCATCGGTTTTTCCTGCTTATTTTAGGGCATGGAGCGAAAAAATGAAGCAGATCCAAATCTCAAGTGGACCACACTACAGGAAACAGTGGTCATTGAAGGTTCAACATTAAAAACTTCCTAGGGTTCACCGTAATGTTTATTTGCCATCCAACCTGTTGATAAGGTCTCACAGGTCTGGATGAAGGGAAAGAGACATATATCAGCTTGATCCAAAACTTTCATGGCCCTAGAAAGTTTTTAGCGGTGGACATTCAATCCCTACTACGTGGTCCACTTGAGATCCGGATCTGCTTCATTTTGAAATCATGCCCTAAAATGAGCTGGAAAAACTGATGGACGGCATGGATATATAACACATACATCAAGGTGGGCCCCATGGTCAAGGAAACACCACACATGATGAGATTGTTGGGACCCACAATATTCGAATTCGAGAGATTGTTTTTGTTGTCCATCCACCAAACATGATGAGAAACATCATATAAATGGTTCAGATCATTGGAAGATGGCCCATATTCATAAACTAAAGTCCAGGTGTATCATATGCAATACCATAATGTGTTTGAGCAAACATCTTTCTAACACGGTTAGTAAAATATTTGGACAGTTGAAATACATGGATAGGAAGGTAAACAGGTTCCCTTCATAATAATAAGGTACATCAGAATTTGTAGGGTGGTAGAGCATTGGACTTGAGCTCCTCTTGAAACTCTATGCTCCTCCTATGTAAGATTTTATTCCGGGAAGAGAAAGATGGAGGAGCCTTAGATGTCCAAGCCCCCCTTGGATACCCAAACTTGTGAGAGTTAGAGAGAGAGAGAGAGGTTGACATTATGCCTGTATGCCCTTCATTTAGGCGTGTGGTCTACTCAAATGGCTCATATTAGATCTTAGCCTTGATAAGAGATTCTAATGAAGTTTTTCCTTTACACCTGGAATAGATCAGGGAGAGACCAGCTTAGAAGATTGGCAGGAAGCCAGTAACACATTGATCAATTTATCGTGCGCAAGTATGCCTTGCGATGAATAGTTTATATTTATTTATGGAATATGACATGATCACTATGACAATCCATAGAATTAATAATTAAAATGGGATTTTTGAAAATTTTACTCCACTACATTTTATCAAAATCCAACACTAATGTACAACTATCTAGACCATCCAAACCATGGGTCTCACTATGGATGAAGCATATATCTAAAAAATTACACTGATCAAGCAATCCAAACCATCCAATTAATGGTTATCAATCATTAAACGTGAAATTGTGAGTGATCTAAATTCCAAGGGAAAAATCAGATGGTTAATATTATGATGTCAGTGCAATTTTTCTGTCATGCTACAGACAATGCTGGATGGCGACTTGGACGGTCTGGGATCTTGGATTGCCTTACAGTTTACAACTATGAGAATCCAGCCACACCCATGTGGATTTCTGAGCCTCGATAAGTGGGACCATCCTCACCATTTCCATGTCTGAGAGAGAGAGTACAAAGAACCTGACATGGTTAGCAATGCTCAACCTTTTCGGTTCCGACAGATTTGTGGGTCAAAGTTCTCAGATCATGGGATTTAAATATCATGTCATGTTGGAATGCAGATTTCGGTGAAAAGGACTTGAAATCACCTTGAAGGACATCTGAGAGAGAGAGAGAGAGAGAGAGAGGCTGATACATGTGAACATTGCTTGATCAGTGTGATTTTAGTTATATGCAACATCCACCATGGGACCCACAATTTGAACGGTGTGGATCGTTTTACATCAGTGCCACATGTGAGGAGGATAGGTGATCATCATTTTTTAAATAGTGTAAAACTAACATAGAGACTAGACTTTCATACTATATTGCATTTATTAAATAGAAGAGGTGTTTTTATGTGATTCTATATATTCCTTCAAACATGCTGCAACTTCCTGATATCAAGGCTCTTTGCTTTCTTTAGCATTATCTTAGCTGTGGGGCATTCATTAGCATTCTCTTAGCTGGGGTCTGCATGTGTGTGTGTGTGTGTGTGTGTGTGTGTGAGAGAGAGAGAGAGAGAGAGAGAGAGAGAGAGAGAGAGAGAGTGGTTTTCATAGCATTCTATTAGCTGAGAGAGAGTGGCTTTCATAGCATTCTCTTAACTGAGAGAGAGAGAGAGAGAGAGAGAGAGAGAGAGAGAGAGAGATGGAAGTTGATGAGCTTGGTTTCTTACAGGAGCTTCTTGCTCTTAGAAGAGAGACATGGGAGAACCTCCCAACAGGAAGGAATGAGTTATTTTTCACTAATGGAGAAAGCTTTGATTGTTTTAAAGAAAACCCAAGTTTGAATTTTCCATATTCCTCAAATGAAGGACTCTCCATGTCAAATGAACCCGCTTTCTGTTATCCATCCAATCAAGTGTATTTCCCACTTGATGATGAATTTTCAGTTAATGAGATTGATTCATCAGCTAAGAAACACAACACCATGCCATTTCCGATTCAAGAAGATTGCCCACTGGTTACGGAGTGTGCAGGGCTCGGCTTACTTGGCGATAATCTTCATAATTCAGAGAAGAAACAGAGGATTTGTGATCTGGAGTGGGCTCCAACAGCTAAAACTCCAGTTTTCGACATGGATTTGCATCGAATGAAGACATTGGAAAGGCAGCCTGCGAAGAATCTGATGGCAGAGAGAAGAAGAAGAAAGCGATTGAATGATCGGCTTTCAATGCTTCGATCGGTGGTTCCTAAGATTAGCAAGGTAATGAAGTTAATCTCTTGATGATGGATGAAAAGTTTTAAATTTTTTACTGCATGTTCGTTTTAGGGCTTTTAGGATTCATGGAAAGTTTTTGAGGAAAATGGTGTTTTTCAGGAAATGTTGTTGCTTGAAAACAATGAGGGAAAAAAAATAAAAATAAAAAAATCTCCCTTGCTTGTTTTTTAACAAGATTTTCTTGAAAAACATTCTTCACTTCTGAATATGTTGTTTGGAAGGAAAAAAAAAAAATCATGAAAATTTTACCCAAAGGTGAAATGTGCACGTGTTCTAAAGATGGATTGTGGCATGTGTCACACTATCGCACATGACACATGGTATATGTGGGATGCTTAAAGGTGGATGGTGGCACATGTTGCAAATGTAGCATGTTGACACGTGTGGTGCATGTGGAGCACTTAAGGATGGATGACAGCACACGTGGGTACTTGAAGATTAGGGTGGCACACTGAGGTATTTGACACAGTGACACACTTGACAAACAGTGGTTGTACATGTTGCACATGTGGCACATTGGCATGTACAGTGCTTTAAAATGGATTGTGGCACATGTGGGGCACTTGAATGAACATTTGCACATGAGGGGTATTAGTAAATGTTGCACATGTGAAGCACTTAAAAAATGATGGCTGCGATGTGGCACATGTAGGGCATTTGAAGATGAGGGTGGCATATGTTGCACATGGCATATTATGGCAATTGACACATTGAAACATGGGTCACAAAAAGATAAGTGATGGCACATGTGGCACATGACACTTTAAGGTGGATGTTGGTACATGCTGCATATGTGGCACATTCACACATGTGGGGCACTTAAAGATGGACGGTTGCACATGACGGGAACCTAAAAGAGAGGCAATGGCACATGTGACTACTATGTGAGAAACTTTGTAAAAAGAGGTCATTTCCTCTTGTTTCCCTTGACTTCCTGGAAATGACATTTTTTCTAGTATTAAATGGAGGCAAGGAAATAAAAAAGGGGCATTTTTCAAGAAATGAGAGGCAAATGGAAATGGCTTTTCCGAGAAATTTACATGAACAGACGACAAAAACATCATTTTCACGGAAATAATGTTTTCTCAATTTATATTTCAACGAATCCAAACTGGCCCTTAAAAGTCTTTCTCTATGTATAGCATTCTCCGGTCCAATTTGTACAAGTGGTCCAACTTTTGTTGGTCCAGACTGCCCATATAATAGGCTCTATAGTGTATGGGTCCTCACCCCTCAATTGGACAATCCTAAACCATTAATTTATGGGCCACGGATAAATAGTTAAGAATAGAATACATCAACAGCCCATGTGCAACTGATAAAAATGCCAAATATTGAGATATTCAATTCTGGAGTTTTCAAAGCATGGTCCATACACTATGGAACCAACCATATCAGTGGCCTCGATCACCAATCCATGGGCCCTGCATTTCCATACCTAAAAACACAGATAACATGCACATCATCAAGATAAGGATCATACAATGCGGCTAATATGGTAGTTTTATTCTCTTGAAAACACTCACATTAAGATCTGACATTTTAAAATTGTTTAGAAAAATAGCTGATAGAAATGGCAATTAACAGATGGATAGAACATCTATACTCAGCGATACCATCGACTACATGAAGGAACTCCTAGACAGGATCAAGAATCTGCAAGAAGAAACTCAAGTGGGTTCGACTCAGCTGAATCCGTCGAGCACTTCCAAGGAGATAAAACCAAATGAAATACTGGTCAGGAACACTCCCAAGGTATGGTTTCTGCAGTCGCTAAAGACCTGTTATCATGTATTTGAAGAGTTCAAATCCTGAATTGAATTTTCATGTGAATGGGATTTCAGTTTAATGTGGAACGAAGAAGTACAGATACTCAGATAGATATTTGCTGTGCGGCGAAGCCAGGACTGTTGCTATCAACAGTAGCTACACTAGAAGCTCTAGGCATCAACATTCAACAGTGTGTTGTGAGTTGTTTCAGTGATTTTGGAATGCAAGCTTCTTGCTCTGAGGTAGCATGTTATAGAGGAATAATACGACCATTGATTGCATACTCTGTTTAGTGGCCTCAATAATCACTTTGTACAAGTGGGTCTTGTGGGTGTTTGGGAGCTCAAGGCCATTGATCTGATGGTCCAGGCAGTGGATGGACCTTGACCCAAAAATCTCCTCAATGGAGCTATCTTAAAATTTTGATCAGTGGCCTGCAAATAGAAGGTCAAGAAAATAAATATGAAAATTGCCCATGTCTAATTGAAAGGAGCTAGATCTTCCAATCTTTTAGATTTTTGAAGGATGTTCAATCCACTGTGGGGCCCTTCAGACCAACAGTCTAGACCATTGAACCATAGCCCCCACTGGTACAAACCAAGTCTGAGCATAATATGTGTTGTCCATGATCATATAACCAGTTCTTATTTGTTCATTTTCATGAGGGTGGGAGTGGTTGCACCAAATGCACACTAAACTACTATTTTTATTTTTGTTCAGTTTTTGACTTCTTCTTCTTCCTTTTTTATTTATTTATTATTTTTTTAACTGGTTGGTAGGAAATGGAGCAGAAAGCGAGACGGAGTTCTGAAGAGATAAAGCAAGCACTACTCAAGAATGCAGGTTATGGAGGGAGATGTATGTAGAAGTGAAGAAACAAAAATGTCTGGTCGGTACAAGGCTTATGAATTTCAATCAGTTTCAGTAAGCTTAAGGAGAGTAGCATGTGAGAGATTACAGTTCTTGAAGCCTTTAAAGGTTGTAGTAACGATTCTAAATAAAAGGGTTGATAATCACTAGAGCCGCAGACCAAGCTCGCTGATTGATTTATGTAATATGTTTATTTTGATTGGAGATGTTTATCAAATAGAGGAATGCTAGTATGCAGTATATGTTGAATAGAAGTCCTATGCACTTCCATCCTGAAGGTGCACGTCGCGTGTGGTGATTAGGATTGTTGATCTGGTGTGCTACCATGTGGATGAGTTGATCCAGACCAACTAAATCACTGACCCAATTGTGGATGGAGCATTACACAACTACTACACTGAGCAGATGACGGAAACCATCTGAATTTGCCTGTTCATTAAAAAAAAACAATCTGAATTTTCCTATTATATTGTACCACTCCCTATTTTGCTCTTAACCATCCATTTGACAGCCGCCAATTGGATGGTTAGGATTGTGCAAGCAGTCTGATTTTCAAGCTAAGCTCCACCCACAACATGACCTGCAATTTGGATTGTCTGGATAGCCATAGATGTGTGTGGTTGGCATAGATGAAATAAGAGACCCCAATGAATATGGAAAAAATTGAAAATCAATCAACGAAGTGATAGCATATACAGAGAAGAGTACTAGGATTGGAGAAATTCAACAAATTATGAATCTAACATGACGTTTCCAGGAAATGGGTTAATGGAGAAACCTACCACAACAGAAGCTTCTTTTCTAGTCACTACAAAAATGCATCCAACCTGATGAGACTTCAGATACGATACAAAGTACCAAGTCGGCATACTTAAGGACCATCTTCACAGTCATCATCTCCACCATCGTCATCATCTTCAGAATATTGATAGTCACCTATATCAATACTTTGCATGCCTTGAAATTGCCTGATAACATCTACTGCATCAGAAACAAGAGCAGTCCTTGCAGCTTTCACATCTTTTGTGCTCCCCTTTGTGTTATCTGTAATCGGAGCAGATGCTGTCCTCTTTCGCCTTGCCTCTCTACTATGAAGCTGGTCAATGTACTTCTCATGCAAGGCCATGTTCTTTACCCGCTTCAGAACCGGGGGACTCACAAAGTCTGCCCGACTTGTGGTCGAGAACTTTGAGAGGGTCTTTTTATGAGCCGATGATGACCGCTCCTGGCATTTTTGGAGAAACCCAAGAGGCTTCAATACGCAATCTGGTGTCGAGGGCATTTTGGCCTGTAAAAGATCTTGAGTGGATATATTCGTGGTAGTTTCCAGGACTGAAAATAGATCTGCTTCATAGCCTTGGTCCATTATATGATGCTTCCTCAGCATGTTTCTCACTGTTTTTTGTGCAAGTAGACTTTTCTGTTTGCTCTTCCTTGGCCTTTTAACATCTGGATTTATATTCTCAAGCAGTTTGCTACTGGATAGTGTGCAATGGCGCAGGGGAGATGAATTCGATCTGTATGTCCTAGAACGAGGTTGAAGTTGAGGAGTTAAAAGGTTGGCATGCACTCGGTCGAAGCATTCTTGTGCAGACTTTCCTGGGACCTGCATGGATATTGTATTGTATAGTAATGTATCAGGAAGGCTGCCATAATTCTATGGAAATGCATATCTAGGACCAGAGAATTTCAAGCAAAAAAATTCAATGAGTACACAAAAGTATAGAACTTTGTTGATATAACAAGTGTCAATTTATAAACGATGGTACTGAGGTGGACCCAAAGGGCATGGAATGGCATCATTGTTAGATAGTGGCAATCTGCACATGTAAAAACCAGAAGAGTTGTGTATGCAACCCCTACATCCCTATCCTTCATGTGCACTCCACTTTGCTCGATTTAAACGACTTGGTGGGGTTTATGTGGTATATCCCGCAGCATAAAAAAAAATTTCCCTAGTCAGACAATTCATCGCATGCACATACACGATATAGATGTATAATACAAATCGATAAAACAGTTATAAGAGCACAGCATATAGGCGTCCACATTTCATGTCATGACAACATCAAATGGGTATAGTGAATATATTCCATAATATAGAGATAGAGAGGGAGAGATAAATAATTGGGTTTTCTCTAGTTTCTTCCTCAAGTACCGTGTGTGTGTGTGCGCGCGCACGTAAAAGACTTTATAGGAATTTTAAAAGTGAACCTAGCCTTATCCCCTTTACAAGGTTGTTACAACCGATTGAGTGTCTCAATCTACAACACTTATCCCTTAATACTACCCCCCGAGATGATACGGGTCAGTCTCGAATCAGCTTGTCATGTAATAGAGTGAAACTCTGACTGGGAAGTTCTTTTGTGAGGATGTCAGCCAGTTGTTCTTTGGTGCACATGAAGATAACACAGAGATCCCCACGCACTATGTGTTCTCTGACAAGGTGTGACCAATCACACTGGTGTCTTAAAACAAGAAATTGGCCACTCCAGCAAGCTTTTCTTCCATTTTGCTCGCCCACACTTTATTTGAATTAGAACCGATCACCTACAACCGTTACATACCCATTTTACAAGCATTTTAACCCTGAAAATATCTGATACGTTCAAGGAAAAAGTGGAAATTTCAGAAGGCGTGAGCAAAAAGGGTTGCAGCCTGCCACCAGTTGTAGGACATCAGTTCTATTTTGAATTATGACATGAACTTCGTCAGCACGGTTTGATAATTGTGTTTTCAGTATGGGATTTCTTCGAGATGGGATATCTTTGAACATATGTCTGGCGTTTCTAATGGGAAGCAAGAGGTACACATCTAGGCAAAAGAAACAATATAATCACCATCAGAAAAACCATTTGCAATAGGAGCTTCCATAATGCCATCAGTCCATAACCACCAATCCCCTTGGCTTGAAATTCTAGTCAGTCTGTAAACTATAAAATTAGTAGATATATTATGGTGTTCGTTTCATCAAAGAGCTATAACATGGTATGGAAAAGACTATGTAAGGACATAGACCAACAACCATTGAAGAACTAATAAGACAATATCAGGCCATCCGATAAGAATTCCATGCTTCACTCATGTCGATAAAATGAGCTTACTTTCAACTAAATTGTCCAAAATCTAAGGTTGTGCTTGGTTGCAACAAATTTCATGATTAGTCAGTCTAATTTGGTGCAAAAATATCATGATGTTTCATGATATTTGCGTTGGAAGTGTTGTGCATAGCCACCACACATTAGGTGCAGAAGCAACCTTAGAACAAATCAAACACGTGAATAGAGAAACAAAAATCAAGCAATTACAGATAAACACAACGATTTTACGTGGAAAAAACCACGGCACCAAGTGACAAACAATCCACTATAAAATCAGAATTACAAGAGATGGACAACTTATAGATTTGAAACCTTTGTCTTTCAAGATGAATTCCCCTTCCTAAAACATCTCAAAACCCTAGTTCTCTCTAGTACAATGTTCCCTTTACTCTAATCCTGCATATAACAGGGTTTATATAACCCAAATCCAAAATTAGAAACAAAACTACACACTTACGCAGAAGTTGCGCACACTGTCGATCGATCCTTCGATTGATCAATCCGATCAAACATGCACAAAAGTGTCCAGAGACCTAACTTGGCTTTTTCGAATTATTTCGATCGATCGAGCCCTGATGTTCGATTAAACGAACATGTCCAAAACTATCCAGAGACTAAACTAATTTATTCAGGATTTTCTCGATCAATCGATCGAAGACCCTGAATTTCACCAGATTGAAGGCACCTTGATTAATAGGAAGCGAGACGCAACCCTACCCCAACACGTTTCAAAAGAGGGGGTCCCCCCCCCCCCGCGGATGTAGGACATGACACAGATACATTCCTAGCATGGTTGGACCACAAGAAGGTGAACCGTAAATTGGCCATAACTTTTGATCCAAGTATTGTTACGAGGCACACAACTTATCAATCTTTACTGTAATAGACCATACGGGGTGAACCGACCCACAACTTGGGTCGCGTCTGTCCGTTTTGCCAAAAACGCGCACTTTCAGCTCAAAAACGAAATTTTAGAGGGAAATTACTATTTTTAATAATTCCGATTTTTGTTTTTTTTTTTTAGAGTTTTAGATTTTCTTCTTTTTTATAAATAACTTGTAATCATGCTAGGACTCTTCTAGCAAAAAAGATTATTTGAAAGTTTTATTTTTAAAAATTAGGCTTGAGAAGAGTTTTACTAGAATGAGGACTTTTATTAGAGTTAGAATTCTGCTATTTTTGGTAATTACGAATTTTGGTTTTTTTTTAATTTCTTAATGGTGTAATTGAGGCACATACACATTAGACAATTATTGACTAATAAAATTCTAATTTTTTTCTTCTTCTTCTTGTGGATTCAAGAAAATACCTTGTGGATTCAAGGTTTCAATCAATTACGGGAGACGGCGATCTTTCTCATTATTTCATGCTCTTCCCTACATCCCCCCACAAAATAAAATAAAATCAGACTGCACATAGCGCCTCCACTTCAGGCCTCGTGCCCCTCCCCTTGAACCATGCAACGCATGCTCCACCTCAAGCCATGCGCCTTCGACTAGAGGACCATGTACCCCGGCCTCCGTCTAGTGGACTACGCACTCGCCGCCTTCGTTTTATTAAGAGGTGAGAAAAGGAAGAGATGAGACATGCAATAACAATAATATAATGTTCCACAACATTTACATGTGCCCAACAAGTTGGTGCAACCAAATGCAGCCTAAACAAGAAATGAAAAATGAGGGAAATCATGAAAACCAATACCACCAATCTTATGAACCATAGGAAGCACACCGGGAACTTCTCCATAGTTAACTAGCCATTACCATTCAAGCTTTAGATGGAAAACAAAAATTAAGAACAGCAAGCTGCGATTTAACACAAACCAATTCATGATTTTCTCCATGCTTTGCAAACAACCAAACACCAAAACCAGCAAGAGAATGCGCAATTAACAAATACCACATACCAGTTTCGAGACCTTCTTCCAAAAATGAGGCGATGGCTTTGCCACAAAGTAAGCTCTCTGCAATGCCGCTTCTTGATCTTTCGTCCACCCTTGGAAAACAGATTCTTCCTCATTTCTCCTTTCGATAACCCCAATGTTGTTACTTCCACTCTCTACTTTTCTCCTCTTCTTCTCTCCTCCTTCCATCGGCGTCCCCACCACAGTCACAGAAGTAATGGAATTACCTGTCCTCACTTCGTTATCTGTCTTTCTCTCCAATTCCTCATGCCCATCAATTCCCACCTCTGATTTTTCTACACCCTTTGAAGAAAGCATCATTCTAAGCGATCTCCACCTCCCTTTGTGAGAATCCCTTTTCTGGGTTGCCCCTGAGGAGACACATTTCTCTGAAAAATCATGTAAACTTTCTACACTCCCTGCAGAATCCATCAATCCAAGTGAACTCTGCTGTTTATTTGAAAAATCATTCTCTGCACTCTCTGAAAAACCCATCAATCTAAGAGAACACCTCCGCTCCTTAAAACTCACCCCTTTCTGGTTTACCTCCGAATGAATCCCTTTCTTCGGAAAATCACCTAAAGTTTTTAATCCCTTTTCAAATTCCATCAATCTAACTGAACGCCTCCATTCCTTATGCCCATCCCGTTTCTGGGTCACCTCTGAAGAAACCCGTTTCTCCAAAGAACCACTCACATTCTCTAAACCCTTTTCGATACCCATCAATCTACATGATCTTCTCCGCCCATTTCGATCATCACCTTTCTGGGTCACATCTGAAGAAATCCGTTTCTCTGAAGAATTGCGTAAATGTTCTCCACCCTTTTCAAAACGCATCGATCTAAGCGAACGCCTACGCTCTTTTCGGCCATACTCTTTCCGCACCACCTTCGGAAAAACCCGTTCCTCTGAAGAACCACTTAAATCTTCAACACCCATTTGAAAACCCCTCAATCTACACGATCTTCTTCGATTGATTCGACAACCCCCCTCTCTATTCACCTCCGAAAAGACCTGTTTCTCCGAAAAATCGCAGTTCTGGAACTGGGTTTTCTCTTTTGGGTCAGATGGAGTGCTGTCGACCGACGCTGAGGATTTTCTTAACCCGTTTGTGGAATTTATTAATCTGAGAGACTGTCTTCTGTTATTGGATTTCTTTGGAGAAATTTCTCCAGTTGAATGAGGATTTTCGATAGAAGAGATCAGTGAGGGGCGTACCTGGTTCTTCTTTGAGTCGGGTTCTTCGCCTTTCTCGATTTGGGAAGGAAGGAATCTGGGAGATCTTCTGAGTGTGAACTGATGGGAGGATTTTTCATGGCTGAGGGGATTTTTTCTGGGCATTTCTCTCTTCTTTCTTCTTTTCTGAAAGATTTGGAGTTCTGGGAGGGAGAGAGAGAGGGAAATGCATTTAATCAAATTTCCCACACGTACCAAGGATTTGCACGTGCCCTTTCTTCCTTGAGTATTCAGGCCTGTTTGGATTCTGCGTGTATAACTGTAGTTGGATGTAAAACTGTCCCGTCACAGTATTCGCCGCTCTGTATCAAGTTAGCCAGGGCCTGTTTGAATTCGCGTATATAACTGTAGTTAATGTAAAACTGTCCTGTCACGGTATTCGCCGCACTCTATCAAGTTAGAGTAGAAATTGTGATTACCATTCTCATTATTTGGATAAGAGTACACTTGTAACATTTTAGATTCCCACACTCAATGCTTGTGTCTTATACTAGATGGTGTATGGGCTTCGGGGCCCACTTTGATATATGTGTCTTATATTCACGTGGTCCATCCATCCTTTTTGAAAACTTATTTTTGGGCGTGATTCTAAAAATGAAGTAATCCAAATAATACATGAAACATTGGTAATTGACCGTTAAAAACATCCGGTGGGCCACAAAACTTTTGGATCAAGCTGGTATTTTGTGTGATCTCTTCGTCTAGGTCTTTTTTACCTTATCAATAGGTTAGATGGTAAATAACCATGAAGTTTTTAATGGTGGGGATTCAATCACTACTGTTTCCTTGCTATGGTCCACCTTAAGATTTGGATCTACTTCATTTTTTGCATCATAACTTAAAATGAGCTTTCAAAATGGATGGACGGTATCAAAATAAGGAAAATACATCACAGTGGGCCTCATAGTCAGGGATAGGTGACACGTGTTA
Organism: Magnolia officinalis; assembly: GCA_021015155.1. NCBI lineage: Eukaryota > Viridiplantae > Streptophyta > Magnoliopsida > Magnoliales > Magnoliaceae > Magnolia > Magnolia officinalis. The sequence goes on from JAJHSJ010000010.1 coordinate 7,019,547, forward strand.
AAATTGGCACACGATTGAAAGATGTACGGTGGTGACCCGGACTCACCAATGACGGTGCGGCCCTTACTGGGGCCCCACCTTGATGCATGTATTTTATATCCACGTCGTCCATCATTTTTCCATATCATTTTAGGACATTATTTAAAAACTGAAGTAGATTCACTTATTAGGTGGACCATACCATAAGAAATAGGAGTGATTGATTATTAATGATGTTGGGGGAAAAATACGACAAGTCATTAAGTCGTCTTGAAGAATGGACTGATTCTACTGGCATGGCTTGGACTCACCAGGCGCCGAGCCTGGCCAAAGCTTACATGCCCAAAGAAGCCAAGAGGAGAGACATGGTCTAGACTCACTAGGCGTCGAGTCTGACCGATGCCTACATGTCCGGAACCCTAAGGCGAGACCTCCAAAGAGGTCGATGCACCTTTAAGGACATTCAAAGAACCCCTCAGAGGTCATTTAATATCGTTGACCTAATCCATGGGTCGACTACAAATCAGGTACGGGCCGACCCGACCTTGGCTCGACCCAAGTCCGACCTACCTTCTAGGTCAGTCATAGGTCGGCCATCGGTCAGTAATAGGTCAATTACGGATCGGTCGTGCCCTACTAAATAGCTGATTAAGGGTCAGCCTCCCTCAGTCAGCCACAATGTGGCCAGCGTATGAATCGGCCAGCATGAGCTGCCCGAATATACCAATACTCCGTAATCGGTTGACGATCAATTGAGCTCCATCAGTTGCTCCCAACTGGACGCTCATCATTCTATCTTGCTCAAAGCCGAGCTAAGGAGTTAGTTCAATGTCAAACATCCTCTTCCGAGATCCTCAGGAGGGAACTTCTAATCCCGAGAATCTAGGAGATCGAAGATCTCGAGATCGGCATGGATAAGGATCAAATCTCCTACAAACTAGGGAAGTATCCCACGATTTTAGGATCACGTTTCCCCTATAAGTAAGAAACGTCTAATGGTGAAAGTTACACACACATTCTCACCCCTAAGCCCTTATTCCTAGACCCAGATTCTGACTTTGGCATCAGAGGGTCCCCTGTATCAACACAGGGTCTCCTTTGTCCTCTTCCTGTGCAGGTGTTCAAGCAGCAGAAGGGGTGAGCCAGAAACAACATCAATAGTTTGGCACCGTCTGTAGGAATCGACATTTCAAGTCGTTTTCCGTTCTATCAGAAGCATAATAACACCTGCCATGGCTAGAGGGAAAAAGAAAGTTCAGACCCCTCCTGAGGAGGTTCCAGTTGCAACTCTGCCTATGGCGGATCGTGCCCCCAATCGACCAGAGCAGCAAGGGAGCCACCAGGGAACACCAGCCCACCAGGCAACCTTTGGTTCAACCAGGCGCGCCCAACGGAAGCAAGGAGGGAACGAGAGACGGGATACGTTGGAAAGAGAGGTTAGAGATATTAGAGCCAATCTGGACTATATGAGGGAAATACTGGAGCAAATGCAGCCTCGGCGAATGCAAGAGCCTGACCAGAGGGAGGGACGGTCGAGCGGTGTTCGACAATTCACCAATCCTCAGTCGTCCACCCCGTGAACCGCTCCTCAGCAGACCCTACATCAAGATCCGACTGAGCCTGCTCCGACACATGTCTCGGGAACAACCCCTCTGCCTACTTTCGATCTACGACATGAGATAGATCGGAGGAGGCGCAGTCAACTACCAACCGAAGGAACATCCGATAGTGAAGAACCGTGGAAGACTGAGATCCAAAATATGCAGAAGCGGATTGCAGACCTGAAGCAAAGTCGTCCGATTAATCCATTGGGACTGGAGGAGACAGAATCCCCATTCGTGGCCGATATCATGCAAGTTCGGCTACCAGACCGGTTTCGCCTACCTCAAATCGTTTATTACACCAGCAAAGCCGACCCAACAGAGCATATAGAGTCTTTTCGAACCTATATGGAATTGTACAACGCATTGGACGCCGTGATGTGCCAAACCTTTTCACTCACCCCGGCCGACGTTGCTCGACTTTGATTTAAACAATTGAAGCCGAGGTCCATCAGCTCATTCGTCGAGCTTAGCGAGGCGTTCGTCACGAACTTTATTGGGGTAAGAAAAGGCTCAAGGCGTCTGCGCACCTAAACAACATAGTCCAGAAGGAAGGAGAGCTCCTCAAGGACTACATTAAGCGATTCAATCTCGAAGCCCTGCAGATTCAGAAGCATTCGGACGAAACAAATCTCAACTCCATCATGCAATGGGTAAGAGACAAGCAATTCCTCTTATCCCTCGATAAGAACCCTCCATCGACGTTAGCCGAGTTTATGGCCCGATCACAGAAATATGTCAATGCCGAAGAAACCAGGATCCTACGTGAAGCAGCCTAAAAGAGGGACGCCCCGACAAAGGAATCAACAAAGAAAGAGGCTAGCTCAACCAATGCTGGTAAAAAGCGGAAAGACGATCGGCCTCGGGACGAGCGAAGGTCGAATAAACGACCCGACAATAAGTTCATCAACTACACTCCGCTCAATAAACCTCAAGAGCAAGTCCTGATGAAGATAAAAGGTGAACGCTTTATCAACTGGCTGAACAAGCTGCGAGAAAATCCCGATCGGCGAAGCCGGAACTAGTATTGTCATTTCCATCGTAATCATGGACACAATACTAGTGATTGCTACAACTTGAAGCAAGAGATCGAAAGGCTCATTCGTGAAGGCCACCTTAGTGAGCACATAGACCAAGGAGCCGAGAGAACCACGACTACGGAAGAACGTCCGAACGATAACCGACCTACGGAGGAAATCCGAACCATCGTCGCAGGTCATAAGGGCGGAGGCGACTCGAACAATGCTCGAAAAAACCATGCAAGGAGCATTAGTCGGCCTGAGTCCGAGATCATGGTCCTGACTCGACCCTCAAAGAAAAGGAAACTGGAAAGATACTGCGTAACGTTCATGGAAGAAGACACTCGAGGCATCTATCATCCACATGACGATGCCTTGGTCGTCACCTGTCACCATCGCGAACCGCAAAGTTTTCAGGGTCCTCGTCGACACAGGGTCGTCCGCGAATGTGTTGTTCACCCAAGCGTTCGACAAGATGGGCGTCAAACGGTCTGCATTACGGTCCGTGAGAATTCTTTTGATCGGTTTCTTGGACGGACAGATCCTCCCCAAGTTAATCATCTAACTCCCCCTCACTGCCGGGGACTCACCGAGCCAAGCGACGGTTATGGTTGACTTCCTGGTAGTCGACCAATCTTCTATTTACAACGCTATCCTCATCTGACCCTCATTGTGCCATCTCCGAGCCATCGTCTCGACATACCATCTCTCCATGAAATTCCTAACCGAGTTAGGTGTCGGAATTGTCAAAGGAGATCAGTACGACGCCCGACAATGTTACGCTACAGCTCTGAAAGCCCTATCCGAGGTAGCGACGATCGAGTCCCTAAATCCCCACGACGAGTCACCTAAACGAGGCCACCCGGTAGAAGACCTTGTCCAAATACTATTAGACGAGTCTGACGTCTCCAAAACCGTCTGAATTGGCTCATCCTTGACACCGCTATTGAAGGATAGGTTGATCTCTCTGTTGCGATGATATGCCGACGTTTTTGTATGGTCTCCCGAAGACATGCCAGGGATCGACCCTTTAGTCATCACTCATTGCCTCAACATCGAACCGACCTACAAGCCGGTCCGACAGGAGTGACGTGCTCTCTGCCCCGAGAGATATGCAATGATCGAAGGGAAGGCCAGCAAGCTCCTCAAGGCCAAGTTTGTTGAGGAAGTGTACTACCCCGACTAGGTAGCTAACGTCGTGCTAGTCAAAAAGGCCAACGGGAAGCGGCAGGTCTGCATAGACTATACCAACCTAAATAAAGTTTGCCCAAATGATAATTTTCCCTCTTCCTAAGATTAACCAGTTAGTAGACAGTACTGCGAGGCACGGGTTATTTAGCTTTATGGATGCTTATTCAGGTTATAACCAAATTGTAATGCACCCATCTGATAAATCGAAAACCACCTTTGTCACCGACAAAGGTCTTTATTGTTACCGCGTGATGCCATTTAGGTTAAAGAATGCATAAGCGACCTACCAAAGGTTGATCAACAAGATGTTCGCTCGTCAGATCGGGCAAACAATGGAAGTATACATCGACGACATGCTCGTCAAGAGTATCAAATCGATAGATCATATAGTCGATCTTGAGGAGATATTTCTCATCCTTCGGAAATACCATATGAGGCTGAACCCGAGCAAATGCGTATTCGGTTTAAGCTCGAGCAAGTTTCTAGATTTTTTAGTCAGCCACCGAGGAATCGAGGCAAATCCTGAGAAGATCGGGCTTTGCTCAACATGGACTCACTGAAACTTATCAAAGACATTCAGAGGTTGACTAGAAGAATTGTTGCACTCAATCGTTTTGTGTCCCGAGCAATAGATAAATGCCTCTACTTCTTCAAGCAGCTGAAGGGCCGACAGATGGTGAACTGGACAGAAGAGTGTGAAGCAGCCTTCTAGCAGCTAAAGAAATACATAGGATCGCCGCATTTTCTCTCCAAGCCGAGTCAGGCGAAACGCTGCTGATCTACTTAGCAATATCTGACGTAGCAGTAAGCTCGACATTAATTCGCTAACACAAAGGACAACAATCCCTAGCTTATTACGTCAGCAAAGCCCTCGTCCCAGCAGAAACGAGGTATCCGACCTTGGAAAAAGTGGCCCTGGCACTGGTTATCTCCTTCCGATGCCTGCGGCCATACTTCCAGGCTCATTTTATCGTTGTCTTGACCGACCAACCACTGCGACAAATACTATAAAAACCGAAAGCCTTAGGACGCCTCACTAAGTGGGCGATCGAACTAAGCGAATATGACATCCAGTACAAGCCCAGAGTAGCGATTAAAGGTTAAGTCGTGATCGATTTCATTGTTGAAGTCACACGACAATCCAAGCGAGTCGTAGCCAACTCCCTCGGAGAGTCAGGTCATTCGCAAAATATATAGAAATTTGAGGTAAATGCAGCCGACTCTCCCGAAGAGCCCGCTTCCCTACCCGACCTACCATGCTGGCGACTTTACAACGATGGCTCATCCAACTCTAAGGCAAGCCGGACAGGGGTTGTCCTAGAAACACCTGATCACACCGACATGCAGTATGCCTTGAGAATTGGATTTTAAGCTTCCAATAACACGGTGGAATATGAAGCGTTGCTCCTCAGGCTTCGTTTTATCTACAAAAAGCAAGAGCGTTAATTGGTGATTTTTAACATTGCACCGTCATTCGAATCCCACAGTAGAGAATGTCAAAGCCGACCTTCTGGCAAAACTCGCCTTGACCAATGAAGATGATATCCCCAGGTCCATCCCAATCAAGTATGTCACTAAGCCGAGTGTTAATGAAACCGACTCCATGACCATGCTTCCCATTGACTCGGAGCCTACTTGGGTCGATCCCATCATTCGGTATCTCGAGACTGGCGAGCTGCCTGAGGATTGAGTCAAAGCCCGACAACTGAAAATCCAAGCCGCTCGGTACACTATGCTCAATGGGAAACTATACAAAAAAGCATTCTTTGCACCCCTCCTGAGATGTTTGCAACCCGACGAAGTTGAATATGTCCTAAGGGGAATTTACGAAGGTATCTGTGGAAACCACTCTGGAGGACGATCCCTAGCTCATAAGGTTATACGACAAGGCTATTACTGGGCGACCATCCAGCATGATGCTCGAAAGCTCGTCCAGTGCTGTGACAAATGTCAAAGGTTCGCAATCATTCCTTAGCAACTGCCAGAGGAGCTTACCCCCATGGCCGGCCCATGACCCTTTGCGCAATGGGGGATCGACATCATCAGACCTTTCCTCACAGGGAAAGGCCAGACTAAGTTTGACATCGTCACTGTAAACTACTTCACCAAAAGGGCCGAGGCCGAGCCATTGGCTAAGATAACCGAGCAAAAAATTACAGACTTTGTTTGGAAGAATATTATATATCTCCGATCATGAAAAGCAGTTCGACAACAGGCAATACTAAGAGATGTGTAAGAACCTTAGGATCAGAAATGTATACTCGTTTCCGTGCCATCCCCAGGCAAATGGACAAGTCGAGCCAGTCAATAAAATCATCAAGCAACATCTCTGAACTAAACTTGACAAAGCGAAAGTGGCTTGGGCCAAGGAACTCCCCAAAGTTTTGTGGGCCTATCGAACCACAGCCTGGACCGCAACAGGAGAAACACCGTTCTCCCTAGCGTATGGGTCGGAGGCAATCACCCCATGAAGATCGGATTGCCGATTGCTTGATTAAGCTCGTTCGACGAGCAAGACAACGAGGAGCTACTGACGCTCAGCCTCGACCTTCTGAAAGAACGGAGAGAACAAGCTCGGCTTCGAATGATCGTCCATTAGCAACAAGTGTCTCAGTTTTACAATACCCGAATCAAAGTCAGAAGATTTCGAGTCGAGGACTTAGTCCTCCAGAAGACATTCCAAAATACCAAGGAGGTCGACGCAGGTACGTTAGGGCCTAACTGGGAAGGACCTTATGTCATAGCAAGCACCGTCCAACCCGGGACATGTCGGTTGGAAGATCTAACCGGCCAACTATTGCCTCATCCTTGGAATGCTGAGCATCTCAAGATCTACTATTCCTAAGTCGACTCACAAATAATTATTACTCGATACACATGCCAGGATCCATGACAAATAATGTCAATCGAACAATGGATTACGAGAAAGAATGTATTCATTGATCAGATAAGAAATGTTACAATGGTTCCAGCATTTACATCGATATTACATTAGCAAAAAAAAAAAAAAGAGGGAAGTACATAATATCAAGGGTGGACGACGCTCTCTCCTGCAGATGCTCTCAAGCTCAGCGCTCGGCTTGCTTGAAGTGCTTGAAGCAAATGTGGGGAGTAGAAAGGAATTTTGCTCCGCGAAGCTAACTTCAAGGCTAGCCGCCTCATTAGGAGCTAAATCAGTAGCCGCCGAAGGACCTGCCTCGGCAGCAGCATCGGGAGTCGCCTCAGTGTATGACTCGAGATCAACTGCGGCTCCCTCGCCTAGACCGTCAAACCTCGACTCACTCTCATCAAAGGCGGAGAGGTCGATCTCGGGGAAGCTCTCTCTCATCGCCTTCACGCAGTTGGCACAGCCGAGACGATAGAGAGAATCTTTCTCGTCCTTGAATGCCTGGGACGACTGGTAACCCTCCATAGCCTCCTTCCGCGCAATGGTAAGAGTAGCCTTAGTCTCTGCCCTGATCCGGTTCGCCGTGTCACAAGCCTCGACGCAATCCCTGCAGCTCCTATCATATGCCTTTTTGGCCTATTCCAAATTGCGAGGCTAAGCGGGCTCTCTCCGTTGCAGACTCCTCAATGGCGACCCTTGTCGCCTTTAGCTTGGCTTCTGCAGAGGCGGCTCGAGACTTGGTCGACGCCAGCCGAGCCACGGCCTCTTCCGCCCGCCTATTGGCCTTAGCAAGCTCGGCGCAGGCCTTTAGCGCGCATGACACAAACTGCAAAAAAGAACGGGGTTTAGTATCGTAAAGAAGCTAAATAAGAAACAACGACGATCGCGCTTTCACCTAAAGGAGCGTCGTCGTCATCCTTGCGAGAGTCTGCTCCATAGAGGATGACTCGAAGAGGCCAACAAACTCCTCTTCGATCCCCTGATGACTCGCCCACAGAAGAATCCCCTCGACATGTCGAAGGAAGCTCCCTCTCTCTTCTTTGGCTGCCTCCTCTCTTGGAGGCTCTTCCTCCTTCCTCGGGGGAACCTGCTTTGCAACAGGTCCTGACTCAAATACCTCCTGAGGCTCGAGAGGAACCGCCTCTGCCATCTATGTACTCTCATCCACAACCTCTATGACGGTCGGACGAGAAGGGGCGACCTTCCCTTTACTCTTAGAGGACGACTTCTGCCTCTTTGAAGCCCGAGGGTCGTCCCGAGGAAGAGGTCTGACTTTGGAGGGAGGACGGAGGACAGGTCAAGCCTCAGACATCTCTGCATCAGAGAGATACAACAATATCAACAACAAAAGTATATAAATAAAAATAAAATCTCAAGTCCAGGTCGTTGGCCACGAGTCTACCTGTCAGCGTTACATCCAAACCCGACTGGAGAAGATGCTCTGGTTAGAGGAGCCTTCTCCAAGATCTTCTCTTCGGGCTCAGAGTTCGCAAGTCTTTGATCCGAGTCACAGAGTTAGAGCCGAGCTTCGCAATGGAAATTAACGTTAAGTCAGAAGAGGATATACAGACAGTCTATAACGCCCTGAAAATCGAGGGTCGAGTAAAAACTCAACACCCGAGTTCCAACACATCACTTATGCAACACATTTAATGATGATTGTATGTTGTATGTATTGGTGCGTAAAACATGAGTGAGATTAAGCTAAAAAGTAAACATAATCCAGGGACAGTTATAATACGTAAGTGGAAGACTGTAAAGAATATGTATAACATTATCAACCATTCCAGGTCCCCAAAATATGTATGCATTGCCAGGTCAATAATTACAAGTACTGTTTCAAAATACAAAATGTCAAAATTGTAATAGTCTGCTATAAGTGATACCCTGGAGCCTCGTCGATCAGAATGGTCTAAATGAATATGCCTGAATACTGTATATAAGAGAAGGCGTCCTCGTCATCCTCAAAGTCTGGCTCCACCTCGTAGGCATCGCCACCACCTACATCTAAGACAGGGTCTGGTTTGCGTGTACAACACCGTCCCGTAACGTGGGAGTGAGTGATCAACTCACTGGAACAATAAAGCAAAGGTTAACATGTTATCAATTCAATCAAACGGTAATGATAAAGTAGTAAATCACACATCCCTAAGTACTCTTATTAATGTAAGTATGGTATGTATATATGATGCATGCCCTCGCCTACACTCCCTCAGTGACTCCTTCTTACGATCGCGGCATGCCACACTCCCTCAATGCTTGACCATCAACGCCAAATACACACGTAATGCGGTGCATGAACATGATTACTAAGTCCCTTATTAGTCATTTTCATACAGCAGGATTGGGAAAACTAAGGTACCTCCCTTATATCACTTCCCAAATAAGGATCCATTCTAGGGTCGTCAGTCCTAGTTAACTCATACGATGATACGGTTCTAGGTCACTGCAAAGGGCTCGTTGCCTTATCAGTGCAGGCCTAGTTATACTTTAGTTGCTACGGAAAGGCTCGTTGCCTCGCCGCAGACTCAGAGTATGCTCGAGGTCACTACAAAGGGCTTGTCATCTTATCAGTGTAGGCTGACAGCTCGAATACAGTGTCCCATACCACCGTATTCGACTCACGAGTCTGAGTTGGTCACTGGTCACTACGGGGAGGCTCGTCGCCCCAGCGTAGGCCGACAGCTCGACCACGGTGTCCCATACCACCATGTCCGGCTCATGAGTCTTAGCAAATCAAGGTACTAAGGTTAATAGGGATTTCACTGGTGAGTTTGGTACCCTAGGTTCAAGCAGCAGTGTCCAAATATGGTTAACATACATCGGGCCAATCGAGTTATTTGACGGGCTCGACTAGCACGAGCGCACATCGAGCTGATCGACATGAAGCGCATAAGCACTTCGTGTAGCCTAACCACTGTCGCCAATCGATATACGACTCAGATTCATCAGGCGCATCTCATGTGGCGGGACAAAGTCAGCCACTACTTCGAGGCCTATTACCGATTGCCTAGACTATAGAATAGCCCCAAACACATTCAATTACAACGATCTAGCATGTGAGATACTCAAGCAGTAATGGAGCAATGATTCAAATCATACAATCAGTTGAGCATGTTATGAAGTACAACATAAACATGAATCCATACTTATGCATTTCTAGGTAAAAACAATGAATATGAAATAAGGCATATGGAGGAAATCGTACACATCATTAGAGTGGCTGAGAATCCTATCTCAACACCCATTTAAAGAACAGTTTATAAGTATTTATTCATACAGACATGTTTACAAATACTTAACATACACATTATATTATACATGATATGTATTTGTTAGCATACGTATTAGGGCAAGTCCTTTCGTTAAGGATTGCCGCCTACATAACATTTGCATAGCCATGATAGTTAGTCATGGCGTACACTAACGCAAGGTTTATACTCATTTAGTCTTTTACTCAAACACTTAGGCTACGCATTGTAACATACACGACGTATGTTAATATAACATGTATTAGGCTAATCCATTCACCTAGAAGTTGATACACATACATCTAGCATACATAGACAACAATTAATCATGACAAGCACAAATCCAAATTTCATACGTATACGGTATTTTCTACAAATACGAGGAATACAATATATTCAACCTAGCTAACGTATAACTGAAAAACGGAACGGACATCACTTTATGTATGTAAAATAGCGTCCATGTTAGTAATATATCATTAACCGACATTTAAAGCCTTGAAAACCATAACCTATACGTTTATAGTCTGCACCTTACGCCGATAAACGCGTAACGGAGTCGTCTTAAACACGTAGTCTTTGTCACGAGCAGAATGACAACCTATAGCACGAACTAGATTAACTATTTCATCCTTTCACTATTTAAAACCCTAGAACGGATTAGGGTTAAGTTTTCTTACCTAAGAATAGGATCGGTATCGCCGGTAGAGCGATACAAAAGTGATGGTAAGGCACGTGGAGTAGCGGGATCGAATCTCAGGAAACAGCGCCTACTCTCTCTCTCACTTTCTCTCTCTTTCCTTCTCTTTCTCCTCTTCTCTCTCTTAGGGTTTAGAGAATTCGTATGGAGTGAGAGAGTGAGAGTTTTAAGCCCTTATATAGACCTAAATCTGATGGGAATGACCCCAGGTGTCACGCCCCAAACTCGGAAACCGGGCTCACAAAATTCTCGATCGCCGAATCCGGCGCCGATAGCCTCCGTAATACCCCATTCTCGGATCCCAACGCCCATACGCCAGATTTCCGATCCTGGGATCTTACAAGGAGGATTTTTCAGTATGAATTTTTTTTTTTGGTAATGGAGCATAACCACAAGCATAACCAAGTCACAAAACAACAACACCACATATCCACTATAACAAAAACTTTTAAGTACAATGCGGGAAGGGAAATACAGTATAGTCAAAAGGCTCCAAAATGATCTGATCCACACTCTTGCCTCAGCGCTGCTGCTGTCCAACGCTACCTGCACGCAACGGTCGTGCATAAGCTTACAAAAGCTTAGAGGGTGGTGTAAGTGTGTGAAAAAGGCACACGCCAAGTGTACAATATCAGAGTAATGCGAAAATATGCGGTAAGTCCATGAATGCTATCAGTTATACGAAAGCTATGTAATGCAAGGCATGAATGCTGTCGGTCATACCAAGACCATGTGATGCGAGGCCTATGTAGCCAAATGTCATATGCGAGATGCAAAGCAAGCGTGCCAGTACACATATCAGTACAGTTCCTCTCTGGATATCACCGGGGTCTAATTCACCTCACACTGACTGCCTCCTCCCTAGCTGCACAGTCAAGCAAGTGGAAGAGACCACACTATCCGCCTGACCAGTAGTCTGCCAATACCTACCCGGCTCTTCGATAGCGGACACATTTGCGAGCTGGTCAAACTCAGCCTAGCTTATAGCCCCCTCACTCAGGCGGATAAGGCCACACCCCCTTCCAACCGACCACGACACAGTGGGAGACGCGGCCTACTGGTATTCGGCACTCGGGCGCTCATGTATCCACTCGGTCTAGACGTTGGAGCATCTCCTGGTACCAAAAAGGTTCTGGGACTCTCACCCAAGGACATCCTAAGTGCCCACAGTGCTAGAACAAGTATTTCCGGTATCCGATACGGCCATCCACGATGTGCCTGTGGAGCCACAGCCCTGATGTCGCTAGGGCGTGCAGTGATCACAACATACAATGCGAAATGCATGAGTCACACCGTACAATCATGCAGTAATCTCGCGCGTACTACGCGCTCATGTTGGGCACTCCATCTCATATGGAGTCCCGTAATGTCTCAGCCCAACGGCTTATGCTATGATCAAACATCTCTCACATCAAGCATACAGATGATGCGTATGGGTATGAATCATGGAGCTATACTAAGCATGTTATAAAGTAATGGACTATCCTTACGATATAGATGGACCTAGATGGCAGTAATGGACTATCCTTACGATATAGATGGACCTAGATGGCCTACACACAACAAGTGTGGGCCCGACAGTGAGCCCTAAGGAGAGTTACAATGCGGACATTTAACCAACATTGTACCTACAATGTGGGCGTCAAACCACCATTGCTCCTAAGGCACGACTCGCTATAAATATCATTATATAAACCATGAAGGGATCACACATTGCAATGGACCTTAGGTACATCCCATTAGGCCTTAAATACATCAAATGGGTCATATCACATGGGCCTTACGTATATCAAATGGGCCACACCAATTGGATCGTACTAATGTGCCTCAAGTACATTGCAATGGGCTATAGCCCATGTGCCTCGAATATATCGCAATGGGCCCGTAACATGGGTCTCATATATATCAAAGTGGGCCTCGACAACGGGCCACAAATACATCAAGATGGGCCTCACAACATGGGCCTTATATATACCACGTGGGCCCCAATGGACGACCACAAATGAATCAAGACGAGCCTCATCCATATACCAAGGTGGGGTCCACTTGAACTATAGATTTGTCTTATTTTTAGTCTCAGGCCTGTAAGACAAGCTTGTCAAATGGTGAATGGTTTGGATGCAACACAAGCATCATGGTGCAGGTCCCACCAGATAGATGGATCTGACTCATTCATTAACTCATGCCGTAAAATGAGCTTTCAGAATGGGTGGACCGATCGGATGCAACACCTGCATCATGGTGGGTCCCATAAAGGCCCACCCACATACATATATACACAAAATAATATATATAAAATATATATATACACACACGCACACGCACTCACACGCTCACATGCAATATACACACACTCACATGCACACACACGCTGCACACTCACACACGCACACTCACACACACACGCTGCACACTCACACACGCACACTCACACACACAGGGCCCCACCGTCCACTGGACGGTGGATGCAAAAATACATACATCAGTGTGGGTCCCATGTGGGGCCCACTGTAACGTTTATTTTCCATCCACCCCGTTCATAAGGTCACGTGGACCTGGATGAAGGGTGAAAACAATTTTCAGCTTGATCCAAAACTTCTGTGGACCCCAAAGAGATTTCAATGGTATAGTTCAATTCACGCTGTTTCTTATGGTGTGGGCCGCCCGAGCACTGGATTGGGCTGATTTTTGGAGGGAACTCAATTCATACAGTGGCCCACCAAATAGGCGGTGTGGATTTCAAATAAACATCAAGGTGGGGCCCACGGCTGAGGGCCGTGGGACCAGCCCGCTGCACGCCTGCCAGCGCACGCAGGCGCGCTGCCTGCGCCTCTGGCGCTGTCAGCGGCAGCAGCGCTGTTTTTTTTTTTTTTTTTTTTTTTTTTTTTTGAAAATCACCTTTTGTGTGGTTTTTCCAGTATAGGGCCCGCATCAGGCAAATCTGACTCACCCAATGGTGTCTACAGTCCATTACCAACCCATCAAGCCCAATATTGGGTATATTTTGGTGCATAGAAAGATTCAAATGAATTTAAACGGTGAGAATTTGTATTTGCTAAGGTACGGCCCACCAGAAAGTCAGATCATCCTCATTTTTTTGTTCAAGGCCTAAAATGAATTGTGGAAAAGGATAGATGGCTTGGATTGACTACATACATCAAGGTGGGGCCTACATGGGACACCCTTCCCCAAGGCTTTGAAACAAGCCAATATTTGTGTTTTTCCCCAATCACGTCCAGCGTCTGGACGGTTTGGGTGTAACACATGCATTGAGGTGGGCCCTGTTTAGGTGGGCCACCACTTGGAGGATGGTGTGGGTCAACACATATAAGGTAGGCCCCACTTATAAATGGCTTAGATAAAACTATGCCTCATGGTGGGGTCCATCCAAGTGGGCCACACAATCACACCAACATCTCATGAATGGAGAATAAAAGGAAAGAGAGGGAGAGAGAGAAAGAGAAAGTGGGACACACGTGGGATGGAGGGACCCCGATACTATGGGCCCTCCCTTGCATTCCATCATACATCAAACGGTAATCCAAGTGGGCCATTGGCCACATCTTAGGGTCCCAAGTGAGATCCATACCATTGATCGGTAGGCCTCACTTGGCCCATTGTCAAAACAAGAAATCTACACCTATAGAAGCACCCACCTAGCGATCTCCTTGGTCCGTTGGAATGCCTATCTCCTTGTGCTCCTCTTTGATGGTGGAGATTGGAAATCAAGGGCTAGGATGAGAGATCTTGGGATGGAAAGTGGGCCACCAAAAATCACTTTTCTCTCTTAGGAAGCTTGGACATGTGGGCTCTCTCTTGGTTGCTTGGAGTTGTGTTGGGAAATGAGAGAGAGAGAGAGAGAGATAAGGAGAGAGGAGAGAGGTGATGTGAGGTGAGTGATGGATGTGAGTGATGGGTGAGGGGATGGATTGGTTGACTTTTGGGCTTGCTTGACTTGTGGAGAAAGAAAGCATGGGTGCTTTGTACTTGACATGAAGTGATGGATTGATTGATGGGATTGATTTGATTGATTGGATTGATTTGACATGTTGTAGAGATTCTCTCGGGATAGTAAAAGCGCGGCGTTTCTTCGAAATAAACGTCGGCTCACATCTTCTGGTCAGTGTATCGGATCGATGCGTGAGTCGCGGTGTTGGAACCGCGGCGACGGTGCGGTCGCAATGATACAAGTCTCGGATTAAACCGATTCGAATCTAAAGGATGTGACTTACGATCGATCGCAACGTCGATTATCAGTCGTGGATTGCCGGACTTCGACGGAAATGATCGCAGGATTCATCGGAACAGTACGAACTAGGATACGAGTCTTACACCAGGGCTAAGGTATACTTAGGTTATGTCCAAAGAGAGTCTGTTTCAGCTTAACGGACCACTTCCGGAGCCCCCCCTTGAGCCAAAGGTCGGACTTAAGCTCCCTGATTTTGGATCTAGGTCAAGTTAAGTTTTCATTCCAGTCGGGTTCCTAGATCACACGTGGCGAACTAGTTTCAGTTCAATGGTCACCGAAACTCGATCAGGGTTACAAGTACACGGACATGTGTATGAAATTTTCCCTGATCCGATGGTGTATTTAGGTCAGATTCTACGGTTTGATTGCTTATATCAGGCCCACAAGCGACAAGTCTCAGATTACTTTTATTTCTAAAGATATCCACATTTCTCATAGACTTCACTCCGAGCTCAAGCGAATAGCTTCGGAATACTATCTGGACTTGATTTTCGAGGTGGTTGTCAAGTCCAGCAAGGCGGTCTTAATTATATAATTTCGCAGTAATCGGACTTTCGACGTGCGGTCCAGATCTGATACGAAGTTTCAATGTACTCCCGAGAGCAACTGGTTAATAAGATTGATCCTAGATTTTAGGGTAACCTAGCGTCAATGATTTCACAAGTTTTGGGTCTTGCAGATCGTATTTAAAGTGATCAGTACGGATTTCACAAGTAAACTAATTTAGCACTAGATAAAACTCGCCTAATTTCTAAAGGATTTAGTCCTTAGTGATTTCTGGCTGAGGTGGCACTCGGGTCTCAGTACAAATTTTTTCCGAGACGTTACACAGTCAGAAGACGGAAAAGACGACAACCGACCAAAGTGATGGAAATTAACGCTAAGTCACCTGGCTCTGAGAAAGCTCGGGGGACAAAAGACGTGATTGGCCCTGGCTTGGCCGTCTCTCATCGGCCACAGGCCCAGAATCACCGATCCCTCCAGTTTTTATTAGAGAAAGGAGGATCGGTTATCAACGCCCCGCCAATATTCCACCAAGAGTAGAAATAGTACCAGCAAAGCCGCTGGGGATTCGGTCGTACTCGATACAGATGGAAGAACTCGTCCATGGTCAGTTCAGGCTGCTCCATCTCAGCCCATAGAACCGCGTAGCCGAACAAGTCCCTTCACCCGTTCGGGGTAATCTGCCCTGGGGCTAGGCCGAGGCTACCCAGGAGACGTCGAGCGATTCCCTGGAGCGGCAGACGAAGCTCGTACTGCATCGCAACCTGAAAGATTACAACCAATCCGGGAGGTAGCTGGTCAGGCAGTTCATTCGGCAGAGGAAGACACAAGATGACTGACTCGGGAATATGGTACTCGATCTAGATCCGAAACAAGTCATCCTCGGTCAAAATTGAGGGCGCTGGCCCCCTGGATCCTTCCTCGACCTCGGCCTCTTCAGCCTCATCCTCGGTCGAAGGGTCGGGACGACCTAGGAAAGCTCCCATTACTACCTCCCGCCTAGTAGGTAAATTCAATGTTCTGGCAGACACCACCGGCCTTTACATAGGAGTTACCAGTACTCTCTGCGAATGTCGAAATGTGATATCCGCATTCACCGCCATCTCAGCCAGCAATGAGGGTGATTCCGAGGTAGCCCAGAAGTCGCTCGTTTCACCATTGTCACCGTAAACTCCCTCCCGAGGGCTTACGGAGCCTAACATTTACGAAATTAAAGAAGAGGGAGGGAGAGAAAGCTTGTCAGAGATTGTGGAGATGCCGAAAAATGCAGAAAAGCAGAAGGCAGAAAGTGAAGAAAGGGAAGGAGCAAAGAAAGCAGAGAGAGTAAAGGAGAAGATGGAGATGGGCACGAAAATGCGAAAATGAGGATGCTAGGGCATCCCTTTTATAGCAGTGCCATGTGGCACCGACATTAAAGGGGAAATTGAATCGACACCTCTTCGAACACCCTGGACCGACACGTGGTGCCACACCACTCGATGCCTAGATCCGTCATCAAACCTCCTGCCACATGCCATCCTCCCATTTGCCCTGATGCCGAAACGACGGCCTCACGGCTCATGCGACCTTGGGTACTAAACCGACGCGTGTTAAAACGAGTCTGCATGCTCTGATATCCGTGCTGGCCGCCATACCGGCAATAAATGCTCCATCATAAGCTCAGTCCAAACGTAATCCGACCTAATTCCGATATACTCCTCAGCCTTCACAGGTCAGCACAAGGAGTAGGGGGCTCACTGTTGGGGGAAAAATACAACAAGCCGTTAAGTCGCCTTGAAGAATGGACCGATTCTACTAGCATGGCTCGGACTCACCAGACGTCGAGCCTAGCCGAAGCCTACATGCCCAAAGAAGCCAAGAGGAGAGACATGGTCTAGACTCACTAGGCGTCAAGCCTGACCGAGGCCTATATGTCCAAAACCCTAAGGCGAGACCTCTAAAGAGGCCGATGCACCTTTAAGGACATTTAAAGAACCCCTTGAGAGGTCATTTAATATTGCCGACCTAATCCATGGGTCGGCTACAGATCAGGTACGGGCCGACCCGACCTTGGCTCGACCTAAGTCTGACCTACCTTTTAGTTTGGCCATAGGTCGGCCATCGGTCAGTAATAGGTCGATTACGGATCGGTCGTGCCCTACTAAATAGTCGATTAAGGGTCGGCCTTCCTCAGTCGGCCACAATGTGGCCAGCGTATGAATTGGCCAGCATGAGTCGCCCGAATATACCAATACTCTGTAATCGGTTGACGATCAATTGAGCTCCGTCAGTCGCTCCCAACTGGACGCTCATCATTCTATCTTGCTCAAAGCCAAGCCAAGGAGTTGGTTCAATGTCAAACATCCTCTTCCGAGATCCTTGGGAGGGAACTTCTAATCCCGAGAATCTAGGAGATCGAAGATCTCGGGATCAGCATGGATAAGGATCAAATCTCCTACAAACTAGGGAAGTATCCCACGATTTTAGGATCACGTTTCCCCTATAAGTAAGAAACGCCTAATGATGAAAGGTACACACA
>JAJHSJ010000010.1:7037545-7169787 GCA_021015155.1 Magnolia officinalis
TTGGGTTCAGTTGTCTGGCAGATTTCACACTTAAGTTTGAATTGTTAATCCATGATTAGAAGTTGTAAACATTGATTGAGCCAGGATTGCACATATCAGATCTCACTTACACATTAAGTTTTCAGTTCAATATTAAATGGTAACTTGGTAATCACTAAGCATGAAAGGAACCAGCCTGAAAAAAAAAAAAAAAAAAAAAAATTAGCATCAGTTTATGAAGAAGAATTGAAAGAATAAGTCGCATAATCGTCATCATAGGTTTGCTCCCTATAGATGACGATTCGATTCCTCATAGTTGACATAAGAAAAGATTTAGGCGACAATTTTCACCATAGGTTTGCTCCCTATAGGTGCAGATTTGATTCTCCTCCTTGGCATACTATTCATAAAGAAAATCAAAAAAATGATAGAATGAAAGGTTAATCTGTAAGGCAAGTGTTGGTTCCAGTTTTGGGTGACATGAGCTCCGTTGTTAATTACCAATGATATCATGAAATTGACAATTGAATTTCTTAATGGTTGAAAGCTGAGATGACACTATACACTCGTGGAACTCAATGTTTAGGAATGTTCAAATTAATGGATTAATATTTTAAACTTGATTATGAAATCTGCCGAGAGCTTGATTCCAAGAGAAAAATTCCACACACCAATCATGAATCTTAGAATTTTCACATCTCAAGCTATCTGTTCACAAGTCACTTGAGTTTACAGGAATTGTCTTTTATTTCTGAAATTATTTTTCGCATGTTTTGCTCGGGACTAGCAAAATGCTGGTTGGGGGTTGTGATCAGGGTCGAATATTGCATATCAGACCCCAGTAATTACTTGATTTTACATACATGATAATATTTAATGCCAGATTTTACTCGTGTTTTTGTTACAGGAGGAAATTAGGAGCGTGTATAGCAAATGATGTTAAAAGCATAGATTTGACGCTCCAAAATTACCAGAGCACGAGATGTACTCCAGAAAACCAATGGTGAAGAATATACACGCCTGGGATCTGAGGAAAGCACGATAAAGAGGCCTGAAATTGGTGCAAAATGCAAGATCACATATTTCCCGCCATCCGATCAACTCGAAACTTTACAGGGGATTAGGGACATTAATTAACCGTACATTTCAAATTTCAGCCCTGGGATCACTATGGAAGTGCCCCAACTGACAAATCAGCCCATAAACCGTTGATTCTGGGCCCACCTGATATCTGGAACTGCCTCAATTTTAGTCCCAGCGGTTAAAATCTCCTGAGAAAAAATATGGTCGGAATGGATTCCTGAAAAACATTACAGTGGGTCCCCTATGTGCAGCGTGTACATAATGTGTACACGTGTACCAGCGTCACACGGAATCGGTCAGCAACGCTGACCGCCTTCTAATTCGAGCAGCGACCGATTTTTAAAAAAAAACGGAAATGTCCGTTTACGGCAGCAGCGAACGGCGCGGCGGGACGTTCTTGCGGACGTCAGTGGGCCCCACACATCACCTTTCCAGATGATCCGAACCGTCTATCTTGTAGATGGGTTCGTGAACTTCAAAACCATGCTGACAGTTTGTATCCATGCGTGTACACGTGTTCAGTACAGAGGCCAAAAAAGGGCTCCTCCGCAACGTCAAAAATAGATCTTGGTGTGATTTCCTCTCTGGACCGAATCAAAGGACAACCAAAACCGTCCGTTTTTGACCGAAATTTCAAGGGCAACCTAATGGACGGGATGGATTTCCCCGAAAAAAGCCTCTGTGGGGCTCACCGATCACGACAGCGAAAGGGTGCGAAAGGTTTCGCACAATTTGAAAATCCGGTTTTCCAGGCGATTGTGGGCCACCATCTTTGATCATATGGCAGATCTGAACCGTCCATCGTGTAGAGGACCCAAGAAAGTCCTAAGGGACGGTGTTTGTTGGAATTTGAACGAGGAAAATATGGTATTTCGAGGCCCCAAACTTAGCTGCGAAATAGCTTTCGCTGCGCGTGCGACAGCTTCCCAAATCCGATTTCACCACTCCAGCCACTCCATCAGCTATAAAAGAAGAGTCTTGGACATGAGAAAGGCATTCAGATCCAGAGAATTCCAGATCTACAGCAAGGGAGAGAAGAAAGAGAAGAAAGAGAAGAAAGAAGAGAGAGGAATTGGTTTGAGACTTCTTTTATGAATTTTATTTAATCCATCTGTTTAATGGATTTTATGGGTAACTAATCTCTCAGCTAGGGCTGAGATGAACCCCTAATTCGAATAATCCTTGTTCTCATATGTTGATTTTACTTTAATCAGATTGGTTGTTTCTTTCTCTAGTGTGCTTGATTGGTTTAAATTCTATATTTCTCCATCTATGAACTTTTGAGTCTATGGATGGATGTTGTTTGGATGCTTATTACAGGTGCTTGGGTCTGATCAAGAACAAGTTTCCTATAGAGGAAGAAACAGGGTGCTTTAATGAATGTACATTCCATATGCCCGACCAAGGATATGGGATATGTTGTTCATGGCATTGCTTAAAGGAATTAGACAGTCTGTATGCCCGATTAAGGACACAGATTGTACTTTCTCTATTTAAGTGGTATCAATCTAGATCAAGGTGAATCAACAGACAAGACAAGGGTTAGGATAGTTAGGGGTGGATTCGAAGGTCCTAGTGCTCTCTCTCTTATTGAATTTTCTTCCTTATTTTCAATAGTTATTTTCCATAGATTTGTGTTAGCAATTTGATCCTTTATTTGTTGAATTAGTTAAGGAGAATCGTGAATTTGAATTGTGACGACCAGTCCCTGTGGATTCGACCTCGGTCTTACCGAGTTTATTACTACATCACAACCCTATACTTGGGGAGTGAACATCTTTGCGTCGTGGCTTGGTTCCCACTACATTTACTGATCTAGGTCGACTTTCCTTGTACTTAGCTCTTTTGCAGTCTTTTCTCAATTGATCGGTCTCTAGTGTTTTCCTGATAGTTCGTGCTTGTCTTTAATGTAGATATTCCCAAATATCCTTCTCTCCTTGGAGATGAATCTCTTGCTCGGATTCAAGGAGCGAGGTCATTAGGAAAGGAAGATCGATCTTGGAGAGCTTTTGCTGAAATCAAGCCTTGATACCGAGCTCACAGGTAAAAACCTTTACCGACCTCTGGGACTTAGAAAATATTTCACAAATTTGTGACTAACTCTTCTCCCATCTCGATGCAGATATGCCTGAAGCTCGTCCCTTGCTGAAGCCCGTCTCCAAGCATAAGACACCTTCTCTCGAAGAAACCATGACAGAGTAGAAGAAGAAGAAGAAGAAGACGACCTTCAAGAGAAAGGGGAGAGTCGGTCCTTCATCTCACACCTTGACTCCCGTGTTGGCCGCTATATTCAGCATTCATGGCGAAATAGTTTGACCTAATAACTTCCGACCTACTTTTCGAGTCTGTATAACCGACTCAAAAGTAGGGAGGTTTATTGTTATGAGAAAAATAGGGTGGTCCACGAAAATAGGCCAAACCAACAACCAGCATGAACCAATGGGCCAAACTATCCGAAAGAGAACTACTGGCAGGGAAGGGCCAACCATAAGATAGGTCGGTATCATCATAGGTCGGCACGACCATAAGATAGGTTCGCCTAACCATAGGTCGGCATGACCCTCGACGAACTTCCCGGAACAATGGCTTGGTAAGAGTTGATAGGCTCGGCATGGGAAGCTAAGGACTACTCAACATTGAAATAATACTGACCTACTGGTAGCTCAGTACCTACCTCTTGCATCTGAGGCTTATCTACTATCCGGTCTTGCCTAAGGGTTGGATGAGCCTATCGGTTTCCAGTTAACGTCTGGTCTTATTTAAAGTAAACAGTTCGAAGATCTCAGGAGATATGGTCAGGATTCCGGAAATCTCGAACATCCATTATCTAAGGAGGAACTCCGGTATATCAGGAGTCCCAAACGGGAAAGATCTCCAACGGTGCGATCTTCCTTCTAATAGAAAAGATCTTCTGACCGTGTGATCTTCTCTCTCGTATAAATAGGGTAGGCCCTAGACGATGAAAGGTACGCAACTCATAAACTCAAAAAGACTGGTGACTCTTTTCTTCTGGACCATTTCCACAAAGACCCATATCCCTGACTTTGGCATCGGAGGGTCCCCTACATTAGCCAGGGTCTTCCTTTCTTCTTTTGTCTCTTGTGTGTAGGTGTTGAAGGGTTTAAGGAGGGGGTCCACTGGGAAATTGCATCAACAATAATAATGAGAGGTCTTTGAAGGAAACATCCTCAATGTGTTGCAGACACGCTTCTGCATGGATCTAGCACCATTTGGGCGATGAGGAAAACAGAGAGAATGTCTTTCCAGAGCAGTGCAAAATGCATCAAGGGAAAGGGTTCAAGTCCTTCTATGATAGCCTCTCCTAGTTGACAATAGCATTAGAATACATACAAGTATTCTTCTGCGCTCCTCTTTGGGGAGGATCAGTGAGGATTAATCCCCGTGGTGAATACAACAGAAGGTTTTAAAGTCTTCACATGCATCGATTCGATGGGGTAGCAGGCTAGCAGCCCATTGGATGGGAGCTCAGAAGCAACGTATATGAATCTTTCAAGGAAGGAATTTTCCTTATAAAGAGGATAGACGAACCACCTAGCCATTCATGTGAGTGATGAGGATGTAATGGAAAAACCACATGCACACATAGCTCCAAGCCACATATTGCTAGAAAACCCAAAAGGATAGTTGCCTCTTGGAAAGGGAGCCCCTCGGGCCTTAAGCGATCCTTTCCCTCTATATCTCAATTCTAATGAAAAGAAATGTAGGCAGTTGTCCCTCTATGAAACTTTGGGAAAAAGTGATTGAGCAAAGACAAGACATGAGATGAATGTATCAGAAAATCAGTTTGGTTCCAAGCCAGGGATGTCTACTGCTGAAGCTATTTTCCTACTTAGATAATTGATTGAGAAATATAAAGAGAGGAGAAAGGATCTCCACATGGTCTTTATTGACTTAGAGAGTAACTTACGATAGGGTCCCCAGAGAGTTAATCTGGTGGTGTTGGGAAAGAAAGGAGTTTCAAGATGATATATTAATATGGTTAAGGATATGTATGAGGGAGCGAGAACAAATATGAGAACCAATAATAGAGAGAGAAGTGAGTTCCCAATTACTATAGGCTTGTACTAGAGGTTGGCATTGAGTACGTACCTTTTTGTGGACAAGTTAATAAGGCATTTGCAGGAAGAGATCCTATGGTGTATGTGTTTGTAGATGACATAGTTTTTGACTAACAAGACGAGGGAGGGTGTAAACACAAAACTAGATTTATGGAGGGATGTGACATAGTTTTTTATTAACAAGACGAGGGAGGGTGTAAACACAAAGCTAGATTTATGGAGGGATGCTTTAGAATATAGAGGATTTAAAATTAGACAGACTAAAATAGAGTCGAGAGAGAGAGAGAGAGAGAGAGAGAGAGAGAGAGAGAGAGAGAGAGAGAGAGAGAGAGAGCAATTTTAGCAACAATAGGAGTGCGAATAAGGTATCGGTTAAGATTGTTGACCCAAGAAATTTCCCAAAATGATCACTTTCGATATCTTGGGTTGATAATTCATGAGAGTAGAGAGATTAAGAAGGATGTTGCCTGTAGAATTCAAGCGAGGCGGAAGAAATGGAGATGTGCCTCTGGAGTTTTATGTGATTGTCGCAAATTGAAAGGGAAATTTTATAGGATAGCTATAAGATCAGCCATGTTTTATTGCACATAATGTTGGGCAATTAAGGAACCACATGTTCGTAGGATGAGTATGGCTTAAATGAGGATGATGAGATGGATGAGTGGCAAGATAACGATAGAATTAGAAACGAATGCACTTCAGTGAATTTAGGAGTTGGACCAATATGTAATAAGATGAAGGAATGTAGACATAGATGGTTTGGTCATGTGCAATGGAGACCAAGAACTGAGCCAGTTAGAAGAAGTGAGTTGGAACAAGTCAAAGGCTCTAAAAAGGCAAGGGGAAGGCCCAAAAGGATGTGGGTGGAGGTAGTGAGAAAGACATGATGACCTACAGTCTAACTGAAGTTATGGCCCGTAATGGAGTGGAATGGCAAACGAGTATTCATGTAGCTGACCCCACTTAGTTGGGAAAAGACTTAGATGGTGATGACAACTTTTGACTGCCACCAAAATATTGCCTTAAAAAATGAGGCAGACAAGGGTTTATATAACCCTCAGAAGGAAGATGTCCCATAAGGGGTGGTAATAACCACTTTGCAGTTTCGGATTGGCTCAAAGGACTAAAAATCTAAAACAGATGGGGAGTAAACCCCATGGATTCTCATTGATGGGAAGTTGAGTAGAGGCCAGAACACATCCTTTGTGGGTGTGAATGACCCCTCATATTTCGTCCGTGAACTGTTGTTGATCTATGGGACGCCCTTGATCAAAGCATGGTTCGCAAGCTATTTGCAGATGATGACCACATGCTTGTCCAGAATCAAGGACGCATTCTAATATGGACTCGTGGCATCATGGCTATTTTCAGAGAGGTGAAAGCAAGGAGAAGGTCAAACTGGAGGTCCACTTGATTCTTTTAGCCTTTTAGGGATCCAGCTACCTCGCACACACTGGTGCGCACTAGGTATGAAATCAGTGAGTCAACAAATCATTCGCTTCACTACCACATGAGCAAATGAAATGCCCTCAAAGGGGTGTTCCTAATTTTACCAAAGACAAAAAAAGCTAAGGTCCACGGCTTTGAATTGCTCCTTATGTCCCCAGTCGAGGGCATTTAAAGGAGTCCTCTTCACTATGACTAGGCCAAACAGGTCTCATCTTTTAGAGAGGCAGGGGCTTGGTTCCCTGCTTATGTGGTATGCAAGTGCATGCTGTGACAGTAGTGCAGCATTTTTCATAAGGCAGATGCGCCATTGCAGCCTCTTTCTGTGGCATAGGGATGCCCCAGTGCACAAACTTGCATCGGTCAGAGGCCTCTTTAGTCTTTAGTTTTGAAAAAGTCAAACTATCATGCTCCCATGTGGAATGTGCTTACGGGCATTAATGTTATCCTTTTTGAGAGCTAAAGTTCCTTTTCAAGCAGCAAGGAGTGCTGCAGGTTGTTGAACCCAACACCAATCAGACGGCCATATGTCAAGCGGAGATACTCCACAATTTCAAAAATATAGGACATCAGAAATGGATGCCGTTATCCTATCCCATACAAATACCATGCAGTATGTGGTGCCAATATAATATTAATATGTACAGTTCCGATGCCCTATGCACATAAAAGCATCCGAGTATCCTAGAATCATTGGGATGTTAATATCATTGATGCATGAGGTTAGCATCTAAATGTGTTGGGGCTCAGTTCATGAATCGTGATTTTTCTTGCATCAATGAAAAGCATAAACAGTGAAGATTTTAGCTGTAGAGCTGAAACATCGCTATGACACGGGTCCCTACTCATGGCTTAGTGGTAGACTTTGTGAGTTTCAACACCAAGATCATAGGTTCGAGTACCCATGTGGTGCGTGGGTGCAAAAAAGAAAGAAATAAAGAAGGAAAAGAAAAACATCACATGACATATCCAGCCATACATTTCTTACTTCTGTAAATGATGCATTAAACTTTCAACACAGATGATAATATAAGAACATAGAAAACAACGCTTCATATGAATAATCAACATTTTCAGTTTCTTTTGATTTAGTTCATTTTTTTCTATTTAAAACATAAAAGAGAGGATGTCTTACCAGTGCCCCGTATTGAACACTAGAACATCATAGAACTTGGTGATATTGACCCAATCATCTGCAGGAATATCCACATCCACTCGATAAATTCCCTTCAATCCATCTTGGCCTGAGAGATCTGAAGGTTTTGTAGGCTGCCACCTTTAAATAATCAGTTATGAGCATGTGAGCCCAGATTGAAAATTTACACCAGATGAACATTCTATTACTAGAGAATAAGAGCATTATAAAATAAGTCCCAATCAGCAACCAAAAATAGATCCTTTGAGAATTTCATGAAAATCCAAGCAAGATCTTCCTTTCATTACCCACCTTTTGTAATATTAACCCAGTAAAAAAATCTCCACATGCATAATACATCATTTCTGATCACAAGGACTCAAATAGAAGGGCACCATGTTGATTTGTTCAGGTCTAAAAGACCAATCATGGTTCTAAATATCAGTATCAGAGGGCGTATTGGCTCAGCCAAAAACTATAAAATAAAGTGCAGCATATCAGCATCTACCCATATCAGACATTTAAACCAAAAAATTACAGAAACATAGAAGAAAGAAAAGGGAAGAAAAGGAGATATCCAAGGATCTATCTTCTTCTTCTTTTTTACATGTATTAAATGATGTATTGGACCATTCTTTGGTAAGAATACTGTCTGTCAGCCTACCAATATGGGAATGCAGAAGAGCAACAAAATACTAAGATGGTGTTTTCCACATCGATGGCTCAAGGACTCAGTTTGTTAAGGACTCTACATGCATAGTTAATCACACCTTTGAAAAATAGTCACAGAATAATGCTACTGACAGTCACCCACCTGCAAATGCCAGATCCAAGCATCCCCACATGCCAAAGTTGCACGCAAGTGCAGGATTTAGGCCATTCGTCAGGCAAGCCTCAAAAGTGGTGAATACACGATGGCCCCAAAAATCAGGCTGGTTCACACATCAGGTGGGTCATACATGTACAAAGAAATGGACAATTAAAAAGAGTAGTCCGCAGTCATCACTTGAAACATTTTCCAAGAGTCGAATGGCAAACTGAATTGATGAGCTTCATCCCTCAAAGAGTTTTGCCCTTTAACCTAAAATGTTGAATTCACTATGCATTCTGGGAACAACGCGGAGCAAACCGATAAAAGAAATAACTCGTTATCATTGTAATACGGGGAAGTCTTATAATTGGGACAGCAGATCTCAACCAATCCAATTCAACAACATCACTACATTCATCACGAAATGGGAGAATCTATTTCCTCAATTTCCTACATTCACCAAAAGTAGAAAGTCAAAAAATAAAAAAATAAATCAATCCACAAAAGTGTGACATTTCTACACACGATGAAAATCTATCACGAATTGGGACAGCAGATCGATAAAAGAAATAACTCGTTATCATTGTAATCCGGGGAAGTCTTATAATTGGGACAGCAGATCTCAACCAATCCAATTCAACAACATCACTACATTCATCACGAAATGGGAGAATCTATTTCCTGAATTTCCTACATTCGCCAAAAGTAGAAAGTCAAAAAATAAAAAAATAAATCAATCCACAAAAGTGTGACATTTCTACACACGATGAAAATCTATCACGAAATCAATCAAAACCAAATAATGAAAAATTCAAAAATTCAAAACAGCCATTTATTCAATGGTGTATCAGACCATTCTTAAATAAGAATGTTGTCTGGCAGATTGACCAAGTGGAAGTCAACCAAATAGGTGCTAATCAAGCATGATTTGGCAGATTAGAGCCCATTACATACGAATGGGGGGAGGGGGGGTGTTCAAAAACGAAAAACAGTGATGGGTTACTTCCTATATTTCCAAAAATGGTCCATGCCGTTTCGATTCATAAATCCAAAATTCTTATGTTCTAATCCTCAAAATAGGCCTAGATCTATTCTAAAATTAGTTTCTAAGCTTCCTTCATGGTTGAAATAAAGCAAAAGTGGAAAAACGAATATTTTAAAATATAAAATTTAAAAAGGGGCCTTTATGACCATGTCAGTCATAAGTCATAAAACCCCTGTATCAGTACCAATATGGAGCATATTGGCCAGCATTGGCCGCTATGGGCCGATACAGCCCTTCTTTTTTTCTTAACGGACCAGTTCACCCCCATAATACATAATGGGGAGTGACCAATATGGTTATATAATGGCCAATACAGCAGTAATGTAATGGATATTCAAAACCATTTGTAATCGGAGGACGTCGTATAATTTGAACCATGGATATCAACCAGTCCAATTCAACAACATTTTTTTACTTCATGAAATGGGAGAATCTCTTCCCAGAATTTCCTACATTCACCAAAAATAAGTAATAAAAAAATCCACAAAAAAGTGTGACATTTCTACACGCAATGAGAATCAATCATGAAATAAATCAAAACCATCATGTAACTTAAAATTCAAAAATTCAAAACAGCTATCTATGGGCAGGTCATGTAGAACTCTAAATTCAGTGAACCTGCTTCAAAATCAACACAAACAATGCAAACCCAATTCACAAAAAACAACATCCAAATGAAGAAAAAAGAAAAAAGAAAAACATTTTACATTCATGAGAATCATCATGATAAATGAAGGCCAACGAAATGGACAGCAACAGACGACCATTTTTACTCTCACAGTCCATTTTGCACGCCCTTAAATGTCTATCTTGATTACCAAATCATGGTCACTTTTCAGTCATGTGCAATCCATGGTGGATTCTCATATCCAGTTGATGCAACCAAATCGTCACACAAGCTGATTGACCAAGATTTGAAGAGAAGGCCCACATCTCACATGTGCATGCTCTGCACGTGTGCACAAGAAAATGCCCACTTTCCCTTGTTAGGCCATCCCTACTTTCCTTTTTTCTTTCAAATCTCTACATTAGGAAGTATCGTTACTTTCCATTTCTTTTGAATCTCTACATTAGGTAATTTCCTTTGATATTTTTATATTAGGCAAAGAGTGATCTTAGATTCTTCTTATTTAAGTACTTTCTTATTAAGTGGTTTCTTATTTAGATAGTTTTTTATTTTTCAGATCTTCGCTAGCTATGAATTCTATTTTGAGATTCCATGGTTTTTATAGCAGATTGTAAGTACTGACTATAAACAAGGCCTAGGACTATGGAATAAGATAGTTGAATGATATTCTCTTTCATGAAAATTCTTTGGTTTTCTCTGCAATAGCTATTGACCGGGGGAGTAATCTCTAGTCCAAGACTATCATTCACCGTCTCTAGCATTAAGCTAGAGGATTGTTGGGTCCTTTCCCATAATCTCTTTCTTCTTTTCTTTGATCTATTTGCTTCCTTCTTCGGGGTTTGCATCACCAGTGGTCTATGTTGATCAAGGGCGGGGTCCACCTGGGCCTACATAAATTCACAACCTCAAATGGTAGTGGCTATAATCAACTGATCAGGGTGATACAGGGACGAGCAACCGATTCAATGGTCCACCACAATCATAGGTGGGACCACTAGGGCCCCACCGAATCACGGATCATTGATCAAAAGCTACCACAGAGAAACAATTCAACAACAAAACAGTCATGTGAACAAGTCATCCAAAACTCCAAATTCAACTAACCCAATTCGAATACCCGCCAAACGGGTAAAACCCAATTCACGAAAACCAAATTCCCCAAAAACCCAATTCACTTACTCGTATTTGGCGAGCAAAACAGCCCGATGGTAAGCTACCGTCACATTATACTTGGGAAAATACCCTCCCCTCCAAGCTCCCTTCCTCTTCCACTTATTCGCCCCGCCATCCGCCGCCCGCAAAACACAAAGCATCGCCACCAAGAAATTCTCATTCAGGGAGTCCCCGACGAACCCGATCCGCCGGTTCCGCATCGATTCCAGGAACCCGGCCGGGTCGATGCGCGGGGAATCACAGCCGTGTGGAACCCACCTCCACGAATTGATCCTGCTCATGTTGTCTCTCTGGTTCCTGAGGCAGTTCCAGGCATTGCGATGGAACGGGCAATCAGGGCCGTAGGTGGGTCTGTAGTGCGGATCGTAAATCCAACGACCCTGGGAAAGATTGCAGGGGTAGGATTGGGATTTGAGGAAAGATGGAGGGTAGGTTCTGTAATTGGGGAAGGAAGGGTTTGGAGGAGGTGGTGGAGAGTAGAGAGGGAGAAGGTGCGTGTAGAGGAAGATAAGTGCGCACGTTAGCAAGACGAGCCATGGGAAGACGGTGGAGGATAGCAGCTTGGAAGGCATGGCATTCACAGAGAGAGAGAGAGAGAGAGAGAGAGAGAGAGAGAGAGAGGAGATCTGGTGTTTCAGTTTATACAAGTGGGGCCCACCGTTCTGTGATCGGAACCGTCGATAGTAGGAGTTTCAATGTGAGTGGTCCAGGCACCAACGATGTCCACAGGTTGATGCGGCAAGGATTCCCTTAAACTAATAGAAGGCCAAAAATTCTACGGCTAGGATCTTTAAATCGGGGTGAATATTTTTAGTGCATGGCCATCCACTATGATCCCATGGGGCCTACCGTGATGTATGTGTTTAATCCACGCCGTCTATCCGTTTTTTAAGATCATTTTAGGTTACGGACGAGGCAGATCCAAAGATAAAGTGGACCTCACCACAGGAAACGGTGGGGACAGTGATGCCCACCGTTGAAAACTTCCTAGGGCCCACCACGATTTTTCTCTGCCATCCAACCTGTTTATAAGGTCACATAGGCCTGGATGAAGGCAAAAAACAAACATCAGCTTGATACAAAACTTCTGTGGCCACCAAGAAGTTTCAACCGTAGGAATTCAATCCCCACTCTTTCCTGTGGTGTGGTCCACTTGATCTTTGTATCTGCCTCATTTTTTGAATCATTGCCTAAAATGAGCTGCCAAAACAGATGGACGGGGTGGATAAAACACATGCATCATAGTGGGCCCCAAAGAGTCAGGTCATCAGGGACCGGGTCTTCAGGCAATCCGCGTCAGATCCGACGATCTCAATCTCAAGCTTTTGGACCCACTTTCACCAAACTGAAATCCTGAAATTCAATTCACACGTGTGCGTAAGGATTAAGTCTGTCCAAGTCCTTGAGCTTAGGACCCGAGCGCTTGCCCAGCCCAGCCCAGCCCAGCCCGACCCGTGAGCTCAGGAATCGTTCTTGAGTTGGGCCTTACCCAGGCCCACTACAGTAACATTCATCGGGTCTGATGGACCTTGATGCAGATGCACACTCGAACTCGGATATAATCCACTCGGCCCAAATGCACCTTGGCCCATCTTAGTTGCCACTGCCACAGTATTTCATTCGTCATTTTCACGGTGGGCCCCACATGATGGATGGTGGGGCACACATGCAATGCAGGGATTATCTTTCATCAGGTGGGCCACACATCATGTAGGCCCACTACTCTGCTGGGCCACGTGTGAGAAAATGGAAGATTGATTTTTGTGCCATGGGTATAAGTGTGGTGGGGAACTGCCCTGATGGGCCCACGTTTTCATGGTGCCCCACCTCATGCACGAGCGTTGCATTTATCATCCTTTTATGATATGAGGGGGCCCACAGGTTGGTCATTTAGACTGCTGTCCTACCATGAATGGACCTTGCACAAAATTTAGAAGAATGAACTATTTTTAACCGTCCAATAAAGTCCTTTTGTATGTTTTCTGTTTTTTTTTTCCGAATGTCCATTGACGTGGGGCCTACCAGATCAACAGTCTGGATCACCCACCTGTGGGCCTGGATCAACAGTCTCATGGGCGAGTATGAACTATTATCAGTAATTTCTCCACAGAACTAGCAATGTGTCTGTGGACTGGGCCCACTACATGGAAGCACACAAGCCACCCCTGTGAAAATCCTGACCACCTTCTGCAGCTATGAAAAGGCTTAGGATTCAAATGGGCCGGGAAACGAACGAAATTCATGAGTCGATGCTCAACTGGGTCGGGTTGACTAGAAGACCCGGCTGACTCAACCCGACTGTATGATGGGCCGGACTATATTTCTTGTCTCTACCACAAGAGAAAAGAGGAAATCAGTTAAAAGCATGAAGTCTAACGTTCAGAGATCCAGCTCGTCTGTCTAGAGGACCCCACCTACAATTGCCCAGCCCAGGCCCATTATAGCAAGCTTTGGACTGAGCTCCAAAGCCCACAGGTTGAACATGGGCCTTAGTTAGACTCATTGGTAGGCCATCAATGGCACGAGCCCAACCCCACTACACACTGGGCTAGACCTTGAGTCAGGTTCTTAGCCTGTGGGCTTGGCTCAAAGAGGCTTGGCTCACTTGTCATTAGAGCTCGACAGTCAGACCAGGTTAGGGCTGACCCGACTTGATCTGATTTTAAAATAGACCTGACCCGAACTCGACCCGACTCAGTACTGAGTCCAGCATGCCTGATCCGATCCAAGTCCGAGTCTGGCTTAGGCTAATCCGAACCGAGTCCGACCTGGTCACGAGTACCGAGTTAAGTTGGGTGCAACAGGTATCCACGTGCTGAAATCACAACTCAAAACCTAGGTGAACTTGCCAGAATTGCAGCCTCTCCACGAAATGTTAAATTTGAGTTATATATACATATACACATGCATGAGTCAAGTCACCGGGTAACCCGAACTCGACTTGGTTTGAGTTTGGATTGGACGAAGTCTACTCGTTTCGGATCGACTCACCCACTCGATTCGTATTAAGTCGGGTCTGAATGACTCGGACAAGTCGAGTCATCCCGTGCCCAGCTCTACGTGTCATGCTATGCTATTGTTAGTTGAGTTAGCAATACAGCTAAGGGTGGCAAGCCCAGCTTTGGACCAGGTCTTGGACCTATTAGCTTGTCCTGTGGGCCATGCATGGTCCTGATCGAGAATCCTTTTAGCCCGACCCAACCCAGCCCAGACCACTCTACTTTGTATGTAGGTCTTATATCCTACAAACACTCCATTCATCAGGTAACCCAATGCATCTGCATCTTGAACTTCTTCATATCTATTTCTTTGTGCATGTCTTACCCACCTGATCAACCGATAAATTAGGAGCATTCAAGTGGGAAATAAGGATTTATCAATTTTCGAGCCAGATTGGGTTAGCTCGAGCTCGCCCATGTCGGGCTCAGGCCTTAGGACCTTAAGTGGTTGGGTGAGGCCCAGGCCTAGCATGGTCTGGCTCAAATCTAGAAAATTGCCATCCCTAAATCATGCCTTTAATGTTTTTGGTAACTAACATAAACCGATGACACTAATCGAAGAGATTATTAAGTGCACTTTTTAGCAGAAGGGAAAGACTCATAGCTCACCCACATAGCCAATGATGAAGTGAGCCATTGATTAATGGAGTCTGATGGGAACTTGATTTTATTGTGTTGGATTGAATGTTATTTACCTCAATTCCTTTAGTTGAAGAGGGTTTGTAAGTAAAGGATTTATAGGTAGCATTTGAATGAGAAATTTTGGATATAAAGTGTTCATAAATAAAATTGATTATATCTGGTAAAGTATTGTAAGCATTTCATCTAGAATCAATATATAAAAAAAAATTGTTATAAGCGCTTGTAAGATATGAGATCATATTCAATAGAATACAATCAACGTTTTATACTGAAAGTCTTTACTTTTTTCGTCATGGAAAATCTAAAAGCAACATGTTCATAAATAAATTTTTCTTTTTCTTTTTTTTAATGAAATTTCCAACTTCAAGCTCTCCATGGTGTGAATATCCACTTTTTAAAGGGTAAATACTTTGCAAGTTAATCCAACATAAAATTAATAATAACTAAATAAATAAATAAAATAACCGTTTACCCATAAATAATTTACCTGTGAAACTTTCTTCGATGAATGAAAAAAAGCTTTTGCTTTCTTTAAAATGCCATGTTGCTGCAATTTCATTTTTCCCAAGATATGCGGTGTATATCAGTGGCATGTGAGATGTGGGTGAGACCCTCACTGTAGGGGCCCACCCAGATGTATACATTGTATATCCACGCCGTTCATCTGTTTTTAAAGCTTATTTTAGGCCACGGTTCCAAAACTGAAGTAGATAAAAAATTCAGGTGGACCACAACACAGGAAACAATATTTATTGACTATTTCACAAAAGTTTTGGAATAAGCTGGTACTTTTTTCTCCTTTCATCGAGATCTTTGTGAACTTATGGTAAATAAACATTACTGTGGACGCTAGGAAGTTTTTAATCGTGGGCGTTCAATAACCACTGTTTCCTGCAGTGTGGTCCACCTGAAATTTGTATCTGCTTCATTTTTGGTACCATAGCCTAAAATAATCTATGAAAATGGATGGCGTGGATATACTACGGTCAGGGTCTCACACACATCGCTGAAGGTGTCGCACTCTTCTTTACTAACCTATCTTAGTGCCTACTTAGTGCCAAGTGGGTGGAACTTTCATGAGATCCACAACGTCCATCAGATACCCAGCCTCATCTTCACGATGGAACCCAAAAAATAATGATGATCCAAAACTCAGGTAGGCCACACCATGGGAAACAGTTGAGAAGGGTCTTCCACCATTAGTTTTGTGTAGGGCCCACCGTAGTGTTTATACACCATCCAATCCTCTCAACTGATGTGCCTGATCAAAATGAAAGGACTACCCAAAAATGATAGTATTCCAAAACTCGGGTTAGGTCACAACACAAGATTTAGAGTTTTTTATATAACTTGAAACTGGGCCAGTGTTGAATCGGCCTTGTTTTCAGCATCAAGGCTAAACAAGGTGTGATGAACTCAATGGATGGGTTGTATTTCAAAATAATGTTATAACCGTTGCCACCTCGTGATCGTGAATTTTGAATTATCTTTCCTACTACAGGAAAATCCACGTAAGGCTTCTAATTAAAGGGAAATGGACATGGATGATAGTCCGAAAATGATTTTTCTGAATACAAATTTCCATGTAAGGCTTTATTAACTAAAAAATGGCAGGTCAGGATTCATGTAGTGGACCCCAATGTTGCTGATGTCTCAAATCTTTTAGCAACATGGTTTGTTTGATGCCATCAAGAGCTACTCGATGCTATTGACAACTGCTCAATGTTGTTAACAGATGTCTTAATTTTGAAATGTTCTGGAAAAGTTCGTGTAACATCCCGGATTTTCACTGTTTCGGATTTCCAAAAATCCTTGATTTTTTTTTTATTAACTTATACTATCATGTACTGACCATTAGCACTCAATGTTAGCTTATACACGAGTTAATTAATCCAAGATTAGCCCAATTTAATAGACCTGACTGGCCATAATAGGGCTTAGTGTAGGCCACCAAGCCAGATGACTGTTTACTCATAAAGGACCGCTCGTGCAGGCCGCACAACGACCGAGGATGGTCGGAAAATTCTAAAACTTGGTGTGGCCGTTGGTCTCACTGGGCTTGAAGGCCATCGCGGACCGTAACTCCGGCAGACGCCCAGAAGTGGGATCTGGCATGGGCCCCATGCACCCCACCAATGCCAGAATTGAAATCTGGCACTAATCAAGGAAATTGAAATGTGAAACATTCCAGCCGTCGGATTTCTTCCGAATTTACGGTGATGGTTTGATATATTTTTCAACGCCCGTTCACCAAATCTGGGGCCCGATCGTGGCACGATGACCGTTGATCGCAAAGCGGACCCGTGCGATCAAACCCTATATCCGATCGCTCCCAAATTTTGCACGGCCCTTCATCGGGCCATGGATCACTTAACCTATAAGTTTGATGGCCAGAAGACCCCCAGAACTATTCCAATCACCGAAATGGGCCCCATAGGGCCACTTAAAGGTCGAAAACGCTTGCTCAGATCATATATCCGTTCATCCGTTCGCCCTAAATTTTTGCATGGACCCTAGTCAAGTCATAGGGCACCTACACACCAAATTTGGTGGTTAGAGGGGTGTTAGGGCCACCCCAACACCAATAGGGAGTCCCATAAGTCTATTTTAGGAAATTATGGAAGCTTGGGGCCTTTTTCACCAAATATGGAATTATAAAAAGGGCCTCATTTGGGCACCCCTCTCCCCATACGAATTTTGCCCTAGAAGAGAGAAAGGGAGAAGAGAAAGAGGAGAAAGGAGAAGAAAGAGAGAGGGAAGAAGGCATGGTGGACTCTCAATCAAGGTGGGGCCCAAGAGGATCAAACCCACAACCTTCTACACCTTCTCCAAGAAGAAACCTCACCCACAACCGCCATGTCATCCGTTGAGCAACTAGGTAAGCTCCATTCCCTATTTTCTTTGAAACCCTTGTGATGAGGGAGATTTACTTGGGATTCTAACATGCAAGTGGTCGCCTTTAGGGATTCCGACCGATCTACCCCGAAATCCACATTTCCTAGGTCGTTTCCAAGCCTCCATCGAATCCAAGGTGCGGACTATTGTGCTTAGGTAGCCTTGCACCAATTTTAGTATGGGTTTAATGATTTTGATTGCTTGGATGCTATGATTGAATAATCTAGAGAAACCCTAGGAGTTGTATATTGTTGGAATTGTATGGATTGCATGCTTAGCTTTCATATTTATGTTAATCTTGCCTCTCACATGATATTATGTATGGGTGATAGTTGTTCATGAATGCTCTATCATTTTTTCTCATATGTGGTGATTCAATGCGTGTATGATTTATTATCCGTGTGCACATGGTTTATGGAATTGGAGGAAGTGTTTAACTTCCTCACACACACACACATAACTCACATGCACTTATTTCATGTTATGGTTAGTCTTGCTTGTTATGAGAATCTAAACGGTATATGAGATGCATGAGAACAAGTGATCACTATGCTAGTTGATAATCTGTAGAATTGTCATATTACGAATCCCCTCACGCCCTTGGGTTGGTCAGGAACTTGATGAGAGACGGTAGTCTCATCGGTAGGACTATGCTAGGGCTATGTCCATGGGTTTGGGCGGGTGTGTTCGGGTGGCTGTAGTTTGACTACATGGGTCCCTTGTGCCCGAGGTCACTCGTCTCACGCTCGCCTGGCCCGTGCGGTCTAGTCTACTATCTGACCAACCATATATGTTAACCCTGTTTGCTCACATATGTATGGAACCTGAACCACCCTACAACCGTTGTAACCCACCAAAAATCCACTTGCAACTAGTCCACAGCCTCTGAGCCGGGCATGGTGGAATGGGACACTATGTCCGAGCTGTCGGCCTACGCTGGGGTACCGCGCCTCCCCGTAGTGACCACGAGCGATCCCTTCCTTTCGGCACTCTTCATGTGCTTGGTGTCGGGGATGAGGAACCCGACGGGATCACGGACCGCGAGGTCTCGGCCTCACGCGTTGATGGGGTCTTGGTCTCGCAACCAGTTTAGGGCATTGATACGTAGGGTGAATCAGAATCCCCAACCTGCTGGATGAATGGACTTAACTAATAACTCGGCTAACACGATCGCATTGCACGCATTAGTTAGGGTGGCGACTCGGAAGTCGAGGTCGCTCTGAGGGAGTGTTGTCATATGCGATCGTTAGATGGAGTCGCTTGAGGGAGTGTTGTGGCGAGGGCATGCATCATATCATCCCGCATGCATGCATTTTAAATAAGAGTTATTAGGTGTTAATGATTGTCTGCTTTTCATTAAGTTCATATTACAATTGATGCCTGTTGTAACTTGAGACCAATAGTTCACACTGAGTTGATCACTCACTCCCACTCTGGGACGGTGTTTTAAAACACCAACCAGACCCATTCATAGATGCAGGTGACTCAGGGCATGAGGAGCCTGGCGAGGCGAGCTTGGACGAGGAGGACAGACTCTCCTACTTGCAGCTGATGGGTGGCTCTCCATCGGCTTGATCAGGCTGGATTTGGATTTGCTGAGCCACGGGCTCAGTCTTATTCTTTTTGGACCTAGCCTTCTTCTGTTGTTCTGTTGGGCAACCCTTTATTATTTTTTGGACCTGTATATATGTAAGATATCCTTCATTTTAGTAGACTGGTGTGATTGTGCTTCGTGCCTCAGGTAATTCCAAATTGCGCAGTTAAATTTGATTAATCATAAAAAAAAACATAAATGCATGATAAGTGACACTCGGGAACTCGGGAGTCGAGTCTTTGCACGACCCCCGATTTTCCGGGGCGTTACAGTTCGACTGGTTGAAGAAAGTTCGGATCGAAGTCCAGCAAAAATGTATTGGAATTTCCGTGATACTCGACTCGTCGAAGATCTGCTTCGAGTCGTCGAAGGTTACGCAGACAGCACACGGACTGCGTAAATTTGAGGCGGTTTCCGGACTATTCCAAGTTAGTGCGAAAGTAGGGTTTCCTAAACTATAAATAGGAGTTCTTAGGGCCTTTCTAAAACGATGTTAAGGCTTTCTAAAGTATTCCAAAGGATTTCTATAAGGAGTTCTAGGGTTTCAAAGGGTGTAGAAAGGGTGAGATTCGAGGTTGTTCGAATCGGGTAAGTCTTTTCTCTTTGTAATTTATGGTTTCATAGTAGATTTTTGTCGCTTTGTGCCATGGTTTTTTCCGAAAAGAGTTTTTCACGTTAAATCTTTGTGTGTCTCTTGTGATTGCTCGGCGCTCTTCGATTGTTATCCTAGATTCATATCTGTGTGATTCCGCAGCACAAATCCCCAACAAGTGGTATCAGAGATATAGTTGGGGCACAAATCTTGATCTGTAGGATTGACATTAATGGGAAACGCTAAGTTTGATATTGAGATGTACACAGGGAAAAAATAACTTTGAGTTATGGAAGATCAAGATAATCAGTTCCTTAACCAAGTAAGATGAAGATGATGCTCTTGAGGAGTGAAAGTCAACTACGAAAGATGAAGATTAGAATACTCTTGATAGTAATGCCTTAGCCTCCATCCGTTTGTGTCTCACGGATGAGGTTCTCTACAATGTTTTGAGGGAGAAAACCGCAGCGAGTTTATGGGCGAAGTTAGAGGACTTTTATGCCAAAAAGTCCCTTGAAAATCGCTTACACTTGAATCTACAATTGTTCAACTTCAACTTCAGGATGGCATAAGGTGGAGATGTGGAGGGCCACATCAGTAATTTTAACAAGTTAATTTGCAAGTTGCTGGACATGGAGGAGGTGATTAAGGATGAAAATTGGGCATGTATTTTATTGAACTCTCTGTCGGCCTCATATGAGCAATTCAGGGACTCATTGTGCATCAGGAATTCGTCCCTAGGTGTGGCCACTGTTATCTCATCCCTTCAAGGTAAGGCCATGAGAGCGATAAACGATACAAAGAGGGCTCTTCCGATGCACTGATTACGAGGGACAGGAATTCTGAGCAAGGTACAAGATCTTCAAGGTCAAGACCTAAGTCCATGGGCAAAGGCAAAGGTAAGTTAAAGTGCCGGAATTGTGGGATGGAAGGACACATGAAGAAGGATTGTACAAATCCTAAATCTAAGAGAGAAGAATCTGAGGCTTCGTACAGGGTGGCCAACGATGCCACGTTTGATGAAGTACAAGTGGATGTGAAGGTGATATTTTGTCTGTGTCTACGATCAGACACTTATACTATAATCGTAGGGACGAGTGGATTCTAGACACAGAAGCATCTTTTCACATGACTTCTCATCGGGGTTGGTTCGCCGGCTAGAGAGAGTGCGATGGTGGACAGGTATTTATGGGCAATGACATTGCCTGTAATGTTGTGGCTGTTGGTACGGTGTACATTAAGATGTTTGATGGAACAGATCGTACCCTAACTGAGGTGAGGCACGTTTCCAACATGAAGAAGAATCTGATTTCTCTTGGTGTACTTGAGGCAATGGCTGCAAATTCACGAGTATTGATGGTGCTCTTAAAGTATCTAAGGGGGCACCGATAATTATGAAAGCGCAAAGGTACGGAAACCTTTACAGGTTGATCAGGAGCACTTCAACAGGTGGAGCTGCAGTGGCTATAGCGGATTCCACCTCTGCACGTGTGTGGCATGCTGGGCATGACCACATGAGCGAGCAGGGCATGAAGGCTAAGGCGCGTGAATAGAGATACGGAGCAGGTGAAGAAGCCACCTGTGAGAAGAATTACACAGCTTAATCGCAGAATATCGACGAGGTACATGGACGATTCCAATATTGCATATACTCTCATTACAGATGAGGGAGATCCGTCTAATATTCAGATGGCTCTAGGTGAGCCTGGTGCTGAGAAGTGGAATGTAACTATGAATGATGTGATGGACTCGTTGTACCATATCGACACATGGGAGCTAGTGGAGCTTCCAATGGGCTGAAAAACTATTGGATGCAAGTGGATCTTCAAAAGGATACAACATAGATATGAGCGAGGCTGGTAGCGAAGGGTCATAGTCAGAGAGAATGGATCGACTTCTCAGAGATATTCGCGCCGGCGGTAAAACAGGTGTCTATTAGATTCGTATTAGCGCTAGTTACCCAATGCGATCTCGAACTGGAACAAATGGATGAGGAGACTGCACTTCTGCATGGGAAATTGGAAGAGCGGTTCTTCATGAAGCAACTAGAGCGGTTCGAAATTTAAAGGGGCAGAGAACAATGTTTCCAGGAGGTCATTGTACGACCTGCGTAGTGGTATAAAATTTGATTTCTTCATGGTGAGTCAGAAATTTTCTATGAGTGAATACGATCACTGTGTCTATTGCAAGACACTGGGTGATGACACGTTCATCATCCTGGAATTGTATGTTGATGACATGCAGATCGTCAATCATGACATGTCTGAAATCAATGTACTGAAGACTCGGTTAAGTGGGACATTCGAGATGAAGGATCCGGGGGCTACATAAAAGGGTTCTCGGCAGTGATATTCATAGAGACTGGAAGAGGAGCAGACTTTGGTTATCTCAGACAAAATACCTTGAGTAGGTATTGATCAAGTATGCAATGGACTAGGCAAAGCCGGTGAGCATTCCCTACGCAGCTCACTTCAAGTTTTCCTCAGGACATGTCTCAAAACAGATGAGGAAAAGCATGATATATCTCATGAGCCTTATTCGAATGCGGTTGGCAATGCATGCAATGGTCTGTATTAGACCAGTTATTTCACAGGTAATCGGTGTTGTGAGCTAATACCCTGGCAAGCAATATTGGATGGCGGTGAGATGGTTACTTCGATACATTCGAGGTATAGAAAACTACGTCGTAACTTTTGAGAAGATGGACAAAGTTACTAAGGTATGTGGATTCAAATTACGCAGGCAGTATGGATTCCAGAAAGTCGACTTAGGGTTACTCGTTTGTATTAGTGGATGAAACAATTAGTTGGATGTCGAAGATTCAGTCCGTGGTGGCTCTTTCCACAACCGAAGCAGAATTATCCGACAGGTGCTTGAGGAAGGAGGTGTAACATTGGAAAAGATTCACACCAACGTGAATCCAGCAAACATGCTCATCAAGGTCGTTCCTACAAAGAAGTTCAAGTTTTGTGCAACTTCTCTGGGCTTGGCGATGGCGAAAAAGAATGATGGAGTGTGCACGAGAAGCGTTGATGAAGTTATGATGTTAGACAGAGATAAGATAAGAGATCAAAAAGCAACCCGTTTGAAAATTGAAGACATGGTGGAGATTGTTGTTAACAGATGTTTTAAATCTGAAAAGTTCTGGAAAAGTTCGACTGGTCGAAGAAAGCTCGGCTCAAAGTCCAACAACAATGTATTGGAATTTCCGTGATACTCGACTCGTCGAAGATCTGCTTCGAGTTGTCGAAGGTTACGCAGACAACACACGGACTGTGTAAATTTGAGGTGATTTCCAAACTATTCCAAGTCGGTGCGAAAGTGGGGTTTCCTAAACTATAAATAGGAGTTCCTAGGGCCTTTCTAAAACGATGTTAAGGCTTTCTAAAGTATTCCAAAGGATTTCTATAAGGAGTTCTTGGGTTTCAAAGGATGTAGAAAGGGTGAGATTCGAGATTGTTCGAATCGGGTAAGTCTTTTCTCTTTGTAATTTATGCTTTCATAGTGAATTTCTGTCGCTTTGTGCCGTGGTTTTTTCCCAAAAGAGTTTTCCACGTTAAATCTTTGTGTTCTTTTGTGATTGTTCGGCGCTCTTCGATTGTTATCCTAGATTCATATCTGTGTGATGTAGAAAGGGTGAGATTCGAGGTTGTTCGAATCGGGTAAGTCTTTTCTCTTTGTAATTTATGCTTTCATAGTGAATTTCTGTCGCTTTGTGCCGTGGTTTTTTTCCAAAAGAGTATTTCACGTTAAATCTTTGTGTTCTTTTGTGATTGTTCGGCGCTCTTTGATTGTTATCCTAGATTCATATCTGTGTGATTTCGCAACACAAATCCCCAACACTCGATGCCATCGAAAAAATCTAAAAATCTCACTATTTGTTGCTGGACACTTTTGGTGTCCTGCTCGATGCTATTGAAAGGGGTTCGATGCCATCGACAAGCCATCAATGACGTCGAAGTCCCATCGAGAAAATCCGAAAAATATATGTTTAGTCGCTAGAATGTTTTGGTGTTTAGTTCAATGATATCGAATTGGTTCGATGCCATCAAAGGTTGTACAATGCTACTAAGGCTTAGATAATGATGACAAATTTCAATGTAAATGATAATTTTGAATAGCAGTTCTTGAAAATTGATTTTATCTCGAAATGCCATTTGGAAGACACTTCCTATTCTTTTTTTTCTTTTTTTTCTTAAAATTTTGTTTGGATGACAGTGTTTGAAAAAATGATTTTATAAAGGAATGCAATATGAGACGGTTATTATTTAGTAACTCTATTGCACATATGCAATCTTCAATTTCCAATGATCTAGTTGGATATAAAGCATACTATTTACTATTTTTTTAGTTATTCTTTTATTACATCACAAAGCATCTTTTGCAATGTAGGTTTTTAAAATCACATAGAGCTCACTTTGGATGGACCATCCAAATGACTCCTATGATAGTTTGCTACCATTTAAAAAATGGTGATAACTCTTCAACAATTCCCATACACATAGCATTGTTTTGTTGTAATCCAAACAGTATAAGTTGCTAAACCAAAGGAGAGAGAAAAAGTTACTATGGGATTACTATCTAATTTTGTCCTTGGACTTGGA
The DNA here is from genome assembly GCA_021015155.1 of Magnolia officinalis. Lineage (NCBI taxonomy): Eukaryota > Viridiplantae > Streptophyta > Magnoliopsida > Magnoliales > Magnoliaceae > Magnolia > Magnolia officinalis. Next base: position 7,062,251 of record JAJHSJ010000010.1, read on the forward strand.
TTGCTCACTATTTTAGTTTTGACCACCCCATTGATGGGAATCAATTGGATGGTTAGGATGCTTTTGAATGGTCTATATGGCCATACATGAGTGCCACGTGGGAGGAGAATGAGTCAACAAACATTTGATACCAATTTAATGTTGGACAATTAACCACTTGCTCTAAAAGCTTGAACTGATAGAGCATGTCAAATTAATCCGTTTATCTCATAGTCCAGGCTCCACATTCATGAGTTAGGTTCTCGGGCGAACCTTCCTTATGGACCCCATATCACATAGGTTCCGCCCTCTCGTGAGCCCCAAATTCATGGGTTCCGCTTCACACGGGTTGTCCACCACAAGTGTACCCCCACATCCCACAGGCTACCCCACTCGAGCCCAATATGAAAATGCTCCTACATTAGGTTTACAACAAAATTGGCTAGAGAGGTATTTCCCAATTTCCACTGGCACCACTTTGGCTCTAATTTGCCTATAAATAAATAATTTATTTCAAAATTGGCAGCTAAACATGCAACTAGTGCTTGCATATGAGCGGAAAAAATAAAATAAATAAATAAAAATTCTTTTTGCAGGCATCTCCCAAAGAAGGCCCCAAGAAATGAAGTTAGTTACATAGTATAATTCAATCGGATCTGTTACAACAATCAATCAATCCTATCTTTTGAATTCAAATGTATAGAAGAGCTTTATAGATTTGTAGTAGGCCACGTGAAGAAGATATGCTATTAATCAGTAGAATAATGTATTATTGTATATGACTATTTCCTAATTAAACAACCCCACATCACATGGGGAGAGAAAAGATGGGTATCTTTTCTCTAAAAAAGAGAGAAACCCCATTAAAAAACAGATGCTTGCAACAAGACATCCAATTCTCAAAAAGCAGCAGAGATGCATAGAGCAACAGACCAAAAGGCTTTTTTCCAACGGAGGAAAAGGCCATTTTCAGATTTCAGCCCCCCCATTGAAAGCAAAATGCCAAACAGGCTTCTCAGCCCTATTCCCCCTTCAAATAAAATAAAAGAATGAAAAAGGGAGAGAGAGCAGAGAGAAACAGTGCAGGTGGAATCAGTACAGAGCATACATGTATATTACTATTCTCAACCAGATAATGATGCTGGTCACTTACCAATGATAAGCTTGTGTGCCGGAAAGAGCTACGATGACTCTACATACAATTGTGGGCCCCCACAGCTGTGTGGTCGAAATGGCTTAAACAGAGGCCCACCAGATGAATCTGGAATCCTGAAAAATAGGCCTGAAAGGAGCACCTTTTCAGATGCAAGCAAAGCTGTGTTTGGATGAACAAGTGAACTGGACAGTGATCATTGAAAGAGGTAATTAACTGAAATAAATGAAGTTTCCTAGCATTCATCCAAGGAAGAAACCATGGAATTGCAGTTACATTCCTCTTAAATATAACTGCAATCTGGAGCAGAGACCTCAATGTGAATGCCAGGGAAGGTAACTTCATTTTGGGTCATTTGGATTTTGGTTGGACTAAATTGCAATTCAACGGAATTGAACATCCAAACACATCATGAAGATTTTTTTCCTTTGAAATATGGGATCAAACTTTGGAAAGGGTCCTCAAAACAACTTGCACAAATACTAACCAAACAGGTCCACAAACACAATGCACTTTACAGATTAGAAGTCCAACGCTGTGGGGGAACAAGAGTAACACGTAGAAACACCTTAAAAATAGAATTACTTAGAGAATCTCCCACTCATGTCTCCTTGGGAAAAAAAAAACTCAAAACAGCAACCACATGACATAGATTTCCAGCACGATAAAGATAAAAGAGCATCTAACCCATGATCCCGCCTTCCGGCCTAGGCATTGACTTCCTCCCTTTCGATTCCATTCCGTGGCAATCTCCTCACGTGTTTCCAGCCTACCCCCAACAACGTTTGGAAGTTTCCCACTGCTGCCGGATTTCTCCCTTTCAAGTGCCCTTTGGTCAGAAAGCATTAATCATGTTCAGATACCAGCTTAGTTCCGGTTCCTGCACTTCTCCTTGGCCCTTGGAGCTGCAGTTGCACGAGAGAAATTGTAAGAGCATGGAAATCAACTACTCAACTGAAACAACACCAATGCAGGAATTGAGTGGATTTCACTGAATGGAAGCTTTAGATTCTGCTAGTTCATTCCTAAAGTCATCCATTTGTTGTTTCACTGAAGTCCCCGAGCTTATGTATAGACAAATGCAAGGATGCAATGTTCACCTCTAGATGAGGAATTGCATGATGCTCGACCTACTGATATGCAGTGCAGTTGAGTTTTCAGTGGAGCCCATGTTTCAAAGCACCAGATCATTTGTATGTTGGGCCACACCACCATGCACGGCCCATGATTCAGATTTTACAACCTGGGAGATTTATGGTATGTGGATCCATCCATGGTAGGCCCAAACATACAAATGGTCTGGATCACCTACCCATGGGGCCCACTTGTACAAACTTAAATCCCCAGTATAGTGGATGGAGGCTGGGTAGACCAGGGTTGTGGGGAATTTCCAGAGGGGTCTTGTCCAAGATTCTAAGGTGGCAATTTTCATTGGTGAGAAAGGTCAGTCAGCAACATGATACAGATAGTCTCCCATGGGGCATATCTGAAACTAAATTCTAATGGATGTTCACTTGCAAACCCAGGTCCTTCAGGTCAAGGATCATATAATTCCACCTAGAAATGGGCAAAACCAACTAAAATTCAAGAAAACCATAAATCGGAAATTAACTTACCTAGGCCAATGGCATCAGCACTCTTCATGATCCGCAGCCTCTTACATGAATCAGTAAACATCCTGCAACAAATCCAAAAGAAAGGTAAGAAGAGGAAGCAACATCCATAGTTTCTTTTAGCCAAATTGACTCTGAATGACTTGCCAATAACAGAAAGAACTTCATGTAGTTTGTATGCATTGTAAACAGTCAATTATGTTTCTACTTCGAAAGAATGGATTAAAATGCACTCATGAAATACTACAGTACTCTCTACTGAAATTTTCCTGTGCAATCTTCTCATTGGAGACTTCTGGGTTGCATTGATTCCTTAAATGGTGACTTCCAAACACTTTTGGTTCCTCTTATAAGACCTATGCAACAAGGATATGGCATTTCGTAATTGTGCCATGTCATCATGTGTCTGTCTGCATGTCCAATACTCCTAGACACATTGATAGTGGACAACCGACTAGCGCATCAAAAGCTCTATAGCTAATGGGGAAGAACCAATTTATCGCTATATGCAGGCCCTCCCAGGCAAACCTAGGCAAGACCTCCTCGTGGTCATGAGCAACCCCCACTTCACACAGGTCCCCGAATCGCACGGTCCCATAGTGGGCCCCACCTCATGCCCATTTTACTTCACACAAACCCCTTCTTGTGGGTCACCCCACCTTAGCATAGAGATACGGTGCATCCTTAAAATCACATCAAGATGCCCTTGCATCATCCCACCATGCCAGTGAGGAGACTCGACCACCGAGCTTTTGCTCTGATATAATTTTGATAGTGGACAAATGACCGGTTTATCTCTATATGTAGGCCCTCCCAGGCAAGACCTCCCCATGGGCAACCCCCGCTTTGCGTGGGCCCCCGAATTGCACGATCCCACGGTGGGCTCCACCTCGTGACCATTCTGCATCACATAAACCCCACCTCGTGGGCCACCCTACTCCAGCGTGGAGATAAGGTGCATCCTTGGAATCACACCAAGATACCCCTGCATCACACAATGCCTATAAAGGATGACAAGTGTTTTTTATCTTAATAGTATAAAGCCCGGCCCATTTCTTTGATATTATACATGGGTTGTAAGTTCTAAAGAGTGGCACCTCTGGCTTGGTAATCCAAACTGTTTTTCTCTGTTGAATCCCACCATGGATGGAGCTTGAACCCAAAATCATCCTAGATCGACCAATATTACCTTTTCCAAATAAATGTGGACCTCATTGAGAAGTAAACCTATTTGTGTAAGACTACAAGTTTGAAAGGGCACTTTTTAAAAGATATAGTGAAGAAACAGGTAAAGCTATAGAAGCTTCAAGAGATTACACTAAAAAGATTCAGAGTTAAATTCGTATGGAAAATTTTTGGGTAGTTGGGGTAGGTTGAAACTAATTAAATGAGAAGAGAAGCGTGTAAAAAGGTCCCCCCAAGTTATAAGATATTCAGACAATGATCGGAGAAGAGGCTTGGATGATAGAAAAAGCCCCTCAGGTTTTGTATTTTACATGGGAGATACTGCTTTCACGTGACAATAAAAGAAACAATCGATTGTTACCCTTTTGACATATTAAGCCAAATGTGTAGCCGCATCATGAAGGGTGTCATGTGATTTGGCAAAGGAATCTTCTCAAAGAACTTCAAATGCATCAAGAGAAGCCTACAAAGATCTATGTTGACAACAATTCCTCCACTGCCTTAGCTAAGAATCCCATATTTCATAAAAGGAGCAAGTATTTTGACAATCGCTTCCACTTTAATCTAGGAGCACATGAAGAAGGAGATTAAAGTCATTTTCGTCTAGTCACAAGATCAAGCTGCTGATATTTAAAAAAAAAAAACCCTCAAAGCCAACAACTTTAACAGGTTAACAAATATGTTTGAAATAGTTTATGGAAGAAAATTACATTTAAAGGGTGTTGAGAAGTAAACCAAATTTTGTAATCATACAAGTTTGTAAGGGCATTTTTTAGATGATATAGTGCAAGAAAAAAAAAAAAAAAAGACAGCTAGAAATTTCAAGATATTAGATTCAGAGTTAAATTTGTATGGAAAATTTTATGGGTAGTTTGGGAAGGTAGAAACTCATTAAATGAGAAGAAAGTGTAGAAACTCATTATGGGTAGTTTGAGACCCCTTGCGATGTATCAAGCAAGAAATACTTCATAATAGCAAGATTTATCCACAATATTTTCTTGAAGTCTCTCTCTCTCTCTTGTTCCACTCCTTACTTGTGCATAGTGTGTCCAAGGCCTTTATGCACATCAATGGACCTTAACCGTCTCTCAATAGACCACAAAATCGAAAGTTCAGATTGTCTCATCGAGGAAATCTTTTAAGCATATTCAATTGTGGTGTTATATGATGAACAATGGTCTAAATCATGGGCCCCACTTTTCAAAATTGAAAACCCGTGTATACCACAAACATGATATGGAAATGGTAATCCAAAATTGAATAGACAATCTTTTCTTGGCTATCTATCGTTAGTTAATGAATTTATTGAAGTAGAGAAACTACAACAAAACAAAACTAACAGCGTTATGTTTTTTTCCCCATACTCTGTTAATTATTATTAATGTATATGACTGTTAGTTACTAAAGTATTACTGATGTGTGTGTGTGTTTCCTTCCACTTGTGTTGTGATCTCTGAAAATTGATGTCATGTCCAAGCAGAGAGGCACTAAAGAATACTCAACCTGAGTCTTCAAATGGTGTACTTGGGTTTGTGGTTCTTAGAAGAGAACATGATTCGGTATTCAAGACGTCTTGGTGGTCTGTTGCATCCCACCGTAGGTGCACCATGCCCAAAGAATTGCCTTGATTGAAATATTGTAGTCACTGATCTTCTGTCCCATTCAGTTGAGTGTGGACAGTCTGAAGGCTACAAACTGAAAGGTTGTGATTATCCTCTCAAGGGGATCTTAGGAAATAGGCAATCCTGCTGGGGCACAACAGACCAATGGTGGTCTGGATTGCCAAAACATGGGCCCCACTAGTCAGAACTGAAAACCTACTGTCAAAAGCCTTGGTCAAGAATCCCATAATTCCTCATCAAAGCAACATTTACTGGCTGCCGTTCAAAAAGAAGAAGAAGATGCCATTGGCACAACGATGGAATATCCATGTTTTACCACAAAGAGCTAGGTCCTGTTTGGTTGCAACTTAAAAATGAGTTCATCGCATTTTTGTTAACACTAATTGTGTATTTAGCGATTGATGAGGATTAAAAATAATCTCTTTTTTTTTAAGGATGGATTAAAAATAATCTTGATAACACATAATTTATATAAACAAAGATCCCTAATACATAATCATTTAACTAAAATGGGATGAACTCATTTTGAAGTGACAACCAAACAGGGTCTTAGTGCATTCTAGAAATTAAGTAAAACTTCAAGATACGACAGGAATTATGTATGAAGACTCAGAGAGCTTACTAGTCAAGGTTACGCAGATTCTTGCGCGGATTTGGTGCTGACTGCATAAATTTGAGGCAGTTTCGTAAGGTGCGAAATGGAAGTTTCCTAAACTATAAATAGAGGTCTCTAGGGCTATTCTAAGGCTTTCTAAAGGAGTTCCAAAGGTTCCTAAAAGGGTTTTAGGGTTTCTAAAGGGTGTAGCAAGGGTGAGATTCGAGGTTGTTCGAATCGGGTAAGTCTTCCCTCTTTGTAATTTCTATTTTCATAGTGGAGATCTGTCGCTTTGTGCCGTGGTTTTTTCCTACGAGGATTTTCCACGTTAATTCTGTGTTCTCTTGTGTGCGCTTAGTGCCATTGGATTGCTATCCTAGATCTTGATCTGTGTGATTCCGCAGCACAAACCTCAACAGATACGACAGGAATTATGTATGAAGACTCAGAGAGCTTACTCCCAGGGGACATCTCCTACAAGCATCCAGTCTCCATCTTTATCCTCATAGGTAAGCACGTCCTCTGACCCATGTAGAAGATCCCTCAGCTTGCTCTCGCTCAGCATGTCCCTCCCTGGAACTCCATGGGAACCATACTGACCTGAAACAGGACCCATGCCGAAGACATTCCATAGAATACAACATGTTGACTTAGCATAACACAGATAACAAAGGTCTAAAATTGAAAAACTTAATTATAGTGTCTCAAATAACTCACCAATCGTAAAACAGCTGAACATTTTCTCAAGAGCAGAAGAGAGGTCGAGATAAGTAGAGTAAGTTTTCAGGTCTACCTTCCTCAAGTAAGGAGCACCATCCATGCTGACCTTAACAAACAGAGCTCCTGAACTGGGTTTTCCATCCACTTCCTCATTGTTCTTGGAGGTGGTGGCCAAGGTGTTCTTTCTAAATGATCTTATCGGTGGCCAACCTACAACCTGTGCCCTGTCATGAATAGAAGATGATTTGATGATCAGATATTTAAACAAAATCAAAGAAACTCTTCACTTTCATTTATAAAAAGTCAGTATTTACTTAGCCGCAGGTGCATTTCCATTATTATTAGTTGAATCCATCTGGGTCTGGTTCATGTCCTGTGATGACTTTGGAGGCACCATCTCTTTCAGCATGGCAGACGATGCTCCAGATTGTTCCTTTATAGAAACAGGCTTCACTCCCGCATTAGGCAATGCCCTGGACGACAGAATTGAATTTATTCCTGTGTTTACTGTAAATTTCCCTTGCGCTACTGATTGAGTGGTATCTGTCTCAGGTCTGTCTGTTGGAAAGATCCACTTCCCGTCTGTAAACACACAACTTTTTACCTCTGAGAACCCATCCATGGCATCGGAGAATCCTCTTTTGTTGCCAGATACAACAGTTTTCTGCGATGTGGAGAAGATGCCATCTTTTAAAGGATGCAAAGGAAACAGGGGTTTCTTATCCAATTTTCCCGACCTCAACAGACACAGCTCTGGTTCCCTAACTGGAGATTGCGATCCAGGAAGCCCAAGCCTCAGCTCAGTTGCCTTCAAATTCAGGCTGGTATCCTTTTCCTCAGACAAGCTTGAGACTACAGAGCTTTCCACTGAAGAATAGTCGGATAATATCATGTAATTACGCTCTTTCAGTCCTGGGTTATTCTTCTGGCAAGTGCTGTCTGTAGAGGCAGAAGAAGCCTCTAGTGACACATTGCTCCCTTCCTCCTCCACAATCCCAAGTGGTGGTGACATTAGATTGCAAATACTTCAAATTCTCCTTCTAACCTATTTTGAAAAGAAAACCAAGCAAAACTCTTCAGAATAGAAAGAACCATATGTTGGGTTTTTTTCAAAATAAGAAGAAAAGGATTTTTATTTTTGGGAAAAGAATGGTTGTGACTTTGGTGATTGTTGGTGTGAATGGTGATGCCTCTTGGTGAAGGGAGCATTAATGCGCCTTAAGCCTATCTTTAAGTGATTCATTTTCTATTTTCCGCATCAAATATAACACCATATGCCCTGTGGAACTCAAGCACCTTATTGTCCAAGAATCCCAATACTCTTTTAACGTATAAGAAAAAGAGGTGCAACCTAAAAGAATCAAGATTCTACTATGAAAAATTTCTTTCCATCTTGCAAGTATTAACAAGTCAATCAAAAAAATAAATGTTACCAGGAAAACCATCAGCAAGAAAAACTAGCGGGAATGAAAGAAGGCAGAGCATCCATTAGTGTTACTGAGAACTGATCACCTACGGTCATGGTACCACGAATTGAGGTACCATACCATCTTTCCCACTAGCATGCCATTTGTGTAGGACATATGTACCATTGAAATGCAGGCCCCAACATGAAGATCACCTGGCACAAAAATCAGGCTGGTCTGCTCATCAGATGGGTCCAAATAGAAAGTGGATCAGCCTGCATTTCAAGAAAGACGATCTTCGTTCGTGACACTATGTTCATTCACTTGAAGAAATGAATATAATTAAGAAAAAATAATAAAAAAAAAAAATTGTATATTACAATGTAAGGGGCCATTTGGTAGTCATTTGACAATGGTTCATCTCATTTCAATTAATCGTTATTTTGTATTAGAGACCATGATCTAGAATACATCATTATGATAACTAAAATGGAACTATGCATTAGAGATCATGATATCTAACACTGTAATCAAAGTATTCCAATGGTAACAATGGCCATAACAGGCACCACCGTTATTGTTACAATATGGCCGTAACCGCTTTTACAGCTTCTTCTTTTAATTCTTTTTTCTTTTCTTTTTTTAAGAAAACCTGTATCAGCGCAATAACTAGCTATTTGAGGCCATAACGGCCATTATGTGTCATCTTTTCTGTAACAGCCATTAGAACCTGTAACGCGTATTAGTTGCCACTTGCCACCGATAACAATATGTAACGGCTGTCACAACACACCATGACTTACACATAACAACAGTTAACTAAAATGAGATGAACTAATTTTCAGGCTTCTACCAAATAGGCCTTACTATTTTTAACATTCTCATGTACTTAGTCACCTGTAGTGGAACCTGGATCTAGATATTCATAAAAAATAAATGCATAAATAAATAAAAATAGATGCATGAGTTTATGAATTAATGGATCTATGACTGACATGTGCCTTTATGAAACCAATATCAAATAAACAGACTGCGTTCTTAGATATCTTAGCTTGGGTAAAGGAAAGAAAACCCGGAGACAGCAAGGGGTCATTTGGCAGAGTGGATTCTGAGGAGTGTGGAATTTCAGTTTTTTGATTCCTCCAAAATCCCTACAAAGAGACCTATTTGCATTCCCACTTCAAAGCTGATTTGCAAAATCCTCTCGATTCCACAGGTTTCAAAATCCACACTGCCCAACACCACTTCAAATTGTTTCGACTGTTCGTTTATTTCGTACGGTGTGGCCCACACCAGGACAGCAGTGGGCTGATTTTTGAACGGAAGATTTTTTATTCCAACGAGATAAAAAGCTCAGATCTCGCCACGTGTTACAGAATGTGCGTCTGCGAGTGGATGGTCTTGGCTCCACACGCGTGTGGATTTAGAATTTTTTTTTATTTTTTATTTTAATGCAGCAAACCTCTTATTTACCGTCTCCATATTTATAAGGGCAGTTATTTGATACTCCGCAGCCTTCGGTTCTTTATACGCATGCAGTCGCAAATTGTAGATGTGGCATATATTTACTCAAAATAAACCGACTAAATTATGCAAATTAACATATTTGAGTCACGGTAATAAAACCGAAAATTTAAATGATCTCAACCTCTGATTCATGTAAACTTGTTTGTTGAAATCGGACCATTGGATCTTTTATATTCTTAAACATCCAATAAATGCCAAAAATCCAACGGTCCGATAATCAAATAAGCCTAGATCTTAGTTCATCCCAATCCGGGTTTCATATTTTTGGAGGTTTTAATTCGAATAGGTTGTAATCCGTAGGTGCAAGTTCTAAATAATTTAAAGAGCCTGCGTATCACCATCACACCCTACCTGAGTATCCATATTTTTAGAAATAATTAGCACTGTAGACGAGTCTAATGTCCTTTTTGTTCTTGCCTCCCGAATACTTATCTCACCAGAGGTAATTTTGACATTAGTTTTAACAAAAATATTTTTGCTTGTGAGGGTAAGTAGCTGTAAAAATAGGGGTATTTTCATCTTTACTACTTTGGTACTTAATGATTTTATTAGTCCAACGAAAAAAGGTGCGTAATACTTTCGGTCTATACGACGCAAAATCCCTTCATATTTTTATTCTTTTCGTAAAGAGGTACGGTAGAATACATACACTCATATTGCTGTAGGATATATCGGGACTTTATCCATTAGACCTGGTAAATTTCAATGATCCATACCATTTAAATGATGGGCCTTCAGTGGATGGAGAAATACAAGCCGTAAATCTTAAATTGAAATATTTAAACATTTTAATTATTCAAATTAAAAGTGACCGTCCGTACTCTAAAGAAAATAGTTAAAATGATCACAGCCTTAAAATATTCTAATCTAGTGGTTTCCTTTCCATCCCATTCAAAGCGAGGCCATCATATAAAGGGCTTGGATGGTCGGAAGATGGCCCCATATCCACACGTCAATGCCCGGATTGTATCATGTAGGAGTAACATGGAGATGTATTCTACTGCCTTTTGTAAGTACCCCATAAGGTACCATACCTGTGGGACCGGGATGTTGTGGGTCCCATGTCAACTGTGCATTAGATCCAATCCGTCCATTAGACGTGCCATTTCATATCAAGCCATGGAACCAAAAATCAACCTTTTCCACAGTTTTCCGGGCCCACCATGTTTTTATATACAATATAATCGACTCATCAGGAACGACCCGTTAGGCTGAACGGACGAATCGAAATCAAGGTCATTCCAAAACCCAGGTGGGCCACACCATGTGATTTTAAGTGTTAGTACTGATGTAAAATTTCTCAGTGCATTGTGGCCCACCTATGCTTTGGATCGGCCTGATTTTTTGTTTATTAATGTGAGAATCAAGGGAGAAAGCGAGGGACGGCTTGGATCAAATGCACAGTTGACGTGGCCCACTGAAGCGCGGTGGAAACCTAAAGTTGTACTATTGAATTACCAAAAGTAATAAAAATAGGGTCTGTTTATCAAAAAGGTTGGGTGTAAATATCAATTCCCTCACAATAATTAATTAATTAACTGTAACCGTCTGTTCATTAATCATTAATCAAGAGATTCCTTCGGCACTGGCGGGTTCCGTGCGACGCTTACTTTTTCGACCAAGATATTAATAAATTTACGAAAATGCCATCAATCATTCAATAAAATTCATTTTAGCACTTTATTTGGGTGTAAATAATAGTAAAAAAAACACTAATCCCACACGCGTGTGGAGACCTCTCCATACTCACTCAAGTGTCACACGTGCGTGCGATCCGATCTTTCCATCGGATTGGCCCACTCTATTTAGACCTTTGCCTAAAAATTCAGACCGTTACACTGCTCATCTGTCCCACGTGTGGCTGTGAACAAATACGGCCCAATAGATGGGCCACCCTTGCATGTGCCATGCCAAAAAATCAGATGATTCTAACCATCGATTAAATAGTCTAATTTTAACAAAGCAATCGTACAATGCGATTGATTGAAGCACAATCCATCGATCATGTAATGTTCGGTATGGCCCACTTATTGGGCAAATCTCATATATCATCATTAGTTCCACCGTATTTAGAAAGTGGGGCCCACTATTTCATTATCGTGACTGGTACGATGGCACGTAACAGTAACATTATCTATCCATGACCAGAAAAAAGGGTGTATTTTGGGGAACGATCCCACACGTCCAAATATCAGTAATTATACCATACGTATTGCTGTGTTGTAGCTCCAATGATGTCTAGGTAGAATCCAAACCGTCCATCTGGTGTGCCCATCCGGTGGAAATTCAGCTTGATAAATGGGTTTGATGACACGTACACCATACAGTGGACACGTCTTCCATCCGGAATTTTCTACCGTGGGATTGCCCTCCTCATTGTCCCCCATTTGATATAGATCGGGTCGCGAGCAGTTTCATGGCCAAGATGGATCAGAAAAGGCCCGGTCGATGGCAGAAGTAATTCGGACCGTCGGACTTTAGATCGGGCGTATCTTACAATCCGAAATGAGTTATCAGGCATAAAATATATGATTTTGGGTAGAATGAGCTACTTTACCTAACCAACCCGCTACGTCGGGGTGCACAGCTCGGATTTACGAAATACAGTCTTTTAATTTCATTTTTACTATAAATAGTAAGTTTTAGTTTGATTATAACTCTTCATCCGTTGGGCTTTAGGAGTTGTGTCCAACGGAAAAAGAGCTTAGAATAAGTAGGAGAACGGTGAAACCAAATAGGACCCTTACTATTTTTGGCCAAAAACCTTGCACACTAATAGATATTCTATAAATAGTAAGTTTACTCTTTACAGTAAGTCGCGGGTTCTAAGAATTTTAGATGTAATTTGATTCTGAATTTTTTTTAGTACCTCAATTTAAAAGGTTTTGAACTCATTTTTATGGATTAATTAATCAATTTAGAATTTATTAGAATTTATTTCTATTTTCTGCTTTCTTTCCTTGAGAAGTCTCTGAGAGGAGTTCACACCATTGTTCCCTGGAGTGTGACCCACCTAAGCCATGGATCAGGCTGGATTTTGGAATCCAGACCTACCATGGAAGAGAGGAGCTAGTGGATGGGTTGGATGGCGCTCACACGTCTTGGTGGACCACACAGAACTCGAGCGCATGGTAATTTATGCGTGTTTATCTGATTATGCCTGGTTTTTAAGTCAGCTATCCTCGGCATCAGTATCCGTGCAAGATCCCGACCATTCGTCAGATGGGTCCTGTAAACAGGCCCGTCTGTTATTAGGTGGTCCCCTGTTTATCGGAAAATAAAACTGCTGAAAATAAATAATAAATGGGTCACTTGGACGCCCACGTATTACCTCATGATTGGACAGCCTGATTTTGATAATATGACAAATATCAGGTGTGGTCCACCTGATGAATGGCTCCAATCTCGAACGGCGAGCAGGATTTCAGATCTCACTCTCTGGTAGAACTGCTCCGATTGCGTGGTGACCCCAGTACCATCTGGAAACGGATTGGCTACTCCCCCTGCCACCGGCCTGGTGGCTGATGGTTGGTGCTCTGTGGGCCCCTCCATGATGTTTGTGTTTCATCCATTCCGTTCATCTATTTTTACATATAATATTAGGGTTCGAACAAAAAAACGAGAGGGATATAAATCTCACGTGGACCACACCAAATGAAAACAATAGCGATTGGATATTCACCATTAAAATCCTTCTAAGGCCCATTGTACTGTTTATTTCACATCAGATCTGTTGATTAGGTCATACAGACCTAGATGAAGTGAAAAAACAAAGATCAGTTTGATCCAAAACTTTTATGGCCCCCAAAAAGTTTTTAATGGTCGACCTTCAATTAAAACTGTTTCCTGTAATGTGGTTTACTTAAGATTGGGATATATTTAATTTTTGGTATAATACCATAAAAGTATCTAGAAAAATAGATGGACGGAATGGATGAAACACATACATCATGGTGGGTCCCACAAAGCACCGACCAACAGCCATTGGCAGGTGGAAGAGGAGTAGCAATCCGTTTCCGTACCATCTAGTGCTGTGGGGCCGACTGTATTTTATATCCACACTGTCCATCCATTTTTCCATCTCAAAATAACGATACCCACCACAATATACAGCAAGAATAAACGGATGCCAGGCAGTAAGGTTTCAACGGTGGGTATCATTATTCTTGCTGTTTATTGTGGTGGGGTCCACTTGAGATTTGGATATAGTTCAGTTTTGATATCAGGTCCTAAGATGATCTGAAAAAACGAATGGACGGCGTTGATAAGACAAATAGATGACGGTGGGCCCCACATGGTACTGACACCTTGGAGGTCGATGGTGTCAGGCCAGCACGCAACCCGCGTTGAAAAAAAAAAAAGAACACTTCTCTGACCGTACATGAGTATTTAGAACGTTGCGAAACGCACGCGGGCGGAAAGGGGTAGTTTGGTAAAAACGAGGAGAGATTGGGGTCACGTACGGGCATTAACGGGAAGGGGTGTGAGATGGGGGACAGAGTAAAACAAGGGAAGCGTCTTTGGGAGACAAGAAAGCAGCGGATGGAGTCTGACGCCGGTGGAGCGCGGGACACCCTTCTCTCAAACCCCATCATTTCATCTCTCTCTCTCTCCTAATTTGAGCGTGTTTGGGCAGGCGGATTAGGATGGATTGGGAGGGATGGGATCACGCGATCCCACGTGTCCATCCCATGCGCGCGTTTGTTTCAGCCGGGATTCAGGCAACCCGTCCTTATCCCACAGTTATTACTCACCTACGGTGGGATAAGGATGAGAAATCTCATCCGGTCTCTCTCGTCTCCTCGAGCCCACCATCCAAATCCTGTGGGATTGTTGGCTACGATCTCTTGCTGGATTTTTTGCCCGTACGGAGATACGAAATGGCGACACCGCCTGCAGCAGCCCGTCCCTGCTTTCATATTTGTACAAGGCAAAGATGAATGATCTCTGGTATGGGCTTTCGTCAGTGACGACCATCTCCGGTTATATAGCCATGGATGCATGTTGTGAAGCTCCATTGATCGAAGCAAGGGGAGAAGGTAAGGTCCGGCCTCTCGAAGAGGGTTACCATTCGTGATTGAGATATGTCTCCCTATACCCTGATTTTCCCCCAATCTGTCTCCTGGATATGGATTGGCCATTTCAGGACTTTCTATTGTTATCCTGACTTGGATCGAATGCCGTCCCTTTTCAAAACTTGTAATCCTCTCAATTTGTCTCATGTTTGAAATGAATTTTATGTGTGATTGGGAGGAGTTGAGTTCTAAAAATCCATTCGACACCCACATGCATTGCAATGTGAAGCTACGGCCGTTGGAGCTGTAGCTTGGCATGCATGCACGTTAAAGGCATCTTTTGGCTGACAGGAGGACTTGGATAAGAAACGGATTTAGGCATGAAATCCATCATAAAGGGCTTCTACACACAATTGTTCCGTCTGTTGATATTTCATACCGTATCAGTGGGTGTTGTTAAGCTCGATTTCTTGCATGACGCAGAAATTTATGGTGTATACCTAGCGGATGGACATGGTAGTGTCTTAAAATGAATTTGGTTTAATTAAGAAGCAAAAAAGCTTCTTTTTTTTTTTTTTTACAGTTACTTTTCAAAGATTACTTGATTACTGTTAGTGTCTTCTAGTTTTGTCCTGTTGTCACATAACCGAACAATATGGTTTTCGTGAAGGGCCAAGGACATCTGTTGGAACTTAAACTCGATAGATGTTCCATAAAAGTCTTTTTTTTTTTGTGGGTGAAAATATTCTTATAGCTGCTCTCTATTACCAGCACCAGTTATCTATTTTAATGCGTGGAATTGGATCTGGAGACGGTTTTTGTAGATGGCTTAGACTTTGAAATTTGTTTGGAAGTCTCCTAGCTCTTATTATTATGATCACCAGTTGTACAGTTAGGATGTTCCTGTTTTGAAGTAGCTGAGAACAGTGAATTCTATTGCTACCGTATGGGATGCACTGTCTTCATGTTTCCCTGTGTTTTAGTTGCATTGTAATAGGGAGTCATTATAAAATCTCAAATTCAAGAAAAATTGATACTGTATGAAAGATTTAATTTGCCAAATGGTTGACTGTTCAGCTAATGGATAAAATCTGAAATGTGGAATAACTATTTCAGATTCACAGTTCAAGTTCCTTTCAATTGCATTGTGGATTGTTTTAAGAAGTGTACTAATACTGAACATGGCCTGAAATGGATCGGTACGGTTTTACTCTTCACTACTTTCTACCTTTGATTTCAGGAAATCCTTTCATATAAATTAAATTGCTTTTTTATTGTATATGAAATTCAGGTGAACAGAACTTTGGAAAGATCGTTTGCAGGTACACCTGTAATATCTTCTCTGGCTTGAAGTACTCTGATAACGCGTAACATCCTGCTGACTTTAAATTGATGATTTTTTTTGTGTTGCTTCACATGTGATTCCGCCTCCTACTCATTTCATTGCAATTTTCAGTTTGAGATTGACTGAGACATTGATGCATATCGCTTCTTCTTATTGGTAATGTTTTTCGTTTGTGTGTATTTTTTGAATTTAATGACACATTGCAACCCCCATTTGCAAACATACTTGGGTCCTTGACTGTGGAAGAGGTAATTTCTTTTATTTGTGGATTTTTACAATGTTGTTAGAAATCCCTGAGTGCAGCTGTTCGGAAGTGTTGAGAAGTGGAGCCACATCTGGGGCCGCACACGACCAGTCATGGCCCCTGCTTGACCGGTTGAGGAGCCCACTCGATCGGTCATGACCAGTCGTGGACTGGCTCGACTCAAAGTCCAGCGAGCATGAGGCTTTTGGTTCCGAGGTGCTCGACCGGTCGTGGGGTCCACTCGACCGGTCGTGCAGTCTGCTCGACCAGTCGAGATTACGTAGATTGGTTTCCGAATTTGATACGGACTACGGATTTTGATGTCGCCTTTCGCAAGGGCGCGAAACGGAAGTTGTCTAAACTATAAATAGGAGTCCATAGGGCTTTTCTAGGGTTAAGGTGAATATTGGGGAGTTATTCTAAGGTGTGGGCAAAGGATTTTCTCTGTACCTCCAAGGGACAGGTTAGTATATTGCCTTGTAATCTTTGTTCTTCATAGTAGAAGTTTGCATCCGTGATTTTTTACCCTAGATTGGGATTTTTCCACGTATATCTTGTCTTGTGGTTTGTTTTGGATTGCTTTGATCTGTCTCTAGTTTATATTTCTTTCTGTTTATCGTTTGTGGGTGAGGCCTAAGATTGGATTTACGCTCACTGCGTTGTTGGCGTGCTGCGCAACAGAAAGGTTCCTCTACTAGTGTGAACTCACATATATCTTCACTTCTGTTTCTCATCCACATTATACCCATTAACTATGTGGGCCGTGTTGGGATTTTAGCCTGCGGAATCACACAGATCTAGATCTAGGATAGCAATCCAATGGCACCAAGCACACACAAGAGAACGCAGATTGAACGTGGAAAACCCTTGCGGGAAAAAACCATGGCACAAAGCGACAGATCTCCATTATGAAAATAGAAATTACAAAGAGAGATGACTTACCCGATTCGAACAACCTCGAATCTCACCCTTGCTACACCCTTAAGAAACTCTAAAATCCTTTTAGGAACTCCTTTAGAAAGCCTAAGAATTATTTCCCCTTACCCTAGAAAAACCCTAGGGACACCTACTTATAGTTTAGGCAACTTCCCTTTCGCATCCTTGTTGTGAAAGGACTCAAAATCCGCAATCCGCACAAAATCGCGGAACGAATCTGCGTAACCATGGCCGGTCGAGCGGACTACACGACTGGTCAAGCGCCACCACGACCGGTCGAGCATGGCCCACGACCGCTCGAGCACCTCAGACCCCAAAAATTTATGCTCGCTAGACTTTGAGTCGAGCAGGCTACGACTAGTCGAGCCGCTCCCACGACCGGTCGAACCTGACCCACGACTGGTCGTGCACGTTCAAATTTAAGACATATGACAACAATCTCCACCGTGTCTTTAATCTTGAACTGTGTAGCTTCTTAACCTCTTCTCTTATTTCTGTATCACATCATAGCTTCTTGTGCACACTCCGTCTTTCTTTTACGCCATTGCCAAGCCCAGAGAAGTTACACAGAACTTGAACTTCCCTGTAGGAACGATCTAGGTGAGCATGTCTGCCGGATCAAAATCAACAAGCTTAACCACCTTTGCTCCTGTCTTCTCGAAAAAGAAAGACGTAATCTTCTTAACATCTCGTCGCTACCCAATATTGCTTGCTAGGGTACTTTCTCACAACACTGATAGCCTGTGAAATAACCGGTCTAATCCGGACTATGGCATACACTGCCAACCGCATTAGAATAAGGCTCATGAGATATCCTGCTTTTTCTCATCTATTTTGGGACATGTCCTGAAGAAAACTTAAGGAGAGACGCGTAGGGAACGCTCTCTGGCTTTACCTGGCCCATCACATCCTTGATCAATACCTACACACAAGGTATTCCTCCTGTGATTATCACAACCTACTCCTCCTTCAGTCTCAATACCAAGAACCATCTTTGCAGCCCCCCGATCCTTTATCCATGAAGGAATAAAACCACTGCCTAGGCGATAAGTCGAACCACGACCTCCTGCAAAGTCTTTTCTCAGCCCCTTTAACTTCGAACCGCTCTGGTTGCTTTATGTAGATCTGCTCTTTACTTTCCCTTGGAGAAGTGTAGACTCCACATCCATCTTTCTAGCTCAAGATCACATTGGTCAACCAGCGCCAATCACGAATCTAATAGACACCTGTTATACCATTGGCACAAATATATCTGAGAAGTCGATCCCTTCTCTCTGAGCATAACCCTTCACTACTGACCTCGCCCTGTATCTATGTTGTATTCTTCTGAAGATTCACCTGCATCCAACCGATTTCTGACCCACTGGAAGCTCTACCCGCTCCCATATGTCGGTCTGGTACAACGAATTCATTATATCGCCCATAGTCACCTTTCACTTCTCAGCACCAGGCTCACCTAGAACCATCTGAATAGAAGATGAATCCCCTGCGATATTGGAGTCGTCCATGTACCTCGTTGATATCTTGCAATTATGCCGTGTGATTCTTCTCACAAGTGACTGCTCTACCTGCTCTGTATCCCTGTCCACACATCTCAGCCTTCCTGCCCTGCCTGCTCATGTGGTCATGCCTAACATGCCACACACGTGTAGAGGTGGAATCCGCTACATCCACAACAGCTCCACCTTTTAAAGTGCTCCCGATCAACCTGTACAAGTTACCGAGTCGTTGCGCTTTCATGATTACCCGTGCCCCCTTAGATACTTTAAGGGCACCATCAATACCTGTGTACTTGCATCCTTTTGCCTCAAGCACACCAAGAGAAATCAAATTTTACTTCAAATCAGGAACGTGTCTGACATCAGTCAAGGTAAGCTCTACCCCATCAAATATCCTGATGCGCATCGTACCAACAGCCACAACATTACAGGCAAAGCCATTGCCTATAAATACCTGTCCACCATCGCACTCGCTATAGCTGGCGAACCAACTCCGATGAGGAGTCATGTGAAAAGATGTCACTGTGTCTAGCATCCACTCATCCTTACGATCATCGTATGGCCGCCTGATAATAGACACAGACAAGACATCACCATCACATCCATCTGACGTGGCAACGTTGGCCTCCCTGCATGAAGCTTTAGAATCTTCCCTCTTCAATTTAGGATTTTCACAATCCTTCTTCACATGTCCTTCCTTCCCACAGTTCCAGCACTTTACCTCTCCTTTGCCTTTGCCCTTGGATTTGGATCTAGAACTTGAAGAACATGTACCTTGTTCAGAATTCCTACCCACTGTAAACAGTGCATCAGAAGATGTCCTCATGTCGTTGTTTAGCTATCTCATAGCGTTCTCTTGAAGGGCTGAGATAACGGTGTCGACACTCAAGGTTTTATTCATGTTGCACATAATGTCCTTGAATGACTCATACGACGCCGGAAAAGAATTCAGCAACATCCATGTTTGTTCTTCATCTTTCATTACTTCCTCCATATCTAGCAATTTGTAAACTAATTTATTAAAGTTGCTGATGTGAGCCTCTAGATCTCCACCCTCTTCCATCTTGCATCACCACCTCGACATGACAAGTGTAAGCGAAAGCGATTAGTTTTGTTCACAAACTTTGCACCACACAAACCACACTTAATCTTTATTTTTCCAGACCTTGGTGGTAATTCAATTAGGGAAGCGTAGTCCCAAATATTTGTCGATGGGTCCGATGACGGCATATCTACACTCAATTTTTAATTAAAAAAATCAGAATATTGATAAATAATTTGAACTTGATATAGGAACAAAAGAAAGCAATATAAATGTATCAAAATTTAAAAATAAAAGCAAATGAACAGGCATATGTAAATAAATATCAAAGATTCAAAGTCTTCCAAACCACGACTCCAAAAGGACCAACACTTTCATGTTTGCAGTTGCAGTGAAATAATGTTACAGATCATTCAACATTCAACCAAAAAGAACCGAAAAACTGAAAATAATTACTAATCTGCAGGTAGAGACTCGTCAGGAATCTCAATCTCTTCTTCTTCATCATCATCATTCATATCTCCTCCCCATATCGGGCGTAACCAATCTTGCGTACAAATCAACACTTCAACTGTGTTTGGCGAAATTGAGCTTCGATACTTGATCACAACCCTGCTCCCTATGCCGAATGCGGATTCTGATGCCACTATTGAAATTGGTATTGATAATATGTCTCGTGCCATCATAGATAATGTAGGGTATTTTGATTCACTAACCCTCATCTTCCACCATTCCAACACATCAAAATCAGCTCGCACTACGACTGGATCCTTGAGGTACATTTCTAACTCTGATTCCTTAGTATCAACTCTCATTCGGGCTTGTGCCAAGTATGATATGTATTCATTTAGCACATTCGGATTACCAGGTACAGAAATATCCACATCTCTACTTTCTTTAACACCCGCTACAGGTAAAGTTTCTCCCTCATGACTTTGTAGAGAACCTCATCCGTGAGACATAAACGGATCGATGATAAAGCCTTCTTATCAAGAGCATTCCAATCATCATCAGTCATAGTAGACTTTCGCTCCTCAAGAGCATTATCTTCGCCTTGCTTGATTAAGGAACTGATCATCTTGATTTTTCATAACTCAAAATTATTTTTCCCTGAGTACTTCTCAATCTCATACCTAGTGCTTTCCATTATTACTAATCCCTCAGATTCAGATCTGTGCCCCAACAATTGGTTTGATACCACTTATTGGGATCTTAGCCTGCGGAATCACACAGATCTAGATCTGTGTGATTCCGCAGGCTAAAATCCCAACAGTCCGCACTTTGATGATCCTGTGACTGGAAAACCCGGATGATCCCCTCGTTGGATGCTTTGTGTTTGTGTTGGTAAAGTGTTGATATGAATAACAAAGTGTGTTGTGATTTGTACAATCCTTAATGAGAAATTCATTTGTTAAATGATAGTTTGTAATCTACATTTGCGTGATATAGTATATTCAATTGAACATTTTCTAAATCTTCCGTCTTCTCCCAAGCTGGGGAAACAAGTTAATTGTCTTGGAGTGGCTCTTCCCCCATTTGTTGTTCTGGTGAATCAATTTAGCCAACAATATGTAGGGTCATTGCGCGTCGGCTTTCAGTTGTACAATCAGGGTCCATGCTCTGTGATCCAGATTGTTGATGTCATGAGACCCACTATGGATTGACTACTACTTGAAAACTCCTAGACAGGGAGTATCATGGCAATTAAATATGTTGAATGGTTTTTTTTTTTTTTTTTTTTTATAACGTGGATGGTCATTTGTTACTACTCTTAACCATTTATTTGCATCCATATGATGGACACTGGTGATTCATTATATGAGATCTTCAGTGTGTTTTCATCTCAGGTGCATTGTATCTTTTTTGGCAGCATGGTCAGAAAGATCTTTAAAGGGAATTTGATTATTTTATCAGATTTTGAAATGATTTTCTTTATGTGGTTCTTTGACATGTTGAAAGTTGGAATTAACATGTTTTGTGCCTTAAAATCTTCTCAACAAATGGATTTGGTTTAATTATGAAGCGAAAAAGCTTCTTTTTTTTTTTTTTGTTGTTCAGTTAGTTTTCAAAGATTACTTGATTACTGTTAGTGTCTTCTAGTTTTGTCCTGTTGTCACATAACCAAACAATATGGTTTTCGTGAAGGGGCTAAGGACATGTGTTAGAACTTAAACTCGATAGATGTTCCATAAAAGTCTTTTTTTTTTTTTTTTGTGGGTGAAAATATTCTGATAGTTGCTCTCTAATACTAACACCAGTTATCTATTTTAATGCGTGGAATTGGATCTGGAGACGGTTTTTGTAGATGGCTTAGATTTTGAAATTTGTTTGGAGGTCTCCTAGTTCTCATTATTATGATCACCGGTTGTACAAGATAACCTTCTTAATATGAATGTGGTGCATGTTTCATTTAGGATCAGGGGGTTGGAGCTGGGATGATTGGAGGCTTGAATCTTTGTTGATTACTATATTAGGACTATTTTTGAGATTCTCGTCCTTCTATGGATGGGAAGGATTTGATGTGAGTTTTAATAGTTTGCAACTCATAGTAGAGTTTGATTTATAAGTTCTTTAACTATGTCAAAAGTGGGTATTCCTCCCCTTTCGGCTCATGTGGATGCAAAATAGATGTTTGTGTCAATTGGGGATTTTATTTAACAATCTGTTTCGATGTATGTTTCGTATGGGAACCTATATGAAAACTTGTATTGATACAACAATCACAGAATCACTGTTTAAGATTGATTCATTGTGTATGTTGAAGTGATTTCATCCAATCCAAAAAGTGGACCAATGAGTAGGATGGGCATATTTGTATTTGATCTTGTGCTTTAAGTCAGTCAGCAATGCAGGTGTGTATGCATTGACGGGGAGAATTAGTGCTACGTCTTCAAACAGATATTGTGAATGCTCTGATTTCACTTTGACATATATTTTAATGGTCAACTGGTTTAAACACTGTTAATGTTTCAATATTTTTTTATTGGCTTTTTTTGCAGATTACAGTGAAACATTCGCCTATAGCGACACATCATTCATATACCTGCAACACGTAGTCCTGATATGTTCTAATACATTCTACTCAATTTGGACACTGCTAGGTTGATAATGTGCATGGGCAATATGTGAAATTCATGTGCATACCCCTTTGATACTCAATTTTTTTTATTTTTTATTTTTACTTCCTCACAATTAGAAATTTATAAACAGATGTCACCAATTACAAGTTTGTATGCATGCATCTTCTATTGATTGGGTTTTCAAAAATAAAGTAAATGATTTTTTTGAAGGTTTGGACCATGTGTTCAAATTTTAAATTTTATTTTTATGAAAATCAAAGTAATTCTAGGGTCTTACTTGGCATGGCCACCTGAGGCCAACTTCATGTTTATATTTTGTGTTGTTTGGAGTGTTGCTTTCATCTTAAAACCGAAATTCCACACACTCTTTATTTAGACAGGTTAGCTTATTGTATCTTGAAAGCAGATTAATTATAATCTACAAGACGTTTTCATGTTTCTGCCTCCTGTGAATCGCGGGAGACCAAGATTGAAACATACACAATGGGGCTAAATTCAAAGGCCTGATTATTAACTGAGCTAGGCTCAGCCCTACTTCCCAAGTAATAACTGGGTTGGAGCTTAGTCTGACCCTAACATGGCACGTTACCTTCCTTAAGAGTGCTTACATAAAAGATTGATGGTCTCTTGCAAGTAAGGGTTTGGGCTTCAGGTGGGCTCTTCCATGGTGTGGTTCTAAATTTCCTGCAATTCACTTTCAAGTGCATGACCCATATTAGCCCATACAGGGTAAAAAAAAAAAAAAAAAAAAAAAACCAGGTGAATGTGTGATTCAAGTGAGCGCACTCCAAGGGAATTAAGCAATTGAAAAGGGGATGAAACCCTTGTTTATACATGATCCACAGTCTTTGTGTGTTCTCTTTAGATTTCACATCAAAAGTTAGACCTAGTGCTCAAAAATATACACATCTATTTTTCAGGTGGGCAGCACTAAGGGAAATAATTTCACAATATGATTTGAAAAAAAAAGTAATTTTAATTGGGAGGTTTACGCTAATTTTAAAGTCCTTTACTTCCACATGTATACGTAGGTGGGTGACAGGCGATGAATGATGAAGATGATGAAGAGATGGCTGATTTCATTGTGGTTCTTACAATGGTTGCATGTGTTGCAGCTGTTGGGGAATATTGTCGACACTACATGTTTAGAGAACCGGCTCGAATAGGAGATGATGCGCGTGCCAGATTTATCAATTCCATTATTCGAATAGGTGATAGGGATTGCATTACTCAACTTAGGATGAAGCAGGACGCATTTTTCCATCTAGGTGAAGTAGTGCCTGATAAGACGACCCTACGCGATACACGTAACGTTAGTTTGGAGGAACAACTAGTCGTGTTCCTGCATACAGTCGGCCATAACGTCCGAAATCATGTGATAGGACACAGATTTTATCGTTCTGGTGAAACTATAAGCCGTCACTTTCATCGAGTTCTAGATGCGGTTGTTTCCTTGTACCCTGAGTATGTTAAGCAAGCAGGCGCACAAACACCGATTGAGATTCAGGAAAATACACATTGGGCCAGTTATTTTCAGGTATCATTATAGATCACCAACTGATCGTTCATTAATCTAAACGTAAAAATATATATCATTTGATACTAATCCTATAGGCTCGAAAACTATTCCACTATAGGATTGCGTAGGTGCAATCGACGGGACACATATTCTGGCACACATAGCAGCATCAGAACATACAAGCTTCCGCAACCGAAAGGGTATCTTGTCGCAGAATGTACTTACTGCTTGTTCCTTTGATATGTCAATATTATAAATGTTAGCTGGATGGGAAGATTCAGCGTCGAATGCGAGGGTCCTACATAATGCCTTGACGCGAACTGACGATCCTCTTATTATGCCCCACGGTAACTAATATTCATTATCATTTGCGGATTAATTGGTGCGTATTATCGTCTTCTTACAAGACTGAAAGAATCATTCCTACAATTGTGTAGGAAAATACTTTGTCGTCGACGCTGGTTATGCTCATTCACCAGGGTTCATGGCCCCTTATCGTGGAGTTCGATACCATCTGCAAGAGTACCATACTGGGAGATCATTCATGAATATGAAAGAATTATTTAACTATCGACATGCGCAATTGAAAAACGCAATTGAGCGATGTTTCGGTATGATGAATGGGAGATTTCCAATTTTAAAGACGGCTATGCAATATCCTTTTGATACACAGGTTAAAATTGTCGTTGCTTATTGTGTGCTACATAGTTTCATACGGAGAGAAGATGGATCGGACCAAGACTTGCGTGACATAGGTGTACCAGTGGGTCATGTTGAGGCTAATCTCACCCAAAATGAGGTATCAACAATTGATGAAAGGCAATAGCTAGTCCAAGTCACTCAACGAGTGAAGGATGAGTGGATCAGAACTTGTGACAGGATCGCGGAGCGCATGCGGGCAGATGCCCAAAATAATAGTAGAATTCGATAGACCTACTCAGTTTTTGTGATAATAATGACATACTGGATGACTGAACTAATGGATACACTGAGTTTTTTGTACAAGTTCGAAATATTAGTTTTTGCTCTTTGTATAACCTGTTACAAAAATTTTTTCTGCAAACATCAACAATTGTTTATTTGTCTACTTATAATGTTGGGAAATCTTCTAATTGACACATATGTATCCGCATGATTCTCTTTGTGTAACGCCCCGAAAAATCGGGGGTCGTGCATAGACTCGACTCCCGAGTTCCCGAGTGTCACTTATCATGCATTTATGCTTTTTATGATTAATCAAATTTAACTGCGCAATTTGAAATTACCTGAAGCATGAAGCACAATCGCACCAGTCTACTGAAATGAAGGAAATCTCACAAATATACAAGTCCAAAAATAATAAAGGGTCACCCAACAGGATAATGAAAAAAGGTTATATCCAAAAGACTAAAGCGGAGCCCACGGCTCAGCAAATCCAAATTCAGCCCGATCAAGCTGATGGAGAGCCGCCTATCAGCTGAAAGTAGGAGAACTCGTCCTCCTCGTTAAAGCTCACCTCGCCAGGTTCCTCATGCACTGGGTCACCTACATCTATGAATGGGTCTGGTTGGTGTTTTAAAACACCGTCCCAGAGTGGGAGTGAGTGATCAACTCAGTGTGAACTATTAGTCTCAAGTTATAACAGACATCAATTGTAATATGAACTTAATGAAAAGCAGTTATTCATCAATACCTAGCAACTCTTATTTAAATACATGCATGCGGGATGATATGATGCATGCCCTCGCCACAACACTCCCTCAAGCGACTCCATCTAACGATCGCATATGACAGCACTCCCTCAGAGTGACCTCGACTTCCGAGTCGCCACCCTAACTAATGCGTGCAATGCGATCGTGTTACCCGAGTTATTAGTTAAGTCCATTCATCCAGCAGGTTGGGGATTCTGATTCACCCTACGTATCAATGCCCTAAGCTGGTTGCGAGGCCAAGACCCCCAACGCGTGAGGCCGAGACCTCGCGGTCCATGATCCCGTCGGGTTCCTCATCCCCGACTCTAAGCATATGAGGAGTGCCGAAAGGAAGGGATGGCTCGCGGTAACTACGGGGAGGCGCGGTACCCCAGCGTAGGCCGACAGCTCGGACATAGTGTCTCATTCCACCATGCCCGGCTCACGAGGCTGTGGACCAGTTTCAGGTGGATTATTGATGGGCTACAATGGTTGCAGGGTGGTTCAGATTCCATACATATGTGAGCACACAAGGTTAACAAACAGGGTTGATCAGTCAGTAGGCTAGACCGCATGAGTCAGGCGAGTGTGAAACGAGTAGCAATCCCTAGCATGCCGCCTACCAATGCGTCATCTAGCATATACAACCTTCATGTTCTCAAGCTTCTCAACATACAATTCAAATTCTCATACCAAGCCAGGCCAACAATATCATAATACAAGTGCAAGTGAGGTGTGTGTGTGGGGGGGGGGAGGAAGTTAAGCACTTCCACCATTACAAGAAATCATATGCACATGATCATCATACATTCTATGAAACAACAATGTAGGGAAAAATCAACAAGGCATGAGCACCTAATCATCCAAATACTCAATCATGTGAAAGGCAATAGCAACACCAAATGAGGATCAACATGCATCCCATACGAATTTCAACAGTCATGCAATTCCTAGGGTTTCTCTAGTTTCTCCAATCATAACATCCAAACAATCAAAATCATTAAACCCATAGTAAAATTGGTGCTAGGCCACCTAAGAACAATAGTCCGTACCTTCGGATTCGTTGAAGGCTTAGGAACGCCCTGGGAGGGTGGATTTCGGGGGTTGATCGGTTGGAATCCCTAAAGCAATATTTGCATGTTAGAATCTCATGCAAAACCCTTCTTATCACAAGGGTTTCAAGGAGAATGAGTGTTGGATCTTACCTAGGCGATCAACGGAATGAAAAGGGCGGTTACAGATGAGATTTCTTCTTGGAGATGAGGTAGGGAGATGTGAGGTTTGATTTCGTGGGCTCCACCTCGATTTAGGGTCCACCATAGCTCTCCTTGGTCGTTGGATAATGTGGTGGCTATAAGGGAGAGATTTGTTGTTGGGAGATGGAGAAGTTATGAGGAAGAGAGATGGGTTGTAGGGGAATTGAGGATTTATGAGGGAGAGAGGTTTGGTGGTGGGAGATTTGGGGAAGTTATGAGGGAGAGGAGGAAGGGGTTGTTGTTGTAGAATGGAGTTATGAAAGAGAGCTAGGGTTTATTCCCTAGAGTTGGCTCCCTTGGCCTTATGTTTCCAAGCTTTCCCAAAATAGCTCTATAGGACACCCTATTTGATGTTGAGGCGGCCCTATCACCCCTCCGGCCACCAAATTCTGGGTGTAGGTGTCTCATGGCCCGATGAGGGGCCATGCAAAATCTAAGATCAAACGGATGAACGGATATATGATAAGTAAGCGTTTTTGACCTTTAAGTGGCCATGTGGGGCCCATTTCGGTGATTGGAATGGTTCTGGTGGCCCTCTGGTCATGAAATTTATAGGATAAGTGGTCCATGGCCCGATGAAGGGCCACACAAAATTTGGGAATGATCGGATATGGGGTTTGGTCGTACGAGTCAGATTTACGATCAACGGTTACCGGGCCACGATCGGGTCCCAGATTTCGTGGACGGGTGTAGTAAAATACATTAGACCTTCTTCATAAATTTGAAAGAAATACGACGGTTGAAAAGCCCGGAGTCTCAGTTTCTTTTGTCAGTGCCAGATTTTAACTCAGGCATTGGTGAGGCGCATTGGGCAAGCACCAGATGGTACTTCTGGGTGTCCACTGGATCCGCAGTCCACGATGGACCACAAGCCCAGTGAGATCTATGATTTTCTAAAGTTTTAGATTTTTCTGACCCTCCTCGGTCGCTGGGTGGCCCACACGGGCTGTTGTTAAGTGTAAACGGGCCATCTGGCTTGACGGCCCGCACTTGGTCTCATCATAACTAGACTGGTCCACCCCAGTATAAACTAACATAGAGTGATAATGGTCATTAAGTGATTTTATAAGTTAATTAAAAAGAAATTTTAAGGATTTTTGGAAATCCAAAATAGTGAAAATCCAGGATGTTACAATCTACCCCCCTTAAAAACAATTTTGTCCCTGAAATTGCCTATGGGTAATAAGTAAAGATATTATCATTTCATTTACTTAAGTTTTGTTGGTTTCTGATTTATGTATGTTTTAGGGTATATATATTAAATACGCTAGCCTAGCTCATTATGATCTACCCCCCTTAAAAGTTTTCACATTTGAGATTTGAAAACAAATGTCAAAATCATTATTATCGTATTAAGTGGTTGTTGGTAAAGTTTACCTAATGGTGTTATATTCTTCTCTTTATGATAGGGCTAAAACGGAAAGACAGTTGTGGTAGACTTTTGATCCCATACGTCGATCCTCTGTCTGACTAGAGCAGAAAGATCGTTGTATCCCTTCTTAGTCCTGGTAGATCCTGGTCTTCTGCTCGTCAAAGCAGTGAGTCCATTGGTATTCACCCAGGAATGAGAATTGGGTTAAGCCGCGAGTACTTTGCAGATGTGTGGTTCCGTAATTCCGCAGTCCGATCTATCTAATTGTTTAGCCATCATTGGAAAGTTTAAATCTCCTATTTATAAGGTTGTCCTTCGGGTCTTGGTCAAAGATTGTTCTCGTTTTAGTTCATGTCCAAATTAGTGATTAATGAATCCTTTACTATGCTTATGGTCAAACGATTATCTCAGAAAGGTTTCCAATGGCCTAAGATTGTATTTGTATGTTGCAGTTTTGATCCTAAGGCTAACAGGTTATGAGCAAAACATACCTTGTTTTTCATTAATTTTGAGAGGGGAGGAAGAATCGGAAGTTCTAAGGTATTCTGGTGGTCTAGAATGCTAATAACAATAAGATGGACGCAATAAGACAATTATTCATACATGCATTCACAAGACGACGAGAAAATTCTGAAATAATCCATACATTCACATAAATTTCAAAATTCCATAGGTATGGCCAATTACATGTTACGGCATGGATTTCAAGTATTACTAGATAAGCTAGACATAACAGAAATACAAGCTAATTAAGCAAAGGTCCTAACCATCCTTCAGTACATGCATTAGACCTAACCGCATTAACAAACAACTAGTCGTTAGTAAGGTCGTGGGGCTACTCGCCTGAGTCGGGCAAAAGTGGGGGCGCTTCCTTCCCATAAGGGAAAGAATCGTCGGAATGGTGAAAAAGGAGATGACGGTCGCTAGGAACGACATTTCCCTAGGCTAGGAAGGATTTGGGTGTGAGGAATGTGGGTGGATTGTTGGAGGAATGGTCTTAGGGATGACTTTTAGAATGGGAGTTGAGAAATGGAAATGAGTTTTGGGTGTGAATGGATTTGAGAAGGGTTTGAAAAATGAAATTTGGGAATGGGTTTGAGATGAGGTTGTGTAAGATGAAATGGAAGGTGAGTTGAGGATATGAGGTTTGAGTAGAGATTGGGATTTGAGATGGGTTTTGGGAAATGGGGATGGAATGGTTTTAGGAGTTTGTTTTAGGAATGGGCTTTGAAAGTGGTATTGGAATGGTGTTTGGGAAAACGAAGTTGAGGATGGTCTTGAGGTAGGTTGTGGGAAGTGAAATTTGGAAATGGGGAGAAGAGAGTGAAAGGAGTGGGGTTTTCGTAAATGGGTCTAGAAGGAAATATGGGTGATGAGAGGAATTTGGGAAATGAGTTGAGAGTTTATATGTGGGAATAAACAAAAGAAATGGGTTTTGAGAAAGAGAAGAAGATGGTTTGGATGATTGGATTTTAGGAGTAGAGTTTGGAGGTGGGGGATAGAGAGTGTGAGTTGGATATGGGTTCTAGAATGGGTTTTAGGGAGGGATGCTTGTAAATGGGTTTTGAAAGTCAGAATGTAATGGTTCTTGAAAATGAGGATGGGAGGAATGAGAATGGGTTCTTGAGACAATGAGTTTGGGAATGAGGAAGAAGAGGTGAAGATGTGAAAGAGGTGATGATGAGTTGTAATGAAGGAGAGATGAGGGATTTGAGATTTTTAGAAAAGGGAGAGGCTTCACTAAATTTTTGGGAGTATTAGAGAGGGAGAAAATGAGAGAAAATAGGGCAATGGAGCCTTTACTTGCAAGGAAAGTGGGCCCCACACGAGTACAAGGTGTACATAGAGAGAGGGGACATCTTATATCGTTTCTTGTACTTTTAGCAACTGGATTATTTTTAAAATTTTTATGATGATTTATCATCAAGTTTTAAGTCATCCCACCAAATTTCATATCATTTGGAGTTGTAAATAAATTATTAAAATTCTAGGAAAACAGCTGCCTGAAATTTAAAATTTTTGGATAGTTGGCAGAACATCTTAATTTTAACCATATTAAAATTTTTATTTTATTTTTTATTATTTTTATATAAAACTAGACTCATCAAGCTTCAATATGGATTTTGAATCACCTAAATCGGAGTTGTAACGAAGGAGATATGAATTTTTTAAAGTTGACTAAAAATCATAGAAACTGCGGCGGGGGCAACACTGGTCGGCGGGGTGGGCGGCGGGGCGAGCACGCGGGCGGCGGGGTGAGCACGCGGCCACGGCGGGGACCACGCGGGCCGCTGGAGCCTCGGCAGGGCGGCCACGCGGGTCGGCGGGGTGACAACGTGGGCGGCGGGGTGACCCCCCGATTTATGGCCCGGAGGTCTTTCGGCATTCCCGGGCGTCGGAAAAGGTCCCCGGGAAGTGCCATATATGATTTTGGGGTAGAACGAGCTCATCTATGCAATGGGCCTACTGGTATCATGAGATTCTCCCTGGTTAGTAACCAAAACCCAGTTTTATTCTAGTTTCACTATTTTTCGGTAAATTTTCGTTCACCCTCAACTCTTTATCCCCAAATAGGTCTAATCCATCAAATTTGGCCTGATATTCACTCATTTGGTCTAAGACAATGGTTTTGACTGTCAAATCGTTTAGTCTCCGGTTCGTTTCTGCCTATGGGCTGAGGTCTTGCAAGACTCCCCGACTCATTCTCTAGCATCGCTATGCTACACATTCCTAATCCCTAGGAAGTCTTACCGTTCGTCTAAGATCGCCGGTTCCGGCTCTAGGATGGTTCCTACCATTCTAAGTCTTCGTTGCGTTTCCTATTGTTTATATATCGTTATCGTGTTTCCTCTCAAGTCAGCGGACGCGTTGGTGAGTTCATGACCCATGACCCAAAGGATTCCAAACCATGCTCTGATACCATCAGTAACGCCCCAGAAAATCGGGGGTCGTGCATAGACTCGACTCCCGAGTTCTCGAGTGTCACTTATCATGCATTTATTGTTTTTATGATTAATCAAATTTAACTGCACAATTTGGAATTACCTGAAGCATGAAGCACAATCGCACCAGTCTACTAAAATGAAGGAAATCTCACAAATATACAGGTCCAAAAATAATAAAGGGTCGCCCAACAGGATAATGAAAAAAGGCTATATCCAAAAGACTAAAGCGAAGCCCGCGGCTCAGCAAATCCAAATTCAGCCCGATCAAGCCGATGGAGAGCCGCCCATCAGCTGAAAGTAGGAGAACTCATCCTCCTCGTCAAAGCTCACCTCGCCAGGTTCCTCATGCACTGGGTCACCTGCATCTATAAATGGGTCTGGTTGGTGTTTTAAAACACCGCCCCAGAGTGTGAGTGAGTGATCAACTCAGTGTGAACTATTAGTCTCAAGTTATAACATGCATCAATTGTAATATGAACTTAATGAAAAGCAGTCATTCATCAACACCTAACAACTCTTATTTAAATACATGCATGCAGGATGATATGATGCATGCCCTCGCCACAACACTCCCTCAAGCGACTCCATCTAACGATCGCATATGACAGCACTCCCTCAGATCGACCTCTACTTCCGAGTCGCCACCCTAACTAATGCGTGCAATGCAATCGTGTTAGCCGAGTTATCAGTTAAGTCCATTCATTCAGCAGGTTGGGGATTCTGATTCACCCTACGTATCAATACCCTAAGCTGGTTGCGAGGCCAAGACCCCCCAACGCGTGAGGCCGAGACCTCGCGGTCCGTGATCCCGTCGAGTTCCTCATCCCCGACTCCAAGCACATGAGGAGTGCCGAAAGAAAGGGATCGCTCGCGGTCACTACGGGGAGGCGCGGTACCCCATCGTAGGCCAACAGCTCGGACATAGTGTCCCATTCCACCATGCCCGACTCACGAGGCTATGGACCAGTTTCAGGTGGATTATCGATGGGCTACAATGGTTGCAGGGTGGTTCAGATTCCATACATATGCGAGCACACAAGGTTAACAAACAGGGTTGATCAGTCAGTAGGCTAGACCGCATGAGTCAGGCGAGTGTGAGACAAGTGACACTCTGGAACTCGGGAGTCGAGTCTATGCACAAACCCCGATTTTTTGGGGCGTTACACTTTATGTAACTGCCTTCTCATTTATACATAGGTGATATGTCGGCCAATTTGGGAGGTTCCACTCCGACTCTGACGCAGTCGCCGCTGCGTAGCCCGGTTCTACCGACACGTTGCTCACCACGTGAGAAGTCCGTAAAATCCTTGTCAGAGCCTTCCTCTTGCGCTGCCAAGATCAAATGGACTGGAACTATGTATCAAGTTTTGTTCGACACTTTGATTGAGCAAATTGCGCTAGGTCGAAAGGCAGATAATGACTTCAAATGAGAAGCATATCAAGCGGCCGCCGACGAGGTCCATAAACATACACAGATTCTTGTCACCTGACAAAATGTTCAAAATAGATTGAGGGAGTACATTGATGTAAAGGACATGCTGGCTACGAGCGGCTTCGGTTGGGACAGTGAGTGCATGGTCGTGACGGCCCCAAACGATGTTTGGGAAGAGTATTTAAAAGTAACATAACCTGTAGTTTTTGTTGTATAAAAAATTGATAGTCAACTGACATTTACTAATTTTCATAATTATCGTATGTTTGTAGTCTCATCCGCGAGCTAAGAGGTTGCGTGACAAGCGAATTGAACGGATGGATGATTTAGCGGTGATTGTCGGGTCTGACTAGGCTACGAGTAGATATGCGCAAGAAAGTAGGAACATCCCGGCATCCTCGTCTCATGTTTATAGAGACCTGAATGAGTCGTGGAGAGAGCTGGACGATGACACGAATGCTACTGTGAACCTCTCTGAGGAAAATCTCTATGAATCACCTGACAATTGTGGCCAATCAACTGACAGTCAAACAAGGGAAAATAGGCCATTTCAAGACACTCCCAATCGTAAAGCCGAATCCGATAGTAGTCGTGGTGGGAGTGCAACAACAAAAAGGATGCGACCTGCTCAACCCTGTGATGTCGTAGGCATGTCTCTCACGAGTGTCGCAGAGGCTATGCATAACTTCGAACTTGGAAAGGAGGTCAACTGAACGAGTAGGGTCTTAAACATACTGGAAGAGGTTTAGGGGCTAACCAACGCTGAGTTTATTGAGGTTGGTCAGCTCTTGAATAAGGATGAGAAGCTTGCATCCTTTTTTGTTGCTCTACGGCCGGAACGTCGTGTTGATTGGCTTAAAAAAACACTATCTGATTTGAAGAGTAATGATGGTGGTGGTTCTGTTTGATGGTTGTTGATCTTAGGGATTTCAAAACTTTGAAAGTTGGGTACAGTTTGGGTATGGTTTATATAGTAATTCAGGTGGTCGAACATTTGCTACAAGAAACTTTTTTTTTTTTAGGCATGTAATAACTTTCACATATTTTTTGTTACAGCTTCTATTTTTGGATTCCTCATATCTGGTAGGGACAGTGTTATACACTGGCCTTGGACCGTTCCTGGGATGATATCCTTGATATGTAATTATTTAATCTAATTCTGGATCAATTGCTTTTGTTATGTAACTTTTTTTCTGATAGGACCACACACTTCATATGGAGAAAAGGTACGCTCTCCAAACATATGTCAAATGGTTTTATTAGATTATATATTTTTCATACGATTGGATGTGCCTCTTTCTTTGTAAATGCATATGATTTTCAATTTGTTACTATTCATTGCGATAATGGACCTCTCTTTGCAGATGGCGAAGGAAAAATACTATGTTGTCTTGGTTGGGCGTCGGCCAGGAATTTATCTTACATGGGATGATGCGTGAGTCGAGGTGGAGGGATACAGTGGGGGCCGCCGTCGAGCGTTCAAGAATTAGAGAGAGGCTACAACATGTTGGGACAGTTTTTTCGGTCTGGCGAGTGCACCGTTGACACATGGACGTGGATCTCCCTCGGGAGATGTGGCCACATTAGTAGACGTCGTTGATGTCCATCATTCTGCAATGTTGTCTATCCAATAGACAGCCCGGGCCACTATTTCAAGGCCAACGTCTACTGATGATCTCCCCCCTTCAGTCGCAGAGAGATTTTTGGCACTCCTGATTGGAATTATGGTTTTTTTTTTTTTTTTTTTTTTTTTTTGCATTGTATATTATGGTTAAATTATAGATATTGTTGGGAATATTTTACTGAAACTGATACTTTGAACAACTTGTTTAATTTGGATGATTTCAAGACATTAGTATCGTTAAGGTAGGTGCTACAGTATTAGCTGATATCATAATCATCTATACGGATTTGATATAGTACTTCCACACATATGTACAAATTTCATATTGAATGTTGCGCGCGTATGGATGAGATCATGTGGTGTGGCCGCAAATGATCCAGTAAAACATATGGACGGTTCAGATGAAACAGATACATCATCATGGGCCCCACAGAGCACCGGCCACTAGCTACGGTGGACTAGTTTGGGTGTGGTAGCCAACCCGGTTTGGACCAGTCAAAGCCGTACGTGCGAACGGCTGATCCCACAATCCGCATGGGACCACTCGGACGTCCAAACGCACAAGGTGGAATCGCAGTTGATTTCATATCCAATTCCATCTGTATTCAAACGGGATCACTCATGTGATCCTAAGATGGCTGTGACAATCCAAACAAGCGGGGGTTTTAGTCCCGGGATATAAGAATTTCGTTGGACGTCCGACCGTCAACTGACACCGACATCATTACCTTAAAACCCATTTCATACCTTTTTTTTCTTTTTTTTTTTTTACCACACGCACACACCCCCATACACTCACGCTAGTGGAATTTCACCACCTGTGGGTACTCGAACCCTTACCGAGAGTTGAAACTCCTTGTTTGGGAGGAATAGAAATGCTTGGAATTACATTAAATGGAATTGCATTAGGTCGTGTGCTAATTTCACTCAATGTTTGAAAAGTTGTGTAGGTCCCAACATGATGTGTGGGCTATATCCACACTGTCCACCCATTTATAGAGATTATTTTAGAGCATGGGCCAAAAAATCAGGTAAATCTAATGCTCAAGTGGACTCCACCATAGAAATCAATAGGGATTGAATACTTACCGTTGAAAACTTCTTTGGTGCTACATAAGTTTTGGATCTATCTGATTTTTAGGCCCATGCCATAAAATGAGGTTACGAACAAATGAACGGTTTAGATATAACACATGTATGTTATTCTCAGTAATTTCAATGATAGTGGGTATATTCATTCAATGTACCACAGTATTATTAACAAAGTAGGGCATTAATTTAATCACATGGTAACAGGGACAACCCCTGCCATGGGTAATAATTATGTTTTTTGAATCCCATCCCCACCTAATCCCTTCTAATCCTACTGCCCAAACTGACCCTAAGAGTCTACCATCCCTTCTAATCCCGTGGGAACGGTCCGGCCAAACACGCCCTTAATAAAGAAAGATGGATGGCCATCATTCAATTGAACATGCTTCTCGCATGCTCGTCTCCCATGCGTGGCATGCATACACATGTATTCCATGTCCATCTTTGTATCACTCGCCACGTCATCCCACGTCACATGGCGTGTCCACTACGGAGGAGCATTTAAGGATGGCGGTGTACCAGTATCCGTGCTCATGCACGATTACACACGGAAGCGTGTGCCGTTGGGGGAAGCTATGTGGGGCCCACAAAGATGGATGTGAGAAATCCACTCCGTCCATCAGTTTTAAAGTTCGTAATCAGAGAAGTATGTAAATATAGGAAGATGGAAAATTCAGGTAGACCACGAGAGATTAAACAGTGGGGATTGAATGCCCACCATTGGAAGCTTCACGAGGAACGTGGAAGTTTTGGATCATGTTTATATTTGTTTTTTCAGTTCATGCGAGTGGGAATAACCTTATGAACGGTGTGGATGGAATATAAACATCATTGTGGGCTCCAGGGAAGTCTCAACAGTGGATGTTTTCATTCTCACTATTTCCTATGGTGTGGGCCCACGTTAGTTATGGAGCTTCCTGATTTTGGCTTACTTTCCTAGTGTTAGCTTGCTAAACTGATGGATGGAGTGGATTTCTCACGAATATCTTGGTGGGTCCCACAGAGCTTCCATCTACAAGAACATGTTAGAGGGGCACATATAATTCGCCTGCCTTTGCTAAGCCACTGCACAAAACATCTGATTGTTGATACGCAGCCATTTGACGTCTGTTTTTTTATTTAGGGATCATTTGTTGGACGGTTAAAATGCAAAAATATAATGCCGGCGTATCACGCGTCATACTCTCCGGAGTACAAATTCACTGTCCATTGATCAGAGGTTTGAGTTGTTCGTTAATGCGATTTTCCACTGCTAGCCTATCTACATTTGGTGATGCAATTTGGGCAGTTTAATTTAAGTTGATTGATGTGGAGCGGGTTGCATACAGTTTCATGGTCAAGATGGATCAGAAAAGGCCCGGTTGATGACAGAAGTGATCCGGACCGTTAGACCTTAGATCGGATGTATCTCGCAATCCGGAATAAATTAACTAACGTAAAATAAGCCAACCAACCCAGCTACACCGGGTTACAACGCCCGAAATTACAAACCCTAAATTGACGGTCGCACTAGTAGACGTCACGACAGTCTATAAATAGTAAGTTTATTATTTATAGTAAGTCACGGATTCTAGGAATTTTAGTTGTAATTTGATTCTGGTATCTTTCTCATTGCTTGGTTCCTTATTTGAAGGGTTCTCAACTCATTTTATTTCATTAATCAATAAATTTTGAATTTATTAAAATTTATTTATATTTTCTACTTTCTTTTATCTTGGATTCAAGAAGTTTCTGTGAGGAGTTCAAGAGAAGTTCCGTGGATATAGAATAGTTATCCTCTTGAGTAAGACGGTGCTCCACCTCACGTCCTTCCCTGCTTCATTGATCTATCTGTGTACTATTTACAGGGGTTGAGTATCAACCATCTTAGTCCGCCAGAGTATCAATTAACTCCAGTTGCTATGAAACAGCAGGCCCCACAACCATAGTTGTAAATGCACACGTTCCATACATGTGCCTCAAGACAAATCGTTCAATTGGTTGAGACACTCCTAGCCTAAGATGGGCCCCACCTTACATAGGATAGCCCTAAAATCAGATAGTTCCAAAGGTCCCAAAGTAGACCAATGTTATTTCATTTTAACCGTCTATTTTATGGCCGCTGATTGGACCGTCAGAATCATCCATTTTCAGAGTAATTATTGGTAATGCCTACCAAACATGTGGGCCCATGGTTTTTGATGTCTGGATTGAATAACAGGCAAGCCATACGGACAATGTTGGTGTACATGCGTGTGGACAGTCATACTCGTCCGGCATGATTAGCTTCTCGCATTTTCCAGTGTCGCTAGCGTGCCTGTGAAGGGCGAAAGCACCTGACAAGACCCTTGACAGATGACTATGATGCCCTTCAAAGTTGAGAAAGAATTACCGCGGTTTTGACAACTCGACCGAGGTATTTTGGTCATTTCGGGAGTTGTTTTGCTCTGGAGGCGAGTTTCGTACAAAAGGCTCTGTGATCCCACCATCCAATCCGTCCATCGGTTGAAAGAGATCATGTTATACCTAGATCCAAAAATTCAGGGAGTTTTAAAACTCAAGTAAGTGACACTGCAGGAAACTAGGGAGTAGAGATGCCTGCCATTGAAACGTTGATAGGGCCCACCGAAATTTTTGAAAGGTATGTATGTTTATCCTTCATTGCTATGGGACTAACCTTATGAACGGTTTGGATGGCATTAAATATCAGGGTGGCCTCAAAAAGGGTTTCAGTGGTGGGCGTCCACGTCTGGCTCTTTTCTTTTGGTGTGGCCCACTTAAGCTTTATGTTTGATTGATTTTTCGCAATAAATCCTATCATGATATGGGACAACTGATGGACGGAGTGGATGTGAGACATACGGCGTGGTGGGTCCCACAGAGGTTTTTTCCACGCGCTCCCTACAATGCAGTATTAAATCAGTCTTCCTGACTTATTACCACTAGCGTTTCACATCTACCTGTAAACATGGCCCACCTATCAAATGAACGGTCGTGATTATTGCATCCTGTCACCTCAACGGTGGGACCAGCATATAAACGCCGCTCATTTGTCGTGAATACTCAACCGGTTAGCACGTTTTCTGCATGAGAAGGTGCGCAATAGGCAGGCAAAATCCAAAATGAATATGTTTGTCCATCTAATAAATTTCAGCTTCTGTTAGTCGCATTGATTAATATGTAGTTTTAGCCACGTGTACCAATCGTACCGTCCAAGTAATGGACCCCACCATGAATGGATCGTAGACTCAAAATTGTAAGGATTCGAGTGTCCTTCCGTCCAACAAATAACAAATAACGATAGTCGACAGGAAATTGCTAATCGGTCCCAATTCAAAGGAGACATTGAATCAATGGCCATTAATATGGACGATCAATATTTTTTACATAAAGATAATCCTAATCAACAATCAGAACCATCCATTCGTTAGAGCCATGATGGATCGCTCGTGATGTTAAAGGTCCACTTTTTATGCAATAGTAACCATCCTATCCATGGTTTGGAAAATGAATGGCCAAAGAAAATATGTCCAAATCAACGACGGATCGGATCATCTGATCAGCAGAATTTTTTGCCTGGTAGTCCACGGAATGTGTCCTGCACTTAATAGACAGATCCATCCGTGGATTGAACGGTCCATGTGAACCAATATAACTAAGAGCACTATAACTAACATTTCCTGAAACACATATAACATATAATATTTTTTATTAAAAAATAATATTTTATATAAATAATTTTTTTTATTCGATCCATCTCTTTCTCAATCAAAAGCTAAAAAGGTAATTTTGGCATTTTCTTTTGTTTTTTAAGCCAAAAATCCGCTTCCATGACCAAGTTTGCATTACATATATAGTAGGTATAGTGGACCTGTTTGGATGTACCCAATTCACGAAATGCATGGGAACACATGACCACCTTCTCAAATTGCATTATGAGAGCCTTTGGCCGGACCCCAAAATGTTAATACTGTAGAAAGTCACTCAATCTATACATCCAAACACACCCTTAACAAAACTACTATGTACACAATTTCATGGTAGGTATATTGGGCCTGTTTGGATGTACCCAATTCACGAAATGCATGGGAACACAGCACCACCTTCTCAAATTGCACTATGAGAGCGTTTGGCCAGGCCCCAAAATGTTAAAACTGCAAAAAGCCACTCAATCTCTACATCCAAACACACCCTTAACAAAACTACAAACAGATTATTTTTTTTCCCAGACTCTCTTCTGAATTCATAAGATTCCATAGACATGCTAATGTGGGACATGCATACAAGATCTGATCAGTCTATCAGGTGGGCCATAATGTATAGGTAAAACCAATCTGATTCAGTGGCATTTGGGCTTAGAAAACCACCTTGGTGTGTACCATTTGATATCAGTTACATGATAACGTGTGCTTCTCTAATTCAGTTGGCCGCGTTTTGATGCTTGATTGAACTAAATTGCAAAACTTAGTGGGAATGGCATCATTTTACTTCATGATGATAGTCGAACTGGTCCGTTGAAATCCGTAAAATTCAAGTTGGACATGGAACAACCATAATTTCAATTCAAGGACTACTACATCATTCCATATTGGATCCAAATAATTGTAATAATTACAATTCATTCCAATTGAGCATCCAAACACGGCCCCAATGAAATATTAAAAAATGTCTACTTCTAACTATGGTATGTCGCTTGGGCATGACAGATCAATGAAAGGCCGAAGAAAGTGTTAAAAGGCCTACTGAGGACTGAAATCATCTACGTACAACACATGTTGTAGGAAGCAAGTGCAACATCCAAGCTTTGTTGGGCCCACCATGATGTGTGTCTGACATCCGCTCTAATCCATCAGTTGTACCACCTTATGCTCACCACAAATAACAAAAAACAGCTCCATACAAAAATGAGGTGGGCCATAATACGGGAACAACGAAAAGTCAAATTTACTAGGTGTGGCCCACCTAACCTCCAAAATCATAATCGACGGACCGTTGGATTGTGCCATTGCATCGATTAGGTACGATTAGGTGGGTTGGATCATACACATGTTTGATTAGGAGCAATCTGGACTGTTGGGTCATTCAGATCAGATCATGTGTAATCCGAACAGTTGGATCACCTGTGATTTTGCAATCTCGATATGCTAACTGTTGTTGATTGATTAAAGCTGAAATAAGCAGTAGCAAGCTTGTAATTAAGAAGAGGAAATTTGAAGGATTGTATAGTTGTTCGGTTTGCTTATTAAGTAAATTAAGGCCCGTTTGGATACCACCAAATAAGTTGCTTTTTCTACCTACAGCAGTAGATAAGTGACTTATCTCATATAAGCAGTTATAAGTAACTTTTTTGCTTAGAAGTACTTAATCACTTCAATTAACTTTTTCAGCTTTTTTACTTTACATAAATTGCTTAAGAGAGGTTTCACGGGAGATGAAAAAGAGGAGAAGCTAATAAGCATGTTGTTTACCAAACATACACATCTTCTTAATTAGTAGAAACTAAGATAACTTATGACATAAGTAGCTTATCGTAAGCAACTTACAATCCAAATGCCCCCTGAGCGACCAATGAGCATTTTTATAAAATCCAACCTC
Source organism: Magnolia officinalis (assembly GCA_021015155.1). NCBI lineage: Eukaryota > Viridiplantae > Streptophyta > Magnoliopsida > Magnoliales > Magnoliaceae > Magnolia > Magnolia officinalis. The sequence goes on from JAJHSJ010000010.1 coordinate 7,103,696, forward strand.
AGGTCATTTCAAGAACCATATGATCCAATCTTTCTAAGCTCCTGCTCAGATAACATTTGCCATATATTTTTATAATTTAAGCTTTCAATTTCTATTATTTTGTATTTTCATTCTATAATAAAAAATATTGTTTTTACTAAGAGGGTGTTTGATTTTTGGAAAATATACATACGTACCCATGAAAGCATTAAAAAACTTTTAAAAGCATAATAATTAACTAAAACAAACTAGTAAAAGCATAATAAATTAACTAAAAATACTTCTAAAACCATAATAATTAAGTCCACTAGTTGTTTGGAAGAGGGGAAATTGGTGAGCAGTACTTTCACTACGATTTTCATGATGGTATGCATTGGAATCAATGTGTTAGGATAGCGTGCAAAATTGTGGGGGCCACTATGACGCATGCATCTTATCCACATTGTTCATCTATTTCAAAATTCGATGTTCATCCATTTTGCAAATTTATTTTAAGCATGAGCCTAAAACTGAAATAGATCCAAAGCTCAAATGGACCACACCACACGAAATGGTGAGAATTGAAAGCTAAAACTTTTATAGGATCCACAATGATAGTTATTTATCATTTGACATGTTCGTAAGGTTTAGACATAAATAAAGATAAATCACAGTCATCAACTTGATCCAAAACTTATGTGGATCCCAATAAGTTTTCAACAGAAGGCGTTCAATTCCCACAGTTTTCAATAGTGTGGTCCACTTGAAGCTTTGGATCTACCTCAAGTCTTGGACTCATGCCTTTAAATGAGTTGGCGGAATGGATAAACAGTGTGGGTAAAACACATACATCATGATGGGCCCCACAATTTGTGTACATGATCACATTTCCCGTCCTTGATTTTTTAATTCTAATACAATTGCCCAATTTGGCTATTAATTAATGTCAACATCAGGTGGCCTTGATAAGTGATGTAGAGTGGGTCGCGGACAGTTTCATGGCCAAGATGGATCAGAAAAGGCCCGGTCGACGACAGAAGTGATCCGGACTATTGAACCTTAGATCGAGCGTATCTCACAATCCGGAATGAGTTATCGAGCGTAAAATATATGATCGGGCGTATCTCACAAGCTGGAATTGCGAAATACCCCTGGGTCAATGATCATTTCTTTATTTTAATTCCATTTTTACTATAAATAGTAAGTTTTAGTTTGATTATAACTCTTCATCTGTTGGGCTTTAAGAGTTGCGCCCAACGTGAAAAGAGCTTAGAAAATTAGGAGAATAGCTTGGTAAGGTCAAATAGGACACTTACTATTTTTGGCCAAAAACCTTGCACACTAGTAGACATCACAATCGTCTATAAATAATAAGTTTACTATTTATAGTAAGTTGCGAATTTTAGGAGTTTTAGTTATAGTTTGCTTCTCATTTCTCTCATATTGCTTGGTATTCCTATTTAAAAGGTTGTGAACTCGTTTATTTCATTCGTTAATCAATTTCAAGTTTTATAGAATTTATTTTCTATTTTGCTTGCTTTCTTTATCTAATCAATTTCGAATTTTATAGAATTTATTTTCTATTTTGCTTGCTTTCTTTATCTAATCAATTTCGAATTTTATAGAATTTATTTTCTATTTTGCTTGCTTTCTTTCTCGTGGATTCGAGAAGCCTTTGTGAGGAGTCCAGAGAAGTTCCGTGGATTCGGAATAGTTATCCTCTTGAGGGAGATGGTGTTCGACCTCATCACGTTCATCCCTACGTCAATTAGTAATTAATATTTACTTATAGGAAATAATCATAGTAATCAAAAACACAAAAAGCCAATAAGGGCATGTTTGGATTGTAATTTATAACATTAATATATTATAAAAGTGTAATGATTACAAATTATAATACTTATTTCTTAAAAACATGTCATTTAATTGACAATTCTAATGTTTGGATAGACATAATAAAACCATATATAATACAAATGGAATTTGAAAGATTTGTTCATATGCCCTTTTTTATGGGAGGGATTCAGCATTTGGTAGCTAAGAATTGGAGGAATATAGATTTAAGAGGAATCCAAATCTCCAAAGAGCTATTTCCAAATTCTCACCTCAAAGTTTTGATTTCAAATCTAAGATTATGTACATACTAAAATCCACTTGAATCCACTAAAGTTCAAACCCATGCTCCCAAACAGGCCCTAAATTTCAGCATATCAGAATCTTGTCGTGTTTGGCAGGTTAGTATTTTGATTTTGTAGGCCGAATAAACATTTTTCTCTAGTCAGATCGGGCTTGTAGGCGAGTTTGATGTAAACTTCCTAAAAGTTGAATAATAGTTGGTAAGGGACGAACATCGCCTTAAAAACAATGACATTGTAACGTGACTCAAGCCTTTCATTGAAGAGTTCCCTTCATTTTCTGTCTCCTACATACATCATGTGAAGGTATAACCTTCAATTCAACCAATGACACTGAAGGTGGTGGGCCTCCTTCCCAACTGCAATGACATGAAATGAGGTCTTAATCTGGATGGTTGAAATTGTATGGTCCACTTGGCATGATATCCTCCATGGACACAATAGAAGAATTAGTGGACCATTAATAGCCATGCCAACCTCTCTATTTGAAATAAGCCACATTAATTAGGCTAGAGGATAATTTGGGTTTGTGATCAATGGCAAATGTTGTCGATCGAGCAATCCGGACCGCTGATCATGTAACCCTAGAGTTGGGTGGTCTTAGCCATCTGATCCCAGCCGTTAAAATGGACTTGGGGCCATTTTTCTTTTCAACTGCCGGTTTGATTTTTGGTCCATGCTAAAAAAAAAGGCTGGATGTGTGGGGTACTTTCGCTGACCAAGCCATGTCGGTGGAACTCTCATGAGATCCACCCCGTCCATCAGATTAGATGCCTTATCCTCACCTTACAACCAAAAAATCATGACGATCCAAAACTCAGGTAGGCCACACTGTAGAAAACAATTGGGGTGGGCATACCCACCGTTAGTTCTACGTAGGATCCACCGTGTTGTATACATGCCATCCAATCCATTCATTTGATGTGCCTTGTCAGGATGAAATAATTAGCTAAATATCACTCTACTCCAAAAGTCAAGTCGACATAGCACGTGAGGTTATGGGTTTTGTGTATAAGCTTATACTGAGTGGCCCACCTAAGTGTTGAATCATACTGATTTTTGGAATCAAGTCAAAACATGGGGTGTTGTACCTGATGAATGGGTCTGATTTCATGCACTTTAAATCGTTTCTCCCGTATTGGAGAAAGTGGCCTTGGTAGGTACTTCGGCCCGTTTTATAATGTTTGAGTTGCAAATTGCAATAATGGCCTGATAGGACTATACGGGTAGAGCTGCGCAAAACAGATTCGATCCGGTGGATCCGACTTGATCCTAATCGAACCGACGGCCTATATCGGTGTGGATCGAGTTAGGTATTGCAGATCCGAATGATTTTCGAATCGGAATCGGATCGTGGTCAATTCGGACCGATCCGATCCGAAACCTGATCCGAATGGATCCGACCCGATCCGGAACCTTAGGAGGATTTTAATAGAGAATATCCAAACATTATTGTTTTCCTATGGTGTGGTCCACCTGTGATTTTTATCCCTCTTATATTTTGTATCAAGCGTTAAAATGATCTATAAAAATGGATTAACAACATCGATGAAATACATACATCATGGTGGGACCCACATATCACCGAACACAGGGAGTAGCCAATCCATCAGGCGTCGGTACCACACACTAGCTAGCAGCTACTGCCGTAGCCCAAGAAATAGGATTGCGTAGTGAGTTACTCAGTACGGGTTTATCGTACTGAGTAAACTCAGTTGGGCCTACCATGAATATATGTGGGTTATCCACGCCGTCCATCCGTTTTTCGAGATCATTTTAGTGGTTGAGTCTAAAATAGAAGTATTCCCAAAGCTCAAGTGAACCACACTATAAGAAACAATGCGAATAATGACTTCCATCGTTGAAACCTTGCTAGGGCCCACAGTGATTTTTATTTGTCATCCAACCTGTTCATAAGATTACGCAGACATGGATAAAGGTTAAAAAAAACAAATATCAGCTTGATCCAAAACTTTTGTGGGCCCCAAGAAATTTTCAACGGTAGAATTTCAATTCACTATTTCCTGTGATGAGGTCCACTTGAGATTTGGATATATCTCATTTTTGGGATGAAATCATAAAATTATATATTAAAATGGATGGACGAAGTAGATAAAATATGCAAATCACGGTGGACCCCACAGAGTTTACTCAGTACGCAATTCGCTTTCGTAGCCTAGGCTCGGTGGCTAGGTACGTGGCATGCGAAGACGAGACTGACGCTCCTCGAGCTCCGAGTTGTACGAACGGTTCAAAGGAGATCAAAGTTATATGGGCCCCACAGTGATGTATTTATTATATCTACACCGTTCATATATTTTTGGAGATCATTGTAAAGCATTATCCAAAAAATGAATAATATCCAAAGATCATCTGGACCACACCACAAATAGCAGCAGAGAATGATTTTCACTGTTAAACATTTCATGTGGTCCACTTAATAGTTAGATCTGTCTTATTTTTCGTCTCAAGCCTTATGGCGAGCTCGCCAAATGGATGGACGGTTTGGATATAACACATACTCCATTATCAGACCCACAGAACTTGCTAACGTCGTTACAGCAAGTCACTTACGTGAAAAGCACTCACTACACTTTCGTGCAGTGCACGTCAACACACGTCCGTTAAAAGCATAGATATGGTAACGAGGAGTTCTTTCAGAGCCATGTGGGGCCCACCTTGATGTATATGTTTTATCTAAGTCATTCATCCATTTTGACATATCATTTTAGGCCTTGAGCACAAAAAGGCGATATATTAAAGGTTGAAGTGAACCACACCACATGAAACAGTTGGATTAAATTCATACGATCCGAATCCTACCGAACCCGATCCAACTCGGTTTCCCTAACAGAATCGGACTCGGTTCGGGTCAAGCCAACCATGTATCAGATCGGTCTGAGTCAGGGTGACCTGGACTTGGTCTTAGATCAGATCGAGTTCGGGTCAGGCCATTGAGACTTCGAATCGGGTCGAGTTGGACCCAATCCGATCCGATCTGGACCGATGCCCAACTCTATATACGGGTACCTACAAGGGTTACTTTCTATAACATGGGGAAACTAGTTACAGTTACATACACGAAATCCACACCGTCCATTAGGTACATTACCCCTTGATTGGCTTAGATCCCAAAAATTAGGATGATTCAACACTCAAGTGGGCCACACCATAAATTTAAACCTAAAAACATCTTAAATTACATAATATAGCCCGAGTTTTGGAATAGTAATTTTGGGCAATTCTTTCATCGTGACGAGGCACATTGGATGAATGGATTAGATCGCATATAAACACCAAGGTAGGCCAAGCACAAAAGTAATAGTGGGTGTCCCATGATAATTTTTTTTAGGGCAAGGCCTACCTGGCTTATAGATGGTCATGATTTTCCAAGTGAACATGATGCAACGTACGCGACGGATCTCATGAAAGTTCCACCTACGTGGCTGCCGGTGCATGAAGCACCAAGGACTGGTTAGGGAGCGGCTCATGTATTTCATTATAATATAAAATAAAATAAAAAAAAAAAGTCATTATCTTGAGTCGTTATGGTCATTTGCTAATTATTTAATTATTTAATTAAATAAGCTAAGTTAAAATAATACCAAGAAGAAGAAGTAATATAAATACTCGGATACCTATACGCACATGAAAAGAACAATGGAGAGAAAAAAATGAAAATAGATGAAGGCAAAAGATAAATCATATAAGTATATGATACACACAAAGATAAAAAAGAGAAAATATTCAAAATGATTTTCACAGTTGCAAAATGTTTTTACTTTTTTCAATGCATAACTCAATTAAGTTACACCCATATCCATAGATCAATTGGCAGACTGAGTGAAGATACCTCATTTCAACACTTGAGGTCTTCGTATCCATCCCTAGTGGGGGTGGCTAACATGGAGTGTGTGTACTTTAAAATTTTTTTTTTTTTTTTTTAAAAAAAGCTCAATTGAGTTGTAGATATGCTTCATCTTTTTAGCTCCTAAAATGAGCGAGCTAGCACAGGGTATGTAAAGAGTGGGTTTCACAAAGCTATCACAGTGGGCCCGACTACACTTGTGTGTAAGGATTAAAATGGTAAAAATGCCTTCCATTAAAGAGCCACACATTCCATTGTTCTTTTAAAATCTAAACCTTTTTATTTATTTATGTTTTTTTTTTTGGAGTTAGCTTACTAGTACACACCCCACTGTTAGCTATACATGGCCTCGGGTGTTAAAACAAGGTATCTTCTCTCAGTCTACCACTTGAGATATGGAACAGGGTGTTTTTAAAATCCAAACCTTATAACCTCCCTTGACTAATTTCAAGAGTAAAATTAGATAAATGTAATTGCATTATATATAGTGAAGATTATTATGCTATATATATATATATGGGAAAAGGTACTATGCTCTCAACCTCACAAGTCCGTCCCATGAGGTCGAGTTGTGTAGGCCCCACCGTGATGTGCGTTTCGAACATCTACCCCATCAGTCAGATGCACCATTCCATCTGGGCCTAGGTCTCAAAAATCAAGTCAATTTGTGACTTGTGTGGGCCACACGGCATACAGAAGTGAGAGGGGCCGTGCACCATTAAAACATTCATAACCATTTTTTAGGGTCCACCGAGATGTGGTTTGCAAATCCAGCCCATCCATTATGTGTATCCCACTTGAATGAAGGTTCAGACCAAGTTTTAGGCGCATGAAAAACTCAGGTGGGTCCCACAAAGTGCTTTTATATGTTTTAACGGTGTCTTCATATAATTTTAGATGGTATGGCCCACCTAAGTTCCGTATACGGCTGATTTTTGGGATATCCCATAATTTAAAGGGTACCCATCAAATGCACAGTGTTGATAGTTGAAACGCATCACGGTGGGGCCCACACAGCTCGACCTCACAGGAGCTTATGTGAGGTAGAGGCATAGTACCTTTTCCCTGTATATATATATATATATATATATATATATATATATATATATATATATATATATATATTATATATATATATATATATTTTTTTGAAGACATTTAAAAAAATAAAAAATAAAAAATCTTGATTTTTCAAGACAAAAAAGGCCATGTACTTTATTGAACAAACCAATGAAGCATACTAAATGGTTATAGACAAGATGGTGAAAATATTTATCAACTCGCCATTTGCCAAATTTTCAGAATTTATAGCAAACTAGAGACCATAAATAAACAATTCGGAATGGATTACGCCACGTGGTCTATATTTGCAAACTACAAGCGGAGATCTTGGGTTATGAAAATGAAGTTGCAAGACATGCACCCTACTCTATCTGTACAAATATTCAATCTCTATTTTAAGAGATTTATGATTATTTGGAAGTCTAAGTCTAGATTATTATTAAAAAATGAATAAAGCAAGAAAAACATATAAATTTAAAGTAAAGGTATACGAGGGAAAAAAATGTTGTAACATAGTAAATAAAATATAAATGAAAGTAATAAATGAGCTGTCACATCAAGTAAGAGCTTAAAGATGTGGGTGAAGAAGGAAAGAATTTGACACTTTTTTAGAGAGAAGATGATTAAGAGTTATTAGATCTCCAACCATACTCTAAAAGTCTTTGACTATAATACTGCAAGTCCTGATCAAGATTAAATATACCGGTGGGAAGGAAGAATACTAGCACTCTTCAATTAGAGAAGATAGCAAAAGCTTTTCAATTCACACCCCACTCCTAAGACTTCACACAAAACTTATAGGAGGGTAGTCTTAGATTGGGGAAAACATTTCACTCTTTTCTCTAAGACGTCCTCACATGGTCTTCAAGATTTTTTTATTGTATTGTTATTGTTGTGTGTTGGAAATGAGAAGGGAATGAAGTATTTATAATTGAAGATGATTCCATTTTTGTGATTAGCACTTAAAAGCTCTTAGTCATAAGACATCTTCTCATTTAGTGTTTAGTATGGTTGGCTTCGTAATCTAAGTGAAGCTTATAGGTAAAAATGTAAAGTGGTTTTCAAAGTTTAGATGACTGTGATTAGGCTCTGATTTGGTTCGAATTGAATTGAATGGACTTATACAGACTTGGACATAGGTATGATTTATAGTTTCTATGTGAAATGTGGTCCTTCGGATCCAGAGCGATTGATTGTTCTATAAATGGATGCGGTAGCGCCTACAGACATTTCTAAAGTGGTAAAACAATTTTTACAAGGATGAAATGATCAAAGTGCCTTTGTCTCTTCTTTTTTTCGATGAAAGGCCAAGTCGACCAATTTGTCTATTCTTTTTCTATGACATGGTAGAATTAAGCATTGCGGGACGTACTTTATATGAGTACGATGTCCAACCCATCCACCAAGTGCACCCCCACCATGATGATCAAACAACTTAAAATTCTAATGGATCCAATAAGGTGGCCCGCGTGTGAATATGGAGGTTTTGGGTGGTCTACATTATTTTCTATATTATGGCCCACATTATGATCAGATTGGACTAATTTTGAGTGTCATACACATGACTTGACCCAACAATGCTTATAGGGCTGTCAATGGGCTAGGTTGAGGTGGGGCCAAGGTCTATCCAAGACCAGTCCACAAATTAAAACCTAGGTCTGAGTTTGGCATGGGCCCTTAAAGGGCCAAAACAAATGAGCCCAAGCCTAGCTCGCAACGATGATGCATGGCCCAAGTCCAATTCAGGTCACATTGTTTATTGGTGTGTCGAATCATGCGCGATATTGACAAAATGGCTTAAAATTAAATGAGCCGGGACAGATCAAGTTCCGGCCATCGGCCTATAATTTCTGCTTAAGCTCGTTCCGAAGTGGGCCACACCCAAAAGTCCGAACGCCTAGCTCGGCCCATCGACAGCCCTAAATTTCCAACTCTTCTTTTGCCAAAAGGATTTTTAAAGGCATTTTATGATAAAAGTCATAAATTTTAAGATTTTTTTTTTATAGTAAAAATCACACACATGGATTACCATTACCATTGTTTTAAAGTACATTGGCAGTTACACATATTGATATGCTAGTTTGTACTATACCTTTATATATGAAAAGAGAACTCATCACCTAGAGGTTCATGTACTGCTATCTGTGGTACGGAGCATTTTCAGCCACAAGATGCATTTCTTTTTTCATCTTATGGTTTGGCTAAAAAAGTGGAGATACGAAATCAATTTTTGCTCACGTCCTGTGGCTGAAAACACCCTGTACCTCAACTAGTAGTACAGGTGCCTGTAGATGATGGATCTCTATTAAAATATATAGATTTTAAAGAAAAAGAAAACTAATTGCCTTTGGGTTGCTTGTACTGCAAGAGTGGTGCAATATATTTTTAACCATGAAAAAAATAATAATAATAATAATAATAATAATAAATAATATTATTATTTTTAAGAGAATTGATCACCTACAGGCAACCTACATGATAAGTGCATTTTGGGCCACAAAAATCACATAGGTTATGGGGATTTTATTCCTTTTTAGGTCTTTTTTAGCTAAAAATACCCTACATGACACTTGCTATGTAGGCAGGAATTTTATTCATTTTTATAACTATTTTACCTAAAAATGCACTGCATGACTCTTGCTATGTGGGCAACTTGTTAGTGTGCATTTTGGGCCACAAAAATCACTTAGGTTATAGGAATTCTATTCCTTTTTAAGACTTTATTTAGCTAAAATTGCACTATATGACACTTGCTTAGGGGGTAACTTGTAAGTGTGCATTTTGGGCCACAAAAATCACAAAGGTTACAGGAATTTTATTCATTTTTAAAACTTTTGTTAGCTAAAAATGTACTTTATGACACTTGCCACGTAGGCAACTTGGATGCTCCTCGAGCTCTGAGTTGTGCAAACGGTCCTAGGGAGATCAAAGTAACATAGCCTCACAACGATGTATTTATTATATCAACCGTTGTTGTTCATCCATTTTCTGAGATCAATTCAGCGCATGAGCCCAAAAATGAGTAATATCCAAAGCTCAAGTGTACCACACCAAATAAAAGTGAGACAATGATTCTCACTGTTCAAACATTTACAGGGCCCACCATAATGTTTATTTTCCATCCAATCTATTCATGAGGTTACCTAGATTTAGATGAAGAGGAAAATTAAATATCATATTGATCCAAAACTTCTTTGACCCCAAAAAGGTTTCAATGGTAGACGTTCAATCCTCCACCTCTTTTTACAGTATGGTTCACTTGATATTTGGATGTCTTATTTTTCAGTTCAAGACTTACAACCAAATGAACGGATGGTTTCGATATAACACATACCTCATGATGGGACCCACATAACTTAGTGATGTCAACACACTAGCCAAGACTTACAACAAGCTTGCCAAATGGACCAACGCTTTCGATATAACACATACCTCGTGATGGGACCCACATAACTTAGTGATGTCAACACACTAGCCAAGATCACTTACAACAAGCTTGCCAAATGGACGAACGGTTTTGATATAACACATACCTCATGATAGGACCCACATAACTTAGTGATGTCAACACACTAGCCAAGACTTACAACAAGCTTGCCAAATGGACGAACGGTTCGATATAACACACCTCATGATGGGACCCACATAACTTAGTGATATTAACGCACTAGCCAAGTCGGTGGTGTGTGGTACATCAGCCAAATCCGCTTCCATCTTCTTTCTCTCTCATCTCATAGTGTTGCAAGTCTTGCCTAGACTGCCTTGTAGATGCTTTAGCCCCATCAACTCAAAAAATCCAATGTTTTAAGACTTGGCAAATGAACTAAACTTATTAAATCATAAGTTAAGCCACAACTTTGCTAAATGAGGTGACTCATATGAGTTAGCTAAGTCAATCGTATTTTTGTTACTATCATATGTTATTGAACTATATTAGTTAAAGCCAATTCAAATAAGTCATATTATATTCAAACACATCATTAATATTAGATTTAGTCGCAGAATAAAAAACCAATCCATCCATCAAAGTTGGGCCCTGAGGGTTTCATAGGATGATGCTTCACGTGGACAGTTCAGATTTTGGATTCATATCACGTAATGATGAGTTTTCAAAAAGTTCTAACAAAAACTTGTGAGAACTGGTATATAGCCGGGCATTTAACTATTTATATGTATTAGGATGAAAACAAACTTATAGAAAATTGTTTAAATAAGTTGAGCCCATCATAACTTATTTTTCCAAAATCTATGTGATTATTATGAATGAAAGATACAGTCTAAACATAACATAAAATGTAATAAACCGATAATCATGCAAGGCCCACCTAAAAGAGATCTCAGGTGAAATAGCAAGATTGAAACAGTAGGGTGGGTGGATCAAATACTCTTAGAAGGGAAGTCAGTGCAACTCCAACGTGACAAGACAAGCTAACGGCCCAGCAAATCGACGGTAGCAAACTGGACCCCCACCATATCAAGCCTCATCAAAGCAAAGCATTCATGAGCTCTCATTGGCTTAAGTGATGGGACCCACATTGTATTACTTCAACTTAAGGAATGCAGACTCCACTCGTTCAATGCACTATTGCACTTTTGAAAAGCGTATCCAACTCACACGTGAGAAGCGTGTGCAAAATCAGAACCGCTCATGAGGTGGACTGCATATGGTAGATGCCATCTGTTGAAGATCCCAACCACTCATCTTTAGTCCCATGTGGAGAGTCGAGAAACGAACGGTTCAAAAGAAATTGACCGGTGGGCCAACATGATAATAATATTTTAGAGACATCGAACATCTATAGGTAAGATCAAATAACGACCCAATCTAGTATTACATACGTGTGACTAATTTACACGTGCGAGTGAACTTTCAAATGCACTCGAGCCAGTGCAATAACCATTTCTCATTGGAGCTGTCCACGCGTGACACGCCTAACTCCAATTGCCGGTATTTTCAGGGACATGAACATGGTGACAGATAACTACTTTTTAAAATGGTGGTGACTCATTGATCGTACACGCGGTATGTATGTACATCAACCTGGATCACACAAATTACGTGGACCACCATAGCCACACGACCGACGGCCCACATTCAATATCCAAAACAGTCGGCAAGGATTCTCCCATCTGACGCTGTTTGGCTGAAGAATCTAACACCGGCCAGCTAGCTGGTGCCAAAGCTGTGTGGACCCCACCATGATGTATGTGTTTTATCCATGCCGTCCATCCATTTTTCCAGCTCATTTTATGGCATGAGCTGGAAAATGAGATAGATCCAAAGTTCAAGTGGACCACACCACAGGAAGCAGTGGGAAGAATGATATCCACCGTTGAAACCTTCCTAAGGACCACCGTGATGCTTATTTCTCATCCAACCTGTTGATAATGTAATATAGACGTGGATTAAGGGGGGGAAAAACAAACATAAGCTTGATCAACGGTAAGCATTCAATCCCAACTGTTTCCTGTGATGTGGTCCACCTATACTTTGGATCTTCCTCATGGCTAGGATCATACTCTGAAATTAGCTGGAAAAAGAGATGGACGGTGTGGATAAGTCACATACAGCATGATGGGACCTACAGAGCTTTGACATAAGCTACCTGGATGGTATTCGGATCACCAGCGAATCTCTTTAGGCCATGCACCATCGAGAAAGAGCAAAAAATAAAAAATAAAAAATGTACGGTCTGGATACCCATACATGGTGCCACGTGTATATTAAACGAGTCACCACCATTTCAAAAAGGGTGGTCAACTATCATAATAAGATAAATCCTACATTGAGATGGTTGAAAGGAGCTTTCGTTTTGTCGCCCTTAAGCCCGTCAGTATTCATATCCTTTTATGAATGCATGACACGACAGCACCATCATACATCATTCATGTATGCATGCATGTATGGATGCATGCATACATCATACATGTATGTATGTATGTATGCCATGGAAATGGAAGAAAGAGACAGGTGGGAATGGGATGAAAGGAATATCTAAAAAAATTCCGGGCCTCTGCTTTTTAACCGCAGATTTTGCGGGATGCTGCCACGACAGCGGGCCCCACAACCGTAGGCCCTCCGGTTTTGCCGCTCTCGCTAATCTAACCATGGTTAAGGATGACTTAACCCTAGTTAAGATGGGCCTGCAGCAGCACACGAGACAGCAGTCGAACAGCGTGGCCAGGGCTTGGACGGATGTTGGAGCTCCTGGGTTGCAGTTAACCAATAAGAGTATTACACGTCAGCTGTTCAGTAGGATGCCGGACAAGGAAACGGATTGGCTACTGCCCCTACCACCAGCCAATGGCTGGTGGTTGGTGCTCTGTGGGCCCCACCATGATGTTTGTGTTTCATCCATACCGTCCATATATTTTTATAGATCATTTTATGGTATGAGGCAAAAAATGAGGAACATCCTAATCTCAAGTGGACCACATTACAGTAAACAGTGTTGAATGAATGTCATCTATTAAAAGCTTTTTGGGGCCATAAAAGTTTTGGATCAATCTGATATTTGTTTTTTCCCTTCATCTGAGTATGTATGACCTAATCAACAGATTGGACGTCAAGTAAACAGTACAGGGGGCTTAGGAGGATTTTAATGGTGGATATTCCAATCACTATTTTTTCCTATGGTGTGGTCCAACTGAGATTTATATCCCTCTCATTTTTTGGGTAAAGCCCTAAGATAATCTGTAAAAATGGATAAACGGAATGGATGAAACACATACATCATGGTGGGTCCCACAGAGTACCGACCACCAGCCACCGGGCTGGTGGCAGGTGGAGTAGCCAATCCGATTACCAGGCTGCGTGTCTAGGCACGTGGAGGACACCACGTGGCTTGCCTGACACGCTCAGAGGTAAGGTCAATGCTCGGGTGGGGCCCGCCTTTGGGGATTTGCACGTGCGAAGGGTACTTTTTGCGGTACAGTGCTCGGCTCCGGAGTTTGTACGATGGTACGTTTCAGAGAAGCAGTTGTACGTACCACGTGTCAGAGATCGGGGCCATTCATCAGGGGAAGCTGCGACCCGGAAGTTACTGCAGCAAGAAATCACCCCGTCCATCCATTTTAGGGTCCAATGGTGTTGGTGAGAAATCACCCCGTCCATTCATTTTAGGGGCTCATTTTGAGGCAGTTCTAGCTCATTTCAGTGAGGATTAACGCCCACCGCTGAAACGTTCGCGAGGCCCACATAAATTTTTGAATGAGGCTAATATTTTGTCTTTTCAGTTCATCCAAGTGGGAATCACCTTATGAACGGTTTAGATGGCATATAACCATCGGTGGACCCTGAAAAGGTTTCAACGGTTGGCATTTCTCGCTGCACCTTTTGCCTATCGTGTGGCTCACTTGAGTTTTGGATCTTACTCATTTCTGGCCGAAGGCTTAACATGAGCTGGCAAACGGATGAACGGTGTGGATTTCTCACAAACATCAGGTGGGCACCACCTAGCTTCCAGGGAGGTCGCAGGCAATCTGTGTCCTTCATCAGGTAGGGTAAACCTTGGACATTTGGCAAAAGCCAATCAAGGAAAAGAAATTACAGAAAAGAAAAAATGGCCGTCGTGAAAATTTTCAGCATGGATCTATTGATGACTATGGTATCCTCAATTTTAGTACATGGTATGTTCACATGCACAGCTCTGTGATAAGTGGTCCGGATCTTTCAATCTTTCACATGCATATACTATCCTGCATGAGGGGCCTCTCACTGAATCACAACTCATTTATAGATTAAGATTTAAGTTGACTTTTTCATTTATTTATGGTTAGCACATTAGCTCGGGCGAGATGAGTTGACTTGGAACACTTGACTTCTACGATTTGGGAACGGCTGGATCTGAGCTGACGGGGTGAGTTGATCTAAACCGAGTAGACTTCGCCGAACCCGAACTAAAACTGAGTCGAGCATGGGTAGCCATCTCTCTCTATCAAACAACCACACGTAATAGTCATGACCCGACAACCACCAGCTTAGCAGTTTGGCTGCTTATCTTGATTGAGCAACTCGGTCGCACCCACCCGACCCACCGACTCGCCCTTGACTCTCGAGAGCTACCCAGCTCTCCAAATCAACTAATCGAGTCCTTACCTCAGTGATAAGCTCTGAGGAGTTTCAACATGAGTACTTGGGTTCGATACCCATAGGTGGTGAAATCCCACTACGGCGTCCGTGGGTATATGTAGGGTGCATGTGTGTTTTTTTTTTTTTTTTTTTTTTTTTTTTTTTTTTTTTTTTTTTTTTTAAAAAAAAAACACTAATTGAGGTAATTTTGTGTTCATGAAGACTTTTGTTTCATGATTTTCATCTATTCTTGTGAAATACATCATGTCAGGATATTTTAATTTGGGGTTTTCGTAAAATTAGAGTCATATAGGGTTGAATGGACAAATTGAAATGAGTCGAGGGCTTGTATTTGGTTCGAGCTAGCTCGGGTGAATCTCGACTAGCATGGTGCGTCCAGGCTGGCTCGGGTTTATCTAGGTTAGCTCGGGGTGCGTTCAAGTTGGATGTGGTTCATCTAGGTTGACTCGGGTGAGGTCGAACTAGCTGTGATGCGTCCGATCTAACTTGAGTGTGGTCGAGCTACCTCGTGCTGAGTCATTTCTAAACCCTAAACATAAACCTAAACCCTAAACGAGTAAACCTAAACCCTTATTCCCCTAACCCCTATTGCTTAGTTATTATTGTGCATTAGACAGTTAACCTAATGTGATTTATTTTTGTGAATTAGACAATTAGTAATTTATTTATTTTGAATTATAGATTACATTGCTTATTGCTTAGATTATTATTATGCATTAGACAATTAGCCTAATGTGGTTTATTTTCATGATTTAAACAATTAGTTGTCCATTTGAGGATTTCTATGTGGTTAGGCATACATATAATGTATTTTTTGTGGTTAGAAATCACCCAAATTATTTCATTTTGAATAGTTCAATCTTAGATAGATAATATACTTTCATATAATCTATTTAAATGCTTATACTTGTTCTGCTCTCCATTTCTCTATTTCTCTCTTGATATCTCTTCTTTTTTATTTTTCATATCAAATATCTTCATATTTCTTATATACTTAGATTGTGAATGAAATGGAAGATCAACTTATCTGGGGAGACATGAGGAACTGATGTTAGAATTTCGACGTATACGTTTAAATGTGAATATGGAAGTATTACAATCTATCCAACCTTGGATAAGTGACTAATGTAGGGTTTGGTATATACTTTTAAGGCATTATAGTACTAATCTAAATTAGTATCTTTTAATTAGTAGATGACTAGTGAGAAAATTTTCAATACTCCAGGTGGTTTATTAGTCACTTCGCCGATGATTTTGGATGAAGGATTAGGTCTAAAAGATAAATAGGTGCCCATTGATATTAGTACCTTTTAGAGTTCAGAAAATTGAAAAAAAAAAAAAAAAAAAAAAAAAAAAAAAAAAAAAAAAAGATTTGCAGTGTTGAAAGATTTTGAAAAAGTTCGGGATTTATTTCAAACCATTCTCAACTCAAATACAAAGGCTTCCACCGATTCCCCTATAGCTAATATAACCAGTCACAAAAAATATAGAAGTAAGCCTATTATAAATATATAAAAAAAAATGTCAAGCATAAGGAAAAGCCCTCACAATTAGTAGAAAAGAAGAAGACAGACTATTAAAGGAACAAGAAAAGCGAGATTCTAAAGAAGTTGTAAAACAAAGCCTAGAATTGGCATCTAGGACCAAATAACATCAACCCCGTTCAAATAACATGATACTGAAGCAGGCACGAGTACAGAACCTAAGTCAGGCTTTAAATCATTGAAGTTTTTTAAAAGTCCCGTTACATTCTATAAACGGTTGGGAATCCCATACAAATCAGATCATAAAAAAATGATAAAAAAAACTCATTAAATATATGAATGAGGACGATAGAAAGACATCTCCACCATCCGATTCAGAAGGGGTAAATAATCATCTATAGAACTCCCTCCTCCACCTTTGTCACAAGAATTATCTGATTTGTACAGGATTCCCAACCGTCTATAGAATGCAACGAGATTTATTTGGATAATGGCTTTCCAACTAAGCAATAAACATATTCATTGCCTGTGGTTGATTTGGATAGTAGGAAAGAACAAGAGACATGTTAAACTCTTGAAAAGAATAATGGAGAGACCGATAAATTTCTTCTTTATCGACGACCAACCGATTGAAATGGGGCTGGTTGCAAGTCTCATGGGTGAATGGATAGGAGATACATTGAACTAAACTAAGTTGTTGAGCAAGTAAATTCGGGCAATACTATTCGATTCCAACCTTAACATTTTTTCAGAATCGATGGACCCCCCATATGAAAGGTCTCCACCGATGGGGTAGCTTTCCCAAGCCAAATGTGTCTGGGATGCTTCATGATCAGTCTCTTATTCATATCGTCCGATAAGCCAATGAGGACCATACTGTCTATTATGAAATGGAATGAATGTAACAACCTGGATTTTTCACTGTTTTGAATTTTCAAAAATCCTTAAAATTTTCTTCTGTAATTAGCTTATAATATCACTTACTGACCATTAGCACTCAATGTTAGTTGTATACGGCTGGTACCAGTAAAGAACCGCACAAGTCCGATTAATCAACCGTAAAAAGCTAAGGAGTCCGCCCGGATCTTGGCTAATAGACCAAATTAACCTCGTTACTCTTGTAGCTTAAAACTGACAGTTTAGAGTAATCATGACCAAATCTTCAC
The DNA here is from genome assembly GCA_021015155.1 of Magnolia officinalis. NCBI lineage: Eukaryota > Viridiplantae > Streptophyta > Magnoliopsida > Magnoliales > Magnoliaceae > Magnolia > Magnolia officinalis. Next base: position 7,121,461 of record JAJHSJ010000010.1, read on the forward strand.
TTTCACTAGTTATAAATAGGCCACACTATGAAATAATTAATTCAAACCCTAATCAGTGCCCACGAGAAATCTCACTACCAAATTCATTCCAGAGATGCCCCAATTTTCTGAACAAGCTTTAGACCACTCATTGGCGGGCCACTAGTTTCAAAATTATAGAGTAATGTCCGTCTTACTGGGCTTGACGTCTATCGCGAGAGTCAGACCTAGGTACTGTCCAGAACCGCTCAACTGAGTTTAAGGACGAGTGCATGAGAAGTGTAAATTTTCTAAAGAAATGAGTTGCAACTTAAGTGAATTGGGTCATCCCCTCTTATGCAAAGTTGAGGATTTCGGACCGTTGGTTTGCAACCAAACTTCACACATGAAGTAAGAATATTTCTCTGCTCATATCCATATAGCCGCAGTCCCGATCGACTACCGGTGACTGTTGAACAAACTTCTAATCATATCTGCTGATCGGCGCATCCAAATGGCGGGTCGATCATATCCATTCGTAAATCATCATTAGGGCTAACTATTCTACAGTGTAAATCAATGTGTACAACTCATAGTGAGCCCTAGAGCTTAGAAAGATCCTCCCATAGGTCTAGTATAGTAAAAACCTAGCCATTGGGGTCATTTACGCCAAATCTGGCATTATAAAATGGCCTCATTTGGGCACCCCCTCTCCCCATACGATTTTACCCTAGAGAAAAGGAAGAGAGAAGAGAGAAAATGGAGAAAGAAGAAAGGAGGAAGAGAGGAAGAGAGAGTGAAGGAGAGCAAAGGTGGACCTTAGATCGAGGTGGGGCCCAACGAAATCAAAGCTTGTGACTCCCTACCTCTTCTCCAAAAAGAAACCCTCCACCACGACCGCCCATTCATCCCGTTAATCGCTTAGATCTCTTATCCATTTTTCTTGAAACCCATGTGTTGAGAAGGGTTTGGCGTGGATCTCTAACATGCAAGTGCTTGCTTTAGGGATTTCGGCCGATCGACATCAAAGCCCTCATTCCTAGGTCATTTTTCAAGCCTCCAACGATCCATATGTGCGACTATTGTTCTTAGGTGGCCTAGCACCAATTTTATTACGAATCTAATGATTTTGTTTGCTTGGATGATGTATTTAGAGAATTTAGAAAAACCCTAGGAATTTCATGTTTGTTGGAATTGTATGGAATTGTATGTTTGGTTCTCATATGGTGTTGTTCTTGCCGCTCACATGATTTTGTGTATGGATGATTACGTACTCATGCCTTGTTTGAATTTCCCATATGGCGTTGCTTCATAGTATGTATGATTCATTACTCTTGTGCATATGATTCCTTAAGATGAAGGAACTTTCTCACAAACCCACACAACTCACATGCACCTTGCTTCATGATAATGATAGCTTGCTTGTTAGGAGTATCTGATTTGCATGATTGAGATGCATGAAAACATGATATTGATATGCTAGTTGATATCCTGGATAGTTGGCATGTTATAGATCACTATCACACCCTTGGGTTGGTTAGGAACATGAGGAGAGACAGTAGTCCCATCGGTAGGACTATGCTAGGACTTGACCCATGGGTTTGGACGGGTGTGTACGGGTGGCAGTAGTTCGACTACATGGGTCCCTTGTGCCCGATGTCGCTCGTCACGTGCTCTCCTGACTCGTGCAGTCTAGCCTACTTACTGACCAACCTTGTTTATTAACCTCGTTTGCTCACATATATATGGAGCCTGGAACACCCTACAACCGTTGTAGCCTATTGCTAACAATTTGAAACCGATTCATCGCCTCGTGAGCCGGCCATGGTGGAATGGGACACTGTGTCCGAGCTGTCGGCCTACGCTGGGGTGACGTGCCTCCCCATAGTGACCGCGAGAGATCCCTTCTTATTGGCACTCCCTATGTCCTAGAAGTTGGGGATGAGGAACCCGACAGGATCGAGGATCGCGGGGTCTTGGCCTCACAAGTTGGGGGGCTTTGGCCTCGCAACCAGCTCAGAGCATTGATACGTGGGGTGTATCAGTTTTCCTAGCCTGCTGGATAAATGGAATTAATTAAGAATTTGCCTAACATTATCATCGCATCGCGCTAGCTAGGGTGGCGACTCGGCAGTCGAGGTCGCTCTGAGGGAGTGTTGGTCATGTGCGATCGTTAGATGGAGTCGCTCGAGGGAGTATTGTAGCGAGGGCATGCATCATATCATCTATCATACGTTCACATTAATAAGATTAGTTAGGTGTTTATGATTGATTGTTTTTCATTAAATTTATATTATAATTGATATTTGTTATAACTTAAGACTAATATCACCCACTGAGTTGATCACTCACTCCCACTCTGGGACGGTGTTCTAAAACACCAACCAGACTCTACTGTAGCTGCAGGTGACGAGGAGTATGAAGAGTCGGACGACGCGAGCATAGACGAGGAGGATGAGCTGTCCTACTTTCAGTTGATGGGCGGCTCTCCATCGGCCTGACGGGTGGAATTTAGATCGCTGAGTCGTGGACTCAGTCTTATATTCTTTTTGGACATAACATTCTTTTGTGATTTTGTTGGGCAACGCCTTGTAAGACCTGTTTTATATTCTTTTGGACTTGTATATATTCGACTTCTTCCATTTCAGTAAACTAGTAGTGATCGTGTTTCATGCTCTAAGAAATTTCATGCTGCGCATTTAAACCCGATTAAAAGAAAATCAGTAAAAATCAGTATAAGTGATACCCGGGAACTTGGGAGTCGAGTGTATGCTCGACCCCCAATTTCCAGAGCGTTACAATGAACAACCGATTCCACCTATTTCTACCCGAAGAGAAAATTAATATATCCATAGACATTGAAAAAAATTAGGTTTCTTGACGAGAGTGAATGATGCGCTCGCCGTAGGAAGTATAGGTGGCTTCGGTATGGATTGAGTGATATATAAGAGAAGGACAAAAGTATGCGTAGATCCACGTTTGAAAAAGCCATAGTTGTCCTCCTCCTAGATACAGACCTTTGGTGGTGACTTCGTAGAGTGTAACACCCTAAAAATCGGAGATCGTGCATACACTAGACTCCCGAGTTCCCGGGGTCACTTATAACCAATTTTCATTAATATGAGTTTAATCAGGTTTAAATGCGCAACCTGGAATTTCCTGGAACATGAAGCACAACCACACAAGTCTACTGAAATGAAGGAGATCCAGTATATATACAAGTCCAAGAATATAAATGGGTCGCACAAGGCGTGTCCAACAAAACCACAAAAAGAATGATATATCAAAAAAAAAAAAAAAAAGCTGAGTCCACAACTCAGTGATCTAAATCCTACCTGTCAAGCCGATGGAGAGCCGCCCATCAACTGAAAGTAGGACAACTCATACTCCTCGTCACCTGCAACTACAGGAGAATCTGGATGGTGTTTTAAAACACCGTCCTAGAGTGGGAGTGAGTGATCAACTCAGTGGGTGCTATTAATCTTAAGTTGTAACAGGCATTAGTTATATTATGAATTTAATGAAAAACAATCATTCATAGACATATCTAATCTCATTAATACGTATGCATGATAGCTGATATGATGCATGCCCTCGCCACAACACTCCCTCGAGCGACTCCATCTAACGATCGCGTATGACCAATACTCTCTCAGAGCAACCTTAACTGCCGAGTCGCCACCCTAACTAGTGCAATACAATGTGATCGTGTTAGCCGAGTTCTTAGTTAAGTCCATTCATCCAGCAGGTTAGGGAATCTGATACACCCCACATATCAATGCCTCAACTAGTTGCGATGCCAAGGCCCCTCAACACGTGAGGCCAGGGCACCGTGATCCTTGATCCCGTCGGGTTCCTCATCCCCAACTTAAATCACATGGGGAGTGTTGAGAACTAGGATCGCTCGCAGTCATTATGGGGAGGTTTGTCACCCCAGCGTAGGCCGACAACTCGAACACAGTGTCCCATTCCACCATGCCCGGCCCACGAGATGGTGGATAGGCTTCAGGTGGTTATCGATGGGCTACAACGGTGGTAGGGTGTGCCATGTTCCATACATGTATGAGCAAACAACGTTAACAAAACAAGGTTGGTCAGCCAGTAGACTAGACCGCATGAGTTCAAGCAAGTACATGGCGGAACGACATCGAGTACGAGCGACCCATGTAGTCTAACTATTGTCACCCACACGCACTCGCACAAATCCATGGGTTTAACCTCAAGACGATCCTACCAACGGGGCCGCCTTCGCTCTCCTCGTATTCCTGACCAACCCAAAGGTTTGGGTGGTAATTCATAACATGCCATCTAACAGGATTATCAACTAGTATAAACAACATCAAGTTCTCATACTCTTCATCATACAATTCAGAATCTCCTACCAAGAGAGGCTAACAATATCATGAATAAAGGTGCATATGTGTTGTGTGGGTTGGTGAGGAAGTTAAGCACTTCCTACATCTCATAGAGCCAATTTGCACAAGGATTAATAAGGCATACATGCTATAGGGCAACATCATGTGGAGAAAACCAAACAAGACATAAACATGAGATCATCAATTCGTACCAAATCATGTGAGAGACAAGAACAACATCATATGAGAAAATCAACATGACATACAATTCCATACAATTCCAAACAATCCAACAATTCCTAGGTTTTTCCATAGATTCTACAAATGCATCATCGAGACAAACAAAATCATTAGACTCATACTACAATTGGTGTTACGCCACCTAAGGTTAATAGTCCACACCTTAAGAAGAGATTTCCATTCTTTGAGATCTTAGGGTTTGGGGATTTGGGTAAAACCGCCAATTCCTAAATCAAATCAAGAAAGACAACATTAATGCCTAGAAATCTACACTAGGTTGCTCTATTGAAGGGAAAATATACCATTCTTACCTCCGCTTCTTAGCATGAGTGGATTTGGTGGAGGTTTTGTAGTAGCCACCGGTTTGTTGAGGAAATATCAACCCTACAAGCATCAAGATTTCCCTCACCCACACAAACACTCTCTCCCTTCCTCTCTTCTTCCTTTCTTCTTTCTCCCTTTTCTCTCTTCTCTCTTTCTCTCTTTCTCTCTTTCTTTCCTTTAGGGCAAAATCGTATGGGGAGAGGGGGTGCCCAAATGAGGCCCCTTTATAATGTCAAATTTGGTGTAAATGGCCCCAAGGGCTAGGTTTTTACTATACTAGACCTATGGGAGGGTCTTTCTAAGCTCTAGGGCCAACTATGGGGTGTACGAGTTGACACCCACCGTTGGATAGTTGGCCTTAATGATGATCTACGTATGTATATGATCAGCCCGCCATTTGGATGCGCCGATCGACAGATATGATTAGAAGTCTGTTCAACGGTCACCGATAGTCGATCGGGGTCGCGACTATACGGATATGAGCAGGAAAATATTCTTACTTCACGGGTAAAGTTTGGTCGTAAATCGACGGTCCGAAATCCTCAACCTTGCATAAGAGTGGACGACCCAATTGACTTAAGTTTCAGTTCATTCCTTTAGGGTATTTAAACTTCTCATGCACTCGTCCTTTTGCTCAAGTTGAGCGGTTCTGGACAGTACCCAGGTCCGACTCCCGTGATGGACGTCGAGCCCAGTAGGAACTAGTGGCCCACTAACAAGCGGTCTAGAGCTAGTTCAGAAAATCAGGGCATTTCTGGAATGAATTAGGTATTAAGATTTCTCATGAGCAATGATTAGGCTTTGGATTAACTATGTTCCTAGTGTGGCCTATTTATAACGAGTGAAAGTGGAGATTTGGTCATGATTACTCTAAACCGTCAGTTTTAGGCCAAAAGAGTAACGGGGTTGATTTGGTCTATTAGTTAAGATCTGGGCCTTATCTGACTCGGCTTCGGTTAGATCTTTAATTTAGTTATGCTTGTCTTGATTAGTTAGCAATGGGTCGGTCAGATTTAGGCCCTATGTAAGTAAATCATGGGGTTACACCTGATGTTCAAGTGATCGGGCGAATTCGTTGGCTTCCTACGGTTGATTAATCGGACTTGTGCGGTTCTTTGCTGGTACAACCTCTGTATAAACTAACATTGAGTGTTAATGGTCATTAAGTGATATTATAAGTTAATTATTAATAATAATAATAATTTCAAGGAATATTTTTTTTTTTTGAAAATTCAAAACATTGAAAATTCAGGATGTTACAATCTACCCCCCTTAAAAATAATTTCGTCCCCGAAATTACCTGAGGGTAATAAGTAAAGATTTTATCATTTCATTTTCTTAAATTTTGTTAGTTTCGGATTTATATACGTTTTAGGGTATATAATAAATACACTAGCCTAGCTCATTGTGATCTACCCCCTTAAAAGTTTTCACCCTTAAGGTTTGAAAACAAATGTCAAAATCATCATTATCGTGCTAAGTGTTTGATGATAAAGTTTACCTAAGGGCGGTATATTCTAGTATTTCTGATTGGGCTAATACGGAAAGACAGTTGTGGTAGGCTTTGATCCCATACGTCGATCCTCTGCCTGACCGGGGCAGAAAGATCATTGTATCCCTTCCTAATCCTGGTAGATCCTGGTCTTCTGCTTGGTCAAAGCAGTGAGTCCATTGGTAGTCGCCCAGGATTGAGAATTGGGCTAAGCCGCGAATACTCTGCAAGTGTATACTTCCGTACTTCCGTAGTCCGATCAATCTAAATATTTAGGGAATGACCAACATTGAAAGTTTAAATATTCTATTTATAAGGTTGTCCCTTAGGTCTTGGTCTAAGAGAGTCCTCGTTTCGATTTATGTCCAAATTGGGGGTTAATAAATCTCTCAATATGCTTATGGTCAAAGATCACCCTAAAAAGTTTCTATAGGCACAAAATTTTATATGAATTACCATTGTATGCAATGACATTTCCTCTAGCCTACCTACTCTGTCCAGATATTTCTCTATAAGAACCCAATCATAGATTCTAATTTCTGTCCTTCCCTTTTCCTGTAAACCATAGAGTATACTCATGCAATTTGATTATTAAATCATTGATGATTGAAAACCAAAGAGGAAGGGAATTGGGGATCATAATTGGAAGGAAAGGATTGGGCACTTCTAAGCAAATGGTGGCATAGGTTCAACGAAGAGAAGCAAACTCCTCATCAGTTAATGTTGGAAAATATATCTAAGCAGATAGGATTGGTTTTTTGTAAATGGCTTCTCAAGGCAGAGGGTTTATCATTTGGATATAAGCAAGTTAGGTTCCTCATTATGGATTTTGAAAGGGTGGAAGTACTAATGAGTGGGGGTATCCATATCTTGGTCACCACTTTGGAGTGATATTTGGGCTGAGGATGATCTCATTTCATGAGAGGAGGTGCCCACATCATGTACTCATCATGGGAATTGTGGTTTGGAAACATTACAGGTTGTTGAAACCAAAAGCACCACAAGATAAGTAGCCTTGGGAATCTAATGAGCATCCTGAATGGGGTTAATGGGGATGTCTTTGAGCTTCGTTGGAAGCTATGGATATGGTTCACAATTTCATCAAAAGTATTCTTCCCTTCTTGAATTCAAGGGAAAGATTCTAGAATATGACGGGCTTTTTGAATGAAGTTGAGGTGTATGTTTATGAGTCTGACTAAAAGTATGATTCCTCCTCTCCATGAGTAGAAGTGTGGATACTTGTCTCAGCCTAGGTTAGTTAGTACCTTAATGTGGAGTGCTATAGAAAATGAAATATTGTCTATGACTAATTTTGAGAAAAGTCACCTTTCCTCGCTTACATGTGCTTATTGGGTGTTAACTGCAGCAACCATAGTATATGACATGCAATTTTGATGACAATAGGAGTGGAAATGAGAAATTAGTTAAGATTGATGGACAACTACCCCATAGCGACTATCTGACATGTTGGCCTATAATTCATGAAAACCAGATATTGAGAAGGATGTTGTTCATTGAATTGGAATTGGGCAGCTATAGCGGAGATGTGCATCTAGAGTTTTTATGTGAGTGGCTATAAGACCAGCTACGCTTTATAGACAGAATGTTAGGCAGTCAAGAAGCAATATATTCATAGGATGTGTAGTGGAAATGAGGATGTTGAAGTGGACGAGTGGCAAGCTAAGGAAGGATAGATTAGAAATGGATGCTTTATGTATGGTATGTTCGGCAATCAAGAAACAATACATTAGTAGAATGAGTGTAACTAAATGTGGATGTGGAAGTGGGTGAGTGGTGAGATGAGGTAGGGTATAATTCGGAATGAATGAATTTGTCAAACTTATGAATAGCACCAAGAGGTAATAAAATGAGGGAAAGTCATCACGATTACCAGAAAAATTATTAAAATTCTAGAAGTGACAGTTGTCTAAACTAATGATTCATCATTAAGTTTAAAAATGTATATATTTATTGTAACGCCTCTTATACTTTTAGCACTTGAATTATTTTAAAATTTATTATTATGATTTATCATTAAGTTTCAAGTCATCCCACAAAATTTCATATCATTTGGAGTTGTGAATAAATTATTAAAATTCTAGGAACAACAGCTATCCGAAATTAATAATTTTTGGATAGTTGGTAAATATCTTAATTTTAACTATATTATAATTTTTATTTTTATATAAAATTAGACTTGTTAAGCTTCAATCTGGCTTTTGAATTACCTAAATCGGAGTTATATGGAGGGAGATATGATTTTTTGAAGTCAGATTGAAAAATGTAGAAAACGGGCCGCCCGGCCTGCTGGACGATCGAGCGCTGGCGGCGCCCGCCTGGCACTGTGGCGCCGAGACCCTGAAAGATTGGGCGCTGGCGGTGCCCGCCCGACGTTGTGGCGCCAAGGCGCTGCAGGGTTGCACCTTGCGACGGCCATATCTCGCAAACTGGGATGAGTTATTCGATGTGCCATATATGAATTTGGGGTAGGAGAAGCTGATCTACGCAATGGGCCTATATATTTTAAAAATTTTTACCAATTTAGTGGCCAAAATCCAATTCTTCTATAGTTTTACTATTTTCAGTAAATTTTCGATCATCCCTAAGTCTTTATCCCCGAATGGGTGAACTATCAATTTTGGCCCGGTATTAACTCGTTCGATCTAGGACGATAGTTTTGACCCTCCAATCACTCGATCTCTGGCTCGTTTGTAACAATGTACTCGAAATTTAAAGAACAGAGTGAAGGCAGGTGAAGGGTTTAAGGGGATAGGTTGGGGAGAGGAATTTAGACTTAGGCCTGTTTGGCTAGTGGCATTAAGCTGTACTAAATGAGATTTTAATGTTAATCCCAACTCAAGATTGGGAATGGCATGTCTGAAATAAGTGTGGGATGGGATTTAAAATTAATTTCATAGGCTTTGCAAAATGAGCCTTGTGTTGGAAGGTATAATATGGGATTTCCAAATCCCATGATAATGAATTTTCAAGTATAATTTGAAAGGGAATCTCAGGATTTACCTTTAATTGCAAGCATTCAAAACAGGGTATTGTAAAACATGGGATACACTCTATCCAGAGACAATACCTTACACACGCATCTATGGTTACTCTTACCATTTCATTCACCCTAATCTCACCTATTTCAGTTGGCCCAACATCCCTTAGGGATTAGGTGGACTGGAATAGCTAAATTTCCTAGTTAGTTGAATTGAGTCTTGCGGTCAAGTTCTCAAATTCTTATTCGAGAACGGGCTAAGGCACTATAGGACTCTCGGATCCCCCTCTAGCGTCACTACTTACTCTCGCTACCCAACCCTAACACTCTGGAAGTCTCACCTTCCGTTTAAGAGAGTCAGCTCAGGGGCTGGGGTGGTTCCTATCATTTCCGTGTTTTCTATTATGTTTCCTCTGAAGTCAGCGAACGCGTTAGTGAGTTCATGACCTATGGCCTAATTGATTCCAAACTATTACTTTGATACAATCTTGTAACGCCCTAAAAATAGGGGGTCGTGCATACACTCGACTCCCGAGTTCTTGGGGTCACTTATAACCTATTTTCATTAATATGCGTTTAATTAGGTTTAAATGCGCAACCTGGAATTTCCTGGAACATGAAGCACAACCACACAAGTCTACTAAAATGAAGGAGATTCAGTATATATACAGGTCCAAGAATATAAATGGGTCGCACAAGGCGTGCCCAACAAAACCATAAAAAGAATGATATATAAATAAAAAAATAAAAAAAGCTGAGTCTACAACTCAGCGATCTAAATCCCGCCTGTCAAGCCGATGGAGAGCCGCCCATCAACTGAAAGTAGGACAACTCATCCTCCTCGTCTAAGCTCGTGCCGTCAGGCTCCTCATACTCCTCGTCACCTGCAACTACGGGAGAGTCTGGTTGGTGTTTTGAAACACCGTCTCAGAGTGGGAGTGAGTGATCAACTCAGTGGGTGCTATTAATCTTAAGTTGTAACAGGCATCAGTTATATTATGAATTTAATGAAAAACAATCATTCATAGACACCTATCTAATCTTATTAATACGTATGCATGATAGATGATATGATACATGCCCTCGCCATAACACTCCCTCGAGCGACTCCATCTAACGATCGCGTATGACCAACACTCCCTCAGAGCGACCTCGACTGCCGAGTCACCACCTTAACTAGTGTGATACAATGTGATCGTGTTAGCCGAGTTCTTAGTTAAGTCTATTCATCCAGCAGGTTGGGGAATCTTATACACCCCACATATCAATGCCTCAACTAGTTAAGATGTCAAGGCCCCTCAACGCGCGAGGCCAGGGCACCGCGATCCTTGATCCTGTCTGGTTCCCCATCTCTGACTTCAAGCACATGGGGAGTGCTGAGAACTGAGATCGCTCGCGGTCATTACAGGGAGGTTCATCACCCCAGATCAAACACAGTGTCTCATTCCACCATGCCCAGCCCACGAGATGGTGGATTGGCTTCAGGTGGTTATCGATGGAATACAACGGCGGTAGGGTGTGCCAGGTTCCATACATGTATGAGCAAACAGGGTTAACAAAACAAGGTTGGTCAGCTAATAGACTAGACCGCATGAGTTCAGGCAAGTACGTAGCGGAACGACATCGGGTACAAGTGACCCATGTAGTCTAACTACTGTCGCCCACACGCACTCTCCCAAATCCATGGGTTTAGCCTCAAGATGGTCCTACCAACGGGGCCGCCTTCATTCTCCTCGTATTCCTGACCAACCCCAGGGTTTGGGTGGTGATTCATAACATGTCATCTAACAGGATTATCAACTAGTATAAACAATATCAAGTTCTCATACTCTTCATCATACAATTCATAATCTCCTACCAAGAGAGGCTAACAATATCATGAATAAAGGTGTATGTGTGTTGTGTGGGTTGGTGAGGAAGTTAAGCACTTCCTACATCTCATAGAGCCAATTTGTACAAGGATTAATAAGACATACATGCTATAGGGCAACATCATGTGGAGAAAACCAAACAAGACATAAACATGAGATCATCAATTCGTACCAAATCATGTGAGAGACAAGAACAACTTCATATGAGAAAATCAACATGACATACAATTCCATACAATTCCAAACAATCCAACAATTCCTATGTTTTTCCATAAATTCTCCAAATGCATCATCCAAACAAACAAAATCATTAGACTCATACTACAATTGGTGCTACGCCACCTAAGGTTAATAGTCCGCACCTTAAGAAGAGATTTCCATTATTTGAGATCTTAGGGTTTGGGGATTTGGGTAAAACCGTCAATTCCTAAATCAAATCAAGAAAGACAATATTAATGCCTAGAAATCTATACTAGGTTGCTCTATTGAAGGAAAAATATACCATTTTTACCTCCGCTTATTGACATGGGTGGGTTTGGTGGAGGTTTTGTAGTAGCCATCGGTTTAGTTGAGGAAATACCAACCCTACAAGCATCAAGATTTTCCTCACCCACATAAACACTCTCTCCCTTCCTCTCTTATTCCTTTCTTCTTTCTCCCTTTTCTCTCTTCTCTCTTTCTCTCTTTCTCTCTTTCTTTCCTCTAGGGCAAAATCGTATAGGGAGAGAGGGTGCCCAAATGAGGCCCTTTTATAATGCCAAATTTGGTGTAAATGGCCCTAAGGGCTAGGTTTTTACTATACTAGACCTATGAGAGGGTCTTTATAAGCTCTAGGGACCACTATGGGGCGTAGGAGTCGACATTCACCGTTGAATAGTTGGCCCTAATGATGATCTACGTATGTATATGATTGACCCGCCATTTGAATGCGCCGATCGACAGATATGATTAGAAGTCTGTTCAACGGTCACCAATAGTCGATCAGGGCCGCGACTATAAGGTATGAGAAGGGAAATATTCTTACTCCATGGGTAAAGTTTAGTTGTAAACCGACGGTCCGAAATCCTCAATTTTGCATAAGAGTGGATGACCCAATTGACTTAAGTTTCAGTTCATTCCTTTAGGCTATTTGCACTTCTCATGCACTCGTCCTTTGGCTCAAGTTGAGCGGTTCTGGACAGTACCCAGGTCCGATTCCCTCGATGAACGTCGAGCCCAGTAAGACGGACATTACTCTATAGTTTTGGAACTAGCGGCCCACCAACGAGCGGTCTAGAGTTTGTTCGGGAAATCGGGGCATTTCTAGAATGAATTAGGTATTGAGATTTCTCGTAGGCAATGATTAGGATTTGGATTAACTATGTTCTTAGTGTGGCCTATTTATAACTAGTGAAAGTGGAGATTTGGTCATGATTACTCTAAACTGTCGGTTTTAGGTCAAAAGAGTAACGGGGTTGATTTGGTCTATTAGTTAAGATCTAGGCTTTATCTGACTCGACTTCAGTTAGATCTTTAATTTAGTTATGTTTGTCTTGATTAATTAGCGATGGGTCGGTTAGATTTAGGCCCTATGTAAGTAAATCATGGGGCTACACTTGATGTTCAAGTGATCGGGCGGATTCATTGGCTTCCTACGGTTGATTAATCGAACTTGTGCGGTTCTTTGCTGGTACAACCCCTGTATAAACTAACATTGAATGCTAATAGTCATTAAGTGAGATTATAAGTTAATTAATAATATAAAAAAAAATTCAAGGATTTTTTTTTTGGAAATCTAAGATGTTACAATCTACCCCCCTTAAAAATAATTTCGTCCCCAAAATTGCCTAAGGGTAATAAGTAAAGATTTTATCATTTCATTTGCTTAAATTTTGTTGGTTTCGGGTTTATATACGTTTTAGGGTATATATAATAAAATAGATGAACGGTGTGGATATAATAAGTACATTTTTGGGGCCATGTAACTTTGATCTACTCTGAACCGTTCGTACAACTCGGAGCTCGAGGAGCGTACGACACGTACTTACACCAGCTATATAGCTAGTGTGTGGTACACCAGCCAATCCGCTTTCGTTTGTGTGACAGTGTGACCTTATGAACGGGTTGGATATAAAATAAACATCACGGTGGGCCTTAGGAATGTTTCGACCGTGGGCGTCATTATCACCACTGATTCCTGTGGTGTGGTCCACTTGAGCCTTGGATCTGCTTCCTTTCTGGGCTCATGCCCTAAAATGATCTGGAAAAATGGATTGACGGCGTGGATAAAACATATACATCACGGAAGGATGCGATCCGCGTCGCATTGTGGCATCACACCCTCCTATTACGCCTCAAAAATCAGACCGATCCAACCATTAGGTGGGCCACCACATGAATTTGGAGGTTTTTAGTGGCTTTCCATTGTTTTCTATGGTGTGGCCCACCTGATGATCCGATCAGCCCGATTTTTTAAACAAAAACACCTGGGTGGGCCCCACACGCAACTACCTGCGCCAAAATCTCATCTACAACTAGTGTGTTTGAGACGTTCTCATGTTTTCGAGACCGTACAAGTTAACCTCGTACGCTGATCATAGCCGTTCAAGAGGCTGGAATAACGGGTATAGAGCACTAGAAGATATTGGATTTTCTGATCATAGGATTGAACCTTTCATCATCTCTTTTTTTTTTTTTTTTTTTTTTTATCGTTGATTTCTAGGCCACTGATCGGATGGTTAATATCTTCCAAGATCTCTAACAGTATTGGACGTTGACCGTCTGTGCTCAAGCTCATCTCTTGAATCCACCACCAATACAAGTAGCGTCATGTCATGAGCCACCGAATCAGCCACTAAAATTAAAAGAGGACCCAAAGTCGGATAGGCTACCAAAGGTGGAGGAAATGGGACCATGTCACCTTCATGGGCCCCACCACTTTCTTTTTTCCAGTTAAGGGTGTAAACGACTTTGGCCGACCAATCAGATCTTGGGGCATGGCCCATCATGGTTTAGTAGAATAAGCTTCTAGTCTGTGGGGCCCACATCCTCTACAACCTCAATAGATTAAGCTTCTAGTCTGTGGGGCCCACAGTGATGTTTGCATGAAATCTAATGCATCTATCATGTGTGGCCCCCTCATGTTATCCTAGGATCCCAAAACTCAAGCATATTCAAAGTTCAGGTGGGCCATACCATGAAAAATCATGCTCACAACTTCTTCGATCAAGCACCCTAGGCCACCTGTGTCATAGAACAGCCATATTTTAAGTATGTCCGTTCATCTTAGTGGGATGTTTCTTCTAAATGGATTGGATGGCATATGCAAAACAAGGCGGACCCGCACGCTATCTTGAAGGTTTTAATGGTGGACGGTCCATACCAACTGTTCCCTGTGGCGTGGCCCACCTTTGTCTTGAATTAGGCTGATTTTCGGCTTATGCAGTAAATGCAGAGGAGCACACCTAATGGACGGATTGGATGTGTGTCCCACTTCACGGTGGGCCCCACACTAGCATTTCTCATTTAGGCTTGGGGCATGTACATGGCCCAGACCGGCCCATCGACATCCCGAAAACAAGGGAACAGATACGAACTTCCAACAAACCCAACTTTCAGAGCATGGCTCACCCAAACGGTGGGCCAATTGTTGAATGGTCGCGATCCATCATTGGTTGCATCAATGAACGGTTTATAATCATATACAAAACCAAGGGCCACAATCAGCTACGGCTCACATTCACCGAGAGATTTCATTTTTTACACGGTTATGATAGTTTGATCGAGGCAACACGTGCCAGGTATACGGCACACACCATGCTGGGGCATGAAAGCAAGGTATTGGATATCTTCCCACCTCTCTGTATTTGAATTAAGGGCCAGACTCCCATGTTAGTTTTACACAACTTCAAAAAGGGTAGTGACACTTCCTCCTTACATCTGGGCACTGATATGAAACTATCCAGACCATCCAAATTGTGGGTCCCATTAAATTAACCATTCGATTAGTGGCTAAAGGTTAAATAATGAGTGGTCCAAATTCAAAGGGTAAAATCAGATGGTTAATATTAGTACAATGCTTCAGTCATGCTCCATCCACAGTTGGGTAGGAGATTTGGATGGTCTGGATTGTCGCACAATCATGAAGGTGTACGGTTGAAGAGTCACCATCCTTTTTTAAGCCGTCAAAATTAACATAGGAGCCTAGATAGATCGTATGTGTGTGGTCCACCATACTGAGGCATGAAAGGGAGGTATTGAATTTGGATCTCTTCCCACCTCTCCATGCTTGAATGATGGGTGCACCCCCACGTTAGTTCTCTTTGGAAAAAAATGGTGGTGACTCCTCGAATCTGTTACCATGTAATCCAGACCATCCAAATTGTGGGTCCCATTAAATTACAATGACCCATAAATCCTGATCATCCAATTAATGGCTATCAAATGAATGGCTAAAAGTAAAGAAATGAGTGGTCCAAATTCAAAAGGGAAAATGCAGATGGTCAATATATCTTCTCAGTGCAATTTCCCGTTCATGCTCCATCTGCAGTTGGGTCATCAATTTGGACAGTCTGGATTGCACCACAAATTGGATCATGAGATGCAAAACGTGTTAGAAACTGGCCATTACCAACTATTTTAAAAACAATGAAGGAAACATATACCAGCCTATCATCCAACCCATTTGTTTAAAGGACCTGTCATGCTCGACCATCCGTAACGTTGGCAACAATGACGGTGATATCATCGATCTTTCCACCGGAATAGCTGTATCCAGCTTCTCGGGCGGCGACAGAAAATGGTGTCACACGCTCCCTATCATGAGCCCGTTCCCATGCAAGTTTGGCTAGCCTTGATGCCATCTCCTGTGGACCCACACCATCTCTATTCCCCTGAAGTATGGCCTCAGCCACCTCATTATCGAACAAGTTATCAAACAGCCCATCCGTCCCAGCAACGATGACGTCCCCTGTCACGAGACCAAACTCCATTTCCTGTTTGTCATCCAAATCCAAAGATCAACCAAGAAATTTCAGAAATCCGGACACCACACAATGAAATATATATTTATATATATATATATATATAAAGCATACACCCAACTGCACATTTACACATACATACCCGTTTTCCAATCATACACACCGTGGGCATTTGTACAACAAGGCATTACACAATGTCCGGCCGAGAGTTCATGCCCTGAAAATACATTTCCCCTGAAAAGAAAAAAAAGGTGCAATTTTCGCTTCCCTGTTTCTTGAATCTATCTTACATTTGTGTAAGCACTATTACAGGAATCATAAAATGGTTTGTTTCTCATAGCCATCTCTCAAAGGGTGTGATTCAAAGAGGGGGCCCTCATGTGAGGGGACAGCCTGTCAGAGATCTGGGCCATTCATCAGGTAGGGTACACTGAACAGACTGGATTAAAAACAACGTTGATAAGTCGATCAGGGAGCTAAACTTGAAATAGAAAAATAGATGGTTGGAGAAAAACAAAGAAGTCTTCAAACAGTCCAAATTCAACGTGCATGTGCGGCTCACTTGATGAATCTACTACCCTGATGAATGGCCCAGAACTCTGACACGTGTGCTATCCGCCCAGATCAATCACACACGCTCTAACTCCTTACATGAGGGGCCCCTCATTGAATCACGCCCTTCATCAAATTACTTCCCGTGTTTATTCTTAGTTTATTAACTATGGTTTGTAAGTCCATGGTTCAGATTTTACAGTTTGTGCGGACAGTTTCAGTGACAAAACTGCCGATATGATTCACCATGGATAGCCCGGGCATAAAAAATACACATACTAGAAGATCCTGACCATAGATTTTCTTTTATTGATAAAAGAATTTATTAGATGTGCAATGCCCCAAACAAACAGAATACGGCCTCCTACTGGGGAAGACACTAAGACACCTGCATTAGGAAAGAAAACATTTTCCACTCCCACCGAAATCAACTACCCTAACCGTAGGATATTTGACCTTTTTTTGTTGGTTTTGAGTGTGAACTGCTTTTGTATTTTCTTTCTTAGCCGTCTATTTTTTGGCCACTGGGTTGTCTTTCATGTATGGGCCACAAAATCAACTGGACCATTGGCCTCACTTGTACAAACCGTCAGCCTGAAAGAAACTGTACAAACTTCCTCCACAAGCATTGATTGTATAACCCCTCTGGTGCAAGTTTCCATACACGGTATAAGAGATCGTCCCTACCAGATTCTCCATATCTATATATCATTACAAATCCCTATGCATGCACACATGGATAGATCCATGCATGCACAACTACTTTTCATGACTAATGGTTCTTAATGGTCATCTGAATTCCTAACTCTATAAATAGAGCTGTACAACCGAGTTAGCTCGGATAACTCGCTCAACTTGACTCGGCTCGAAACTGACTCGAACTTGACTCGGTTCGAATCAATTCAACTCGGATCGGGTTCAATTAAAACCTAAACTTGAACTCAGCTCGAGCTGGCCCGAGTTGCTGACCAAGCCAAGCCGAGCCAAGCTGCCTAGTCAGGCTTGAGGACCGAGCTGAGCCGAGCCGAGTTCGAGCTAGGGTAGCCTGCTGGCCGAGCCGAGCTGCGCCAAGCTCAACTTGGTTCAACTCGTGTACAACTCTATCTAGAAAGTGAAAATTAAGGTGATTCAGCTGAAATTGACATGATAAAAATCTTAAAAGAAAGATCCGCCGGAATCTGGCGCGTAAAATCGATTGTATCTTTTTACCATTCTTGTAAAGGTTTTCAAAGTTCAACAGAGTCCATCATCCAAACCTAAAGATTGAATTTAAATGCAGCACTGACAAATGGTAAAAAGATCAGACATTGTCCATGCTCAATGGGGCCCATTAGAACAACAGAACCATGGGCCTTGCTTATGCAAACTGCAGGCCTCCTGTCATGGACTGCATAATTCCTCTCATTTGAAATGGTCATTAGCCAGTTCGCCCCTACATTTACAAATAGGGTTGCAACTGGGCTTAGTCACCCATGCCCAGCCCAAGTCCACCTGCTTTGGGCCAGCTTTAGGTTGAGTCTTGGGGCCCACAGGTTGGAGATGACCCTGAGTTTTAATGCCAGACGGCTAATGTGGCTGGATCTGGCTTTCATCTGCCTAAAGGCAATCAAATAAGCTCATTCCCGGTCCAATGTATTTAAATGGATGGGCTGAGAATTTGAATGATGGACCAGAGGCAGCCCGAGCCTAATTCCTTAACTCATGGGCTAGGTTGGACCTTGGTTGAGGTTATTAGCTCATGGGCCACACCTGGACATGCATTGGCCCAGCCCAATGCAGTTGCAACCCCACATTTGACTGTAGACACGAGTGCAGAAAATAGTAGTAGGATATTATGTACATCAACTAAACTGACCTCTCCAGCTGTGGGTGGATCACTGTAAGGACCGCTCGCCAGTTGAAATGGGCAATTGAAGAAGTGCTGTTGCGTGGGTGCACGGAAGGAACGCTTCCCTTTCTAACCACAATAAAACCGCTATCACCAATGTTCACGGCATGTATGTGCTGTAACCGGAAAACAAGAAAGTTGGACCCAAATTCTTCTGAATTGATGCAAACTATGTTTTAAAGTTACGCAGAAAACTAGCGAACCTGGTCTCTGAGTGCTGCAATGCATGCCGTCGAGCTTCCCATGGCTTTGGTGTTTGAAAAGGCATTCTTTAGTACCCTGAGTGGGTTAATGGCGCCTTTGGGCTCCTCTTTTATTGCATTGACTGCGTGGGACATCAGTTCTCGAGAGAATTCTCCTGCATCAATACCCGACTGGGCCCAACCGCCAACTCCATCTGCCAGACCAATGACCTGCTCATCTTCACATATGAAATGAGCGTCCTCCCCACGGATCGTGCCTGGCTTTGGCAGGTAATATGATCCGGGAATCATCTTCAGGGTTTAACACTAGCATTCTGCCTGCATTTTTTTCCTTCTTTCCTTTAGTCACCAGCAGGAAATGATTTTATTTTTTTTTTACACACACACCTCATGGGCACTCGATCCCTGGTCTGAGTGTTGAAAAAGAGCCAGTCTGCCACTGAGCCATAGAGCCAGACCCAACTGGCAGGAAATGATGTTACTACTAATGGTTAAGGTTTTTTTGAACTTTTGTCCTTAATAAAGTTAGGGGAGTGTTTGGATGAACAATGAAACAGAATTGCAATTATTAGTCCAAAAAGGTGGAAATAATCAAATTGTTATTTCCTTCAAACGAATTCATATTAGAAGTTTGCTTGAATACATCCCAACATATTACAGTAAGAAACACCAGGAGTAGCTGCTGGATTTGGGTTTTTTCGATGACCGAAATTGTTAATGCGATCGCCACCCCCCCCCCCCCCCCCCCCCCCCCCCCCCCCCCCCCCCCCCCCCCCGGATTGGGATGCCTGAAGAAACTCTCAGATTGAATATTTCAACCCTTCGATTACACAAAGGCTATAATGATTGTCCATATTCAAGGCAAAGGGGGCAAATTGAAAAGGGGTTGAAATAATCCAATTGAGAGCTTTTATTTCTTGTATATCCACCATACAGAGTTAGAAACATCGTTATACATGGTTTGGATAATTGGAAGATGATCCAGATTTGAAGGGTAAGGTCCCGACGTATCTTACTGTATTATGTTGGGATGTATTCGAGCAAATGGCATAATCTCCTCATATTGAGGGTCTGGGCTTCAAGTGGCAGTTACATTACTTCGTCTTGGACTTGAAAGTAGCATACTGCAATTTGAGGGTTAATTGCTCGTCATGAATACTAGGAAATGTTGTTAACTTTTGCCATTTCCTATTGATTGAACAGAACATTCATATCATTTGTGCATATTCCAAACCAATTGAGGATCATTGTGAAATTTATATGAATTACTTCTCCGAAAAGAAAGCTGAATCTTATCTCCTAAATACTTCATATTTCGTAGTGAGAAAGGACATTGCCTCCTCTTTCAAGATCCGTTACCCAAGTTTTATAGGTGGCATATATGTGGTATTTGATTCATAAACACTACAATAAGAAACTATTCCTGTTTTTAACACTTAATCTTAACCGTATGAGGAAATATGTGATCTATAACCATCCAAAACCTATGTGATCTATCGCCATCATTTTTTTTAGATGACCATATCAGCAGCACGGTTTTGACAACTTGCTGCCTGTCTGGCATCAAACCAACTTTACCAGGCTAGGGACCAACTGGCTTGTTGCCACCAGGTGGAGTCATATAGCATCTTCAACCATACAACAAACAAAAAGTACCTGACAAGGGCATGGAAAATGCGTACCCCTCAAGGAATCTGTACATGTTCTAAGCAGATAAAAATCACGATAAAGAGTCATTCACGATCCACTCTAAAACCAAATTAGGTTGTATACCCAACAAAGGCCCATCTACAATAAGGAGCATAAAATGGACAGTGGCACATCTAGTGCATGTGGGGTGCTTGAAGATATGCATTGGCACATGTGGATCATGTGCATAATAGCACATGCAGGAGCTTGAAGATTGACGATAGCACATATGGCACGTGGAAATTTTGGAGATGGACAGTGTCACTGTCACATGTGACGCATGGCAAATGTGGTATGTGACAGAGAGATGGGAACAAAATGATGAGGGCATCCTTACACCTAAACGGGTTTATTGGAGGAGGAGAAATGAGGCCCCAGCCCTAGTTTCATTATGGTTGGATGATCATTACGTGGGGCACAATGAAACCAATTTGAGTTCTTAGCCGCGTTAAAGACTCCACATACATGGTTGTGCATTTTTTCAGACCCCACACTGGGAAGATGCATGTGGATTGCTTATATAGAACTGATTGATACATCTTTGAACTGTTTGGACGTCAACCAGCCTGACCTGGACCACATTTGGACGTTACAAACATTAGACCATGCTGTTGGATATCTTGGACACATCGGTTTGGTGATCCGGACCGTTGGATATGTTAGGAGACTCGAGTTTAGGTGTACGGACATTAGTCTGCACATCCGAGTCATGGACACATTGGACCACATTCATCCAGGCCATTAATCACGTGTGGATGTACTTGTTGCACATTGATCATCCTTGCTCTGTATGGCACCTCTTTATTTCTGCTTTATTTTTCAGTTCTATTTTAGGTTATTAGAAATTTATGTTTCGATTTGACCGTTAATAGATTCGGACGGTCAAGAATAGTTCTAGACTTAGGGTTTGCTTAGTTTTTGTTATATATACTTGCTTAAGACTTGAGACTTGAGATGATGGACATATTGAATAAAATTTCTCAGCATCGCTTCTTTTTAGCAAGAAAATTTCTTGTGAATAGAATTTGGTGTGAAGCCATTAGAGTAATTCCAAGTTATCTTTCTTATTCCTATCAATGCATTTCTTTCTTCTCTCTCTCAAACCCTCTTTTTCCATTGAATTTTTTTTCTCTTCTTCTCTATTTTATAAAAACCTAACCCTAACCCTAGCCTTTTATAAAACCCTAAATTTTCAATTTCTTGATTTCCAAACCCAAAGCCTAATCCATTCAAACCCTAGCAAAGCGCAAGTGAATCTTCAAATCTAGAACGAATCCTATGCTAGATGGAAGTTCTACCTTCCAGTGGGCCATTTCCGATCAATAGCCTTTGGGCGTGTTTGGGCGAAGGGATTAGAAGGGATTAGGTGGGATGGGATTCAAAAAACATAATTATTACCCATGGCAGGGATTGTCCCCTGTTGCCATGGGATAAGATTAATGCCATGCTTTGTTGGTAATACGGTGGTACATTGAATGGATATACCCACCATCATTTGAAATTACTGAGAATAACACATGTGTTATATCTAAACCGTTCATTTGTTTTGTAACCTCATTTTATGGCATGGACCTAAAATTGAGGTAGATCCAAAACTTATGTGGCCCCAAAGAAGTTTTCAACGGTAAGTATTCAATCCCCGTTGCTTTCTATGGTGGGGTCCACTTGAGCTTTAGATTTACCTGATATTTTGGCCCATGCTCTAAAATAATCTCGAAAAATGACGGTGTGGATATAGCCCACACATCATGGTGGGACCTACACAACTTGCTAACATTGAGTGAAATTGGCACGGGACCCAATGCAATTCCATCTAATCTAATTCCAAGCTTTTCCATTCTTCCCAAACATGGAGTGGAATTGGCACAGGACCAGATGAATCCCATCCCACCTAATCCCTTCTAATCCCACTGCCCAAACACGCCCTTAAGGATCTATTTTGCGGGATCATGACGTGGTCTTAAACTTGAGCTTAATTGAATAATTGATTTCTCTATATTTGTGGTAGATTAGCTTTATTTTATGCTTTGATTTACTCTGGTAATCTGTTAATTAATTCATTTGCATCATCCTAGTTTAGGCCATCCGTCCTGCATCACAAAACATTTTCTCCATTTTGCATAGACATATTATTCTAAAAAATGTCTGCTATTGGGAGGTGCATAAATTGGGGAGACAAACCAGAAGCATTGGGCATCCCTAGATTGCCTACCTAGTTCAAAACTTTGCTTGCAACCCAAGGGCCCCCAAAGGGATCAAGGATAGCAACAAAAGGTGCAACAAACAGGATTCTTATGACATCCCACATGCAACCAAAACATTGTTCTTGCAAAAACTGGCAAAAGAAGACTCATGCTGCTAAAATAGAAGCCTAGCTACCACCATTGCATCAATTGCATGAAGGAACTCTCAATCCAGAGCATGCAGATTTTATGAGTGTGGCCCGCATTAAAGATCTCCTGAGATAGAAAATAGAGTGGATCATATAGAGATTGTTTGTGATGCAACCAGAAGGCCACACAATTTGGCTAATCAAAGATCTGATTGGTCCAACATCCATATTATGTTGATTGATGATATGCCAGATCTATTGTTTGATGATCAACCCAATGAGATCGATGGTCAAGTTGCATAGTAGGGGCACATGGAATCAACCAAATGATCCTACATAGATGGTACATGCAATTCTGAGGCAATGGTACAAGCAGTTCGATTCTTACATGGTGAAAATTGGTTATATCAGATGTGAGTAGGATTGCCGCATATATTACAGGGCGCTTGAGGCAGGTCTTACATTCTACTAATGTTATATGTTGATGGCATGCTTATTACTGCAAAAGACAAGGAGATACTCTTGATTAAGTCTCTTTTAAGCAATGAGTTTGATATGAATGATATGGGTGCTGCGAAAAGATCCTAGGCATGGAGATACACTGAGACGGAGAGTCTTGGAAGTTGTGGCTTTCATAGAAGGGATATGTGCAGAAGATGCAAGAGAGATTCCACATGGAAGGTGCTGAGGCGGTTAGGACGCATCTAGCAGCTCACTTTAAGTTGTCAGTCAGGTCATGTCCAAGCACAGAAGAGGAGATTTCGAACATGTCACGAGTGTCGTACGCGACTGCAGTGGGGAGTCTCATGTATGCGATGGTTTGCACAAAACCGGATATCTCATAGGCAGTTAACGTGATCAACAGATATAAGGCAAATCCAGGAAATAAGCATTGGAATGCCGTTGAGTGGATTCTCAGGTATCTCAGGGGCACACTCGACACTGGGATCATGGTCGGATGACATGGAGCTTCAAGTGGAGTTGTTGGCTACGTGGATTTGGATTATGCATGAGATCTGGACAACAGGAAGTCCACTACAGGATATGTTTTCACATTAGCAGGTGGACTGATATGTTGGAGATCTACGCTACAATCTACTATAGCGTTGTCTACAGTCGAGGCGGAATATACGGCTGCGACATAAGCGTCAAAGGATGCATTATGGTTGAAGTCTTTGACAGGAGAACTCAGGTTGAAGTAGAAGGGGATTCAGTTGCATTGCGATAGCCAGAGCGCTATCCATCTAGCGTTGAATTCATGCGAGAACCAAGCACATCCAACCTGAGGTTTCATAAGATACTGGAACTCATTACTTCTTGAGAGATTCAGTTTCAGAAGGTTCACATAGATGAGAATGTCGCGGACATGTTGACAAAGCCAGTGACCACGGACAAGTTCAAGCACTGCTTGGGCTTCATCAATCTCACTAGCCATTGATGAGATTGGCCACCCTTGCATAAGGGTGCAGATGGAGTTGTGTTTCAGGTGGAGAATGTAGGGAGTGGTCTGCGCTTAAGGTGGAGGCGAGTACGAGAGATCTTCAAGGTGACTTGGCAAAATACAAGTCAAGGTGGAGATTCTTGTGCGGAATGCCTTGGATTCTACAGGTTTTGGGAGACGAATCAGGGCACTGTCGGTCCAATTGACAGAGTGATAGGTTCTCTCGAATGAAGCAGAGCAGGACATTGTCGGTCCGACTGATAGCGTTCGAGATGGATTTCTCGGTCAGAAGGCAGGGTTGTGTCAGTCCGACCAACGGCATACGCATATTAGCTAAGTCGGGGTATTTAAGCCTGATTACGACTAAGGTTTAAACATTACGAGTGTTTTCTCTTTAAGGGCAAGGGTTTTGTGAGATGAGAGGATTTTTCTAAACTTGTAAGGGCTTAGGAAGGGATTTTCTTAAGAGGCTAGGGCTTTCTTAGGTGCACATCGCAATGAGAGATTGAGTGATTCTGTAATCAGAGAAGATGGGTGGTGTAAACTCTAAGGCTTTTGATTATAGTAGAAATCTATGTCGCTTTGAGCTGTTGTTTTTTTTCCCGCAAGGGTTTTTCCACGTAAAATATGGTGTTCTGTGTTTGTTTGCTTGATTGTTTTGGTTATTCTAATTACCGTGATTGTTCCATCTTTGTTGAATGTACTTTCACAAAACGCACGGATTGACAGTGGTATTAGATCTGAATTTCTAATACCTAGGGTTGATCCAGGTTTGTTGTGGCTTGGAATTACATCATAGTGGTGTGAGTAAGAGCTAGTTAACTCCAACACTCATCATCTGGACTTCCTGAACTTAGCGCTCATGACATCGGGAGTGGGTTTACGTGTGATGGATTACTACCCTCGGGTGGGCTCCCAAGTGTGTTGGGTCCTAAGATGTAGAAGGAACCTTTCATATGTTGAAACGGATGAGCTGATTGGCCTTTTGGGCTGGTTGCAGATGGTTCACCCTTCTTTTAAGGAAGATTTTTGGGTTTGGTGGGCACATTCTTCGGGCAAGTTATTTATCTGTCAAGTCTTTCTGTGGTTTGCTTCAGCCTTCCCAAGATCCGTCACAAGATGGTTTATGCATATCACTTTTGGTTTTATGGAGTACCATCGAAAGTGGTCGTCTTCACGTGGCTAGTGGGCAGGAAAAAAGTGTTAACAATAGACAATCTTTAAAAAAAGAGCCATGATCATCTTGAATATGTGTTGCTTGCGTTGTCGTGACGAGGAGTCTATCGACCATCTCTTTATATATTGCCCATTTGCTTGTAGGGTGTGGACCACGTGCTATCTGATTCGGAAGTGTCGTGGGTCATGTCAAGGTTGGTTCGAGGCCTTCTATGAGTGTGGCATGGAGATTATGATGGGAAGTATGAGAGGTATAGGTGGTTGATGGTTCTACCGGCCGTGTGGTGGGCCTTATGGGGCGAAAGGAACAAAAGGCTATTTCGGAATTCCTCAAGATCTCTAAAGGCAGTTGTCAATTCGATCTTTTAGTCAATTTCGGAATGGAATGTCGATTGTGTTAACCGTTAACTGTCGGGTGCCTATTGACTGGGATCTTTTTCTTTTTTCTTTTTCCTTGTGTTCTTTTCCTGCGTCACTCTGACGATTTACCCTGATATTATTGCAATATTTTCAAAATCTCAATGATTTTTGTCACACTAGCCAGCACAACCAAAGCACCTACCCACTTAACAAGCACTAAAGCAACACAACACCCGCAATGTTCCATAATGAATTTGTACAAGGTTCCTAAGTCATGCAACAACACAACTCTCAATGCTTGTTCAAAACCTGAATCCATTGATCGAGTAACCGGCTAACTGACGACTTTCAACGTCATGAATATCCAGGTACACAACAAGCCAATGAGTGGAGCTTCTCATGAGCACCTCTATGTGGCACAAGCCAACCGACAAAGTTCCACCTCATAGGTATCCTCATTTGCCATCAGCAAACCAACCAAGCTTTCCGCAAGGCTCCCATCAACTTCACTTCCTTGTCCAAACCTGTTCATGACACAGTCTATCATGCATGGCTCATAGCTGGACCCAATCCATTTAGCCATATCTTTGGCCCATCTTGCATCTCTATGCCAAAATGACTACTCAGGTCCTTAATTACAAGTTGATAAAACCACTTTCGTGTTGATAAGCAATAGAGACTAGGAAAAGGGTTGGCTTTATGAATCTAGTTTCACCGCTTTTGACAAGGAAATTCTCTCAATTGCTTGGTACAAGTTTAATGATTGATTACCCACCTTACAGCAGCCCTCATCCACTTCCCAATCTATGATACAAAAAATAGGAAAATATCGGTTTTTGACAAAGCAACTGGTCTGGGATTCATCAGGCCTTAAAGAGTGCTTTCGCCATGAGGCGATGAGGACCAAATTCATTCATCAGGTTTCTCAACGGAAGGCATGCCTCTTCAAGCCAATGAGAAATTATAAGGTGACTCATGAAAGGAAAGATCGAAGAAACGATTTGCAGCACATCTGCATGATCAGGGCCATTCATCAAGTGGGTCTCATCCTTCTGACCGCAGATGCAGAAGAGCAACTAAACCAACTCACAAATAGATCAGCAACATTATTAATTATGGTGTTGGAAATGCATATATCAGTTTGAAAACATGATTGAAAAGGCATGATCTTGACTAAGTTACACAAAATTACAGCCATGTTGGATAGACCAGCAATTGCACCAGTGGCTTCGATTTAAGGCTTCAACAAGTATTGGAGATTCATAGAATATATATAGATCTGAACTAGAGAAGCTTACATTTGCCACTACATAGTTTGGAAGATCCAAAACTGAGAGATTCTTTTCAAAGAAAAATGTAAACCAAAAGGATTGAACAGTCACATCCATGAATTCCAATGGATTGTAATTGATAAAGAACAGTTGTGGACTAGCATATAACATAGACAACAAAAAAGGCACATGGTAAGCATACCCATCAGTCGAAACTGAGCAAATCTTGCCGATTCTGGAAGTGGCTCCATTGCTAATCAGCTTACAACCAGCGCGAAGATGACACAAGGGTACTTTCGAATGAACACTATCAAAGATGCTTAATGCAGTCATGCACCGAATTGCTAAATCTTGGAAAATAGCTCCCATCACATCCGCCATGATTTTCCTATGAAATTGTGCACATGGAGCAATCCAGTAAGAGTGAGAAATGGAGGTATTTCTGCCATGCATTGGCATAGGAGTGGATCATATGCATGCACAGATCCACCATAAACAGGCCATCCGAATACGTCAACCCACAAGGTGTGGCCCCATCATCAACGAGTCATGCTGTGAAACTTACAATGCACAAATCGAACTACGCTAACGACCCAATCAGTGTCAATCACATGGATGGTTGACGAGAGAAAGGTCAATGCTCCAAGTTCAATGGGTAAAATCCACGATGAGAATGGTGTGAGCAATGTTACTGTTGGACCATGACCCATCCAAAATGGGGCCATTGATTTGGACAGTCTGGATTTACTATGGTGGATGCATGCATGCTTATGATCCATCATATTCGGACTGTGGTACAATCGTTGTAAGGAAAAAGAAGATTGGTAAGAATTTTCAAACCAAAACAAAACAGCTAACCATACTACAATGTCTGCTTGACACAGCTCATTAAATCATGGCATGTCATCCACATTACATGGTGCGTGTGGTATATATACGTCCCAACCCATACCATCCAATAGTAGGCCCATTTTGGTTGGAGCAAAGCCTGAAAATCACACTAACTGGGCACCTAACTGTCCCATTGACCAAGATTCAATGGATGGAACAAGGCTGCTAAATCGTCTGATCAGCATGATATCAGGCTATGCTCCATCCAAAATGGGAGCCATGATTGGACAGTCTGAACTGGATTCTATGTATGCCAAGTGTACAGTGATGAGTGATGCAGAAGACTTGAGTGTTTGATTTTCCAGTAAGGCTAGTCCTATGATATTTACACAACATGTGCGACATATCAATAAGTTATTTCATAGGGGTTTTTTTTTTTTTGGGTAGCCCTGGAAGTAAAAACATCCTTGCAATAAGACAAGATATGTAGGACTCAAAAGCCCAGATCAGTCCCTCTTTGGGTGCGTGTCTCTACCAACTCACCTACGCCTTTCAAAAAAATAAAAAAACATAGTAGAGTTCTTTGGTTATCTGGCAGCATGATGCTTGATACACATGCACTCAGAAATTGTATGCAACTGCGTACAATAACTCAAATTAAACAGATTAAATTTGTGGAACCCACTATTGCTAAGGCATAGTCCCAAATCAGATTAGCTGAACAATTCTAATCTCTGATTCATGGACAACTGATTGATGAAATAGGATAATTGGATATTTTTCATTTTTAATCATCCAATTAATGTCCAATAATCCAATAGTCAAATAATCAAATAAGCATAATTTTTGGTTCATGATTCATTTAAGCAAAAAAGAAGAGGTCCCATGGTGTATGTTTTTTGAAGATGACATAGTTTCAAATTTATTTATTTTTTTAAGGTTTTAAAATTAATCGGGCTAAAACAGAGTATATGGAATGGATTTTTAGTTACAATAGGAGTGGAAACAAGGAATTAGTTAAGATTATTAACCACGAAGTGCCCCCAAATGAATATTTTCAATATCTCGGGCTGATAAATCAAAAGAGGGAAGAGATTAACAAGGACGTTGCTCATAGAAGTAGAGCTGGGTGGATAGGTGGAAACGTGATTGCCCGATGTGTGTCAGCACTTCCCAACTTGGATCTATGATCGGATCTATTCAGATCTACATCCTTGGATGCCATGTGTCAACTCCTCATCTTGGATCTACAATTTGATCTGTTCATTTCTACATCTTTGGACTGTTGTAAGTGTTCCCCATCTTAGATCTACAATAGGCTCTGTTCAGATTTGCGCCTTTGAACCGTTGTGTCCACAGTCCATAACTTGGATCTATTGTTGAATTTGTTCATATCTCTGGACCACTGTGTTAGTGCTAATCATCTTTGATCTGTGATAGGAACTATTCAGATCTACACCTTTGGACCATTGTGTCTTAGTGGTCCTCATCTTGGATCTGAATCAGCTTCGTTCAGATTTTCATCTTTGGACCACTGTGTCAATGAACCTCATCTTAGAGCCATGATCAGCTCTGTTCATATCTGCATCTTTGGATTATTTTGTCAACAATTCTCATCTTAGATCTATGATTGGCTCTGTTCTGCATTTTGTCGATCACCGTGTCAGCACTCCTCATCTTGGATTTATGACCAGATCAGTTCGGAGTTACACCATTGGACCAGTTTGTAAGCATTCCACATCTTGGATCTGTCCATTACTTGAGATCGGTGTTCATGCCCCATTTTAAAGTCAAATATGATAATATGATATTGGATTTGTGAGATTAATAGAAATGTAGAAAAGAAAAGAGAAAAGACGAAGAGAGGAGAGAAAAGGGAAGAGAGTGGAACGGATGCTCTAAATTAACCTTCACACGTCCCCACCCTCTTATTTTATTACGGCTACTCACTTAAAAAGGAGAAATTACTAAAATACCCGCTTGCTTAAGTAATGTAAAAAGAGAGACAAATCCCATAGACCTAAACTATACCCAAACATGTACATTTAAGCCCAATAATCCAAAGAACAGACTCGTGGGACCATTTAACATTTAACAATCCACTCAAACTGGAGCATAGATATCATACATGTCTAGCTTGGATATAAACTTTTCAAGCTGAGATTTCCCAACTACTTCGGTAAAAAATCTGCCATCTTATCATGAGATAAAATATATGAACTGGAAATTTCTTAGTGAGAGAAATTATCCCGAATGAAGTGGCAAATTGGCAATTGACCTATATGTACTTTGTTCTATCATGGAACACTAGATTGTTGGCAATATGAATAGTAGCTTCATTGTCGCAATGTGAAAGCATTGGAACTAAAACTACAAATCCCAATTCTTCCAGCCAGATAAGTTCACAAGTTGTCGTAGATTTATATTCCGCTTCAGCACTGGACTTGGCAACAACATTATGCTTCTTGATTTTCCAGGTGACCACATTACCAACAAGAAATGTGTAGTAACTTATAATCAACAACCTATCATATCTTGACCCTGCATAATCTGCATCTGAATATTCAGCTACCTCGAGATGGCCATGAGATCTATACAATATACATTTCCCAAGTGCACACTTCAAATATCTAAGAATCCTCATAATGGCAGCTAAATATAGAGCTCTAGGATTTGCATAAACGAACTAACCATATTGATAGAAAAGGCAATATCAGGTCTAGTGATAGTTACGTAAATGAGTTTGCCAATGAGTCTTCTATACCTAACAGTATCTAGGGGTGCACATTTAACCGGTAGAACCGTGGAACCGGACCGGAACTAACCAAACGGTCCGGTTTGGTCCGGTTCTAGAGTGCACCGGTTCCGTTTCCAGTTCCAAAAATCAAAGAACCGGTTACATCGGATCGGTTCTCGGTTTGGGGGTATGTAGAACCCAACCGAACCGTGAACCGATCCATAGAACCAAACCGTGGATCCGATCCGTAGAACCGAACCGTGGAACCGAACTTGGAACCGAATCAAGAACCCTTTGATTGTTTCCATATTTGACTCATGATTTATGGTTTATAATGAACCATTTAATTATTTTCGTAAATGTATTTTTGCACACCTTATATAATATCTAAACCATTCATCAAATGGACCGCAACATGGATGGACATGGGCTTGCAATTGGGTTGGATTATAAAAAGCCCAGAACCGTGGAACCGATCCGGAACTGAACCGGTTTGGTTCGGTTCCGGTTCGGTTCTAGGGTGCCAACAGTCCGGTTCCGGTTCCGAATATCCTGGAACCGTTAGGAACGGTTCGGTTCCGGTTTCAGCCCAGAACCAGACCAAACCGACCCGTGTGCACCCCTAACAGTATCTGTCAATGACTCTCCTTCTTCAGGATCAAGTTTGAGATGAGAGTCCATTAGTATATCTGCAGGTTTAACGCCTAACATACCTGTCTCTTTCAACAAATTACAAATATATTTCCTCTGTCACAAATCCATTCCAGCTTTAGATCTCACCAATTCGATACCCAAAGAATATTGAAGAAAACCAAGGTCTTTGGTTTGGAACTAGAAGTGAAGATACGACTTCAGTTTCTTAATACCCTCCCAGTCATCACCTATAACCAATGTTTGAAATATCGGTATCGTGTTACGTATCGCACCCTTGGGATACGGATACATATCGGTTATCGCATGGGATATATCAGTTGTATCGCATAATGTATCATTGTCGTTGGAAACATGGGGAAACATTGGAAATTGGTCGAAATTTTCAATGAAATTTCGGTGATTGTTAAAAAAGACATCAATACACTTACAAATCAAAACATTACAAAATAAAAAATTAAAAAAAAAAAAAAAAAAAAAAAAAGTGCACATAATAGGTTTTCTTTGTATGGGGTCCTAATCTATGCGTGGTCTAACTGAATTGATGCGAGTATATTCAAAGTTTATTCATATAATTTATAAATGTAAGAATACGTGTAGAAACACAAGCAATACATTCAAAAGCAAAAGAAGAATCACTAAATCAGGTTACATACATGTTTAAATTTATGTTTGAACACAAAGATTGTAACCAATTTGCGAGAAATTGGGAATTTTTTTTTCAATTTCCCGCAACTCGGTCATTCTCATCCAAATCTCAAAATCGAAGCTCACAATCCATGATTTTTTATGCAAAACATGAAAAAATGGATTTGTAACAATTCGACACTGATTTAACATGATTTACAGGAAAAAAAAAAAAGGATCGAAAATAAAAAATGCTCACCGGATCGAACATGTGGGATATATCCCACTACTAGTGCATTTCGTATCGCACAGGTGGGATACAAGAAATATTGTGGGATATATCGGCCGATATCATCGATATTTAAAACATTCCCTATAACTACAATGCCATCCACATATACAAAAAACATAATGTTACCAGATATAATATGCCGCGAGAAAACCGAATGATCCACTTTACTACTCTTCAACCCATACGAATATCACCACACTGGTAAATTTCTCAAAGTAGGCTCTTGGTGACTGTTTTAGCCCACAGACTTATTTAATTTGCACACCTCAAAAGATTCCCACTAAGCAACGCATCCAGGAGGTTGCTCCATATTGACGTGTTCTTGTAATTCCCATGCAGAAACGTGTCCTTCACATCTAGCTAAGGGAAGGCCAATCATGATTGACAGCTATAAAAATAACAACTCGAAACGAATTGCGTTTGGCCAACAGTGAAATGGTATCCAGATAATCTACTCCATAAACTTAGGTGTATCCATTGGCTACCAACCTAGCTTTGTAATGATCAATTAATCCATCAGGCAAAAACTTAACGGTGAAAACACATCTACATTTGACTGGTGTTTAATCCAATGGAAAATCAGTTACTCCCATATACCACTGGAATACATGGCATTCATCTCCTCTTCCATAGTCCTTTTCTAGTTTTCATCTAACAATGCAACCTTAAATAACTTAGGGATAGAAACAACAAATCAGGCAAGGGCAAACTTCTGATAATTGGTGAATAAGTGGCTAAAGATAACAAAGTTGGAAATAGAATATGGAACACAAGAACATTTATCTTTACAAACAACAATAACTAATCATTTGTCAACCTTAATAGACACAGAAGAAGTTGAAACGGTGCAATAGCCGATGGTGTAGAGTGAGAAGGAACAGGCTATAATACTTGGCCTTTTTCTCCTTTTTCTATAATATGTCTATGTGAAATCCCTCTAAAGTAGTGAGTGGTGACTCCTCAATAACAAAATCTAATAAAAACACATTAAGTAAATGAACTTCCACAGGAGTGATTTCTACAACATGTTCTTTTCTGACATAGAATGGGGCAAAATGAAACATCTAAAAAAAGGTTACATCTGTTGTCAAAAAATGCTTTTTAAGTGAAGGACAATAGCATTAACTCTTTTTTTTTTTTAATGCCCAAGTACCCTAGAAAAATGCATTTAGCAGAACGTGACACAAGTTATCTTGACCAAGCCTAAATTGGTGAACAAAGTACAACCAAAAACTTTGAAGGAACATAAAAGTCTAGCTGCTCAGGGAACAACAAGGAGAAGGTTTTTTTTCCATCAAAAACTGAAAATGGCATTCTGTTTATCAAATGGCATGTGATAAGAGTTGTGTCACCGCAAAAAGTCTGTAGAACATTCATTTTCAATAACAAAGCACGAATGACTTCAATCAAATGTCTATTATTGCACTTAATTACCCCATTTTGCTGAGGGTATAAGCACAAGTAGTTGGATGAATAATATCCTGACATTATAAATGGGACTGAAAATCCCGAGACAAGTTCCAAAGCATTATCTTATCTAAATATACAAAGATTTGTATCAAACTAAGTTTTTATTTCACTATGAAAGTTCTAAAATATAGGAAATAAGTTTTGACCTATGTTTCATAAGATATAACCAAGTCATTCTAAAATGATCATCAATAAAAATGCCAAAGTACTTAAAACCTAAAAAACTAGGAACTCGAGCTGTCACCACATGTCACAATAAACTAACTTAAATGGGATATCACTTCTTTTGACAACTCTAAAAGGAAAATGTACTCTATAATGTTTACTCAGTTGGCATGTTTCGCACTCCAAACTCGACAACTTCAGAAGGAATGGAACAAGAGTCTACAGTTTCTGAAGAGATGGATGACCCAAACGACAATGCCATTGGATTACAGAACCCTCATGAAGCACCACAATATCTATTGATTCTCTCTCCAAATAGTACAAACCATTCTCCTCACGACCTACATCAATCGTTCTGCTCGTCTTGAGGTGTTGAAAAACACAATTAGAAGAACAGAGAACGGTCTATAATTGAAGGAAGAGCGTGAAAAGTGAAGAGGAAGATTATGTTAGTTTACTCACGGATAAAAGACTGTATCGAACTTTGAAGGCATATGAGACAAAAGATAACGACACAGATGCATTAGGCTAAGCAGTACCGAAGCCTAACAATGTTAAAGGAGGTACCATCAACAAATATAATAGACATATTAGATGAAATAAGATCAAAAGAAGAAAATGAACTACTATTAGCAAAAATATGATCGGATGCTCCAGAATCGATTATCCAAATGAGATGAATGAGATGATAAGAGACATTTTAATGACTGGGCTAAAATGATTGTAGAAGTGGAAGGTACATTGTTAGATGTAGAGCCACTAGAGGAGGAATCGTGCATATTCTTCCCATAATAATGTGACATGAATCTAATCACCATCGACATTTAATGAAGTGGAAGCACTGGGTCTACCTTCAGAAGGAACATCATCATCAATAAGTGCTTGATTGGCTCTCGAAGGCTTCCGATGAAGATCCCAACGAAAGTCCACAAAATGATTAGACATGCCCCATTGAGTGCATACACGATTTCCTCTACCACCACAACCACCTCTACAGCTCTACCTCCCCTTGGCACCCTACCACTTCTACCACCATGGAAACCACCACAGCTAGTCTGTTCCCTATGACCTCCATGCATATTAGTGCAACCAAAAAAAGTGATGAAGACAAATTTATTAGAACTATTAACACGAGCACGATCAAAATCATTTCCAATAGAAACTCTCTGAAGTCTCACATAATCGTCCACAACTAAAGGGATTGATACACAACCCAAAATCTAATCTTTAATGAACTGGTATTCCTTTAGGAGACAAAATAAGAGTTTCATAACTTTCATGCCTTCCATCTGCTTCTTCATAAGAGTTACATCTAAACTAATGGGATGATGGATTGAGAGTACTTTCTATATACCAATAAGTTCAATTATCTCCCTTTTGAAAGAGAAAATACCATCATACAGCGGATACACCCAAGAGATATCATGTTCTGAGGAGCACATCTTTTGCAACAGTATCCCGCACATCCTTTTGAGTATTCAAAAGCATAAAGTTGGAATTAACTCCAGGTTCCATGTTATTATATAACCAAGATCTAATCAGGGCATCATCACGCATCCATCGTCTATACTAAGGATCAGATTCCTCCGGTTTGGATTCTGTGAAGAAGCGATCCTTCTTTCAAGTTAAAAGAAACACCTCAACAGATTTAGCCCATAGTAAGTAATTTTTTTCGTTAAGTTTCACGATTGTTATTGAGCCCACTCCCTAATATACAAAAGAGCCCTATTGCACACTCTCAGTTGAACCCAACTCAAATAATATGTTGGGACCTTCACAACAAAAGATGGATATGCTAATCTTTAAAAAAAAAAATTAGTGATGTGAACAAGAGCTTCACCACACAATTGAATGCTCCAACAGACCAAGTAACCACTATAAAAGAGGTCATTAGGAGGAATAACATTGACCCTAAATCATCCAACAGCAACCCCAAGGGCCTGTTTGGATTGTGCAAAAAGAAAAGAGATGTGTAATTGAAGCAAGGAAGAGCGTGAAAAAGTGAGGAAGATCATCGTCTTCCTCAAGTGATTAAAACCTTGAATCAACAAGGAGAGTTCTTGACTCCATAAAAAATTAAGATAGAAAATCTAGATATTTTATAGAATAATGTGTATATGGTTTTCTCAATTACACCACTAATAAATAAAAGCCAAGCCCTAATTCGAAATTTCCCAAAAAAGCAAAAAATCTACCCAAAGACTAAATTTGCCAAAAATAGAAACACCAAATAAACCTTACTGGAGCATTCCCAGCATTATTACAATCAATTTCTTAAAAAAAGAAGGGAATCATAAAACACTAAAAATAAGGAGATACGACAAAAATCAATTTCCGAAAATCACAGTTTTGAACATGAAGCGTGTGTTTTCTCACAAAACGGATAGACGTAGCCCACTATGTGGGTCAGTTGACCCCGGATGGCCCACTACATAAAGATCAATAGGTCGTAACGATACTCAAATCAAAAGTCATAGCCGATTTACAGTTCACACTTCGAACAGTAATTTCTCCCAATCCAGTATGAATTTCTTCGAACCAGATGCGCCGAGGCCCAATTACGTCATGCCCTACGTAGGACTAGGCCTGGATCTAATAGACTACTTCCGCTTCCGTTTGGCCTTTGGTCCAGCCATGCTAAGAATGCATCTGTGCCACGTCTTACATCAGTGATGATTATACGGTGATAGATTCCCATAGATTCCGTGAGCACTATTTAAACATGGATTTCCATGGACTCCATTTTTGGGGTCTTCTTCGGATAGAAAGTGGAAATCTCATATTTCTCCCACAACCTTCTCCTCGTATCTTGTGCATGAGATTTTGAACTATGGAAAAGGCTAACTATTGCTATTTTCAATATCATTATTTTTGTTGCTATCCGGACAACGCAAAAGGCACAAACAATGGAAAACCCTTAAGTTTTCGTTTCTTTTCCCACAATCTAAACAGGCCTTGAGCCTTTCAAAAAACAAAATTCCAAATAGGCCCTGAGGTGAAAATGGAATCAAGGAATGCCTCCCCGGGCAAATCGGACTAAATAACGAGTGCCACAATTACGATCATAAAATAAGACTGAGAGTCCAACCTTACTACCCACAACAAGGTCTGAGGATACCTGTTCCCTCTTGATATCATTAACCAAACTATCTGGAGTAAGGACAAAATTTCCATGTCAAGGATCCTGTCAAGTCCGAAAACATTGAGATATCAGGTTACCGGACCCCAGGATTTTCAATGCTTAGTTGAACTTTAATGAAAAAGGTATTTCCAATGGTATGAAATGGATGCAGTTATCAAGCTGCATTTTGCAGCCTTGAATCTTAAAGATGAAACCCAAGATTGGTGGTACATTGATGAAGAGAGCTTGCAGCATTGTTGCCTTCCTCCTTTGGGCAGCTGGGTGGAAATGAGCGTGAGGCTGAAGTAGAGATTTCTGTCTTTGGATTATAAAAAAACCAGGCTTCATAAAGTTCACGAAAGGCAAACAGCTGATGGTGCATCTTGTGCCTGAACTGTTTCCACGGGGGTCATACAACAAACTGCATTTGAGGAATGTTGGTCCTTGCTATTTCAAGAAGCGACTAAGAGAGAATGCACGTCTCATCAAGCTTCAACTGTGTGGAAGATTCAATTGTGTACTCCAGAGATCATGAAGATGGGGATTAGGAAGAACAAGTAATCTCATATACAAGAAGAAGTGATCAAACACGTGCTCGAGGAATGGATTGCTATTCCTACAATAGCATTTATAATAAGGGTCTATGACCCAAATTGCAATTACATTTCCTTGAAGTTGAATTTGAAAGGAATGGAACTGTAATCTGAGGACTACTTGCCTACTTCCTTGTTATGAAAAGCAGAAAATGGTGTTCGTTTTAACCATTTCCTCTTGACTAAAGAGACAGTTTGCAATTCAACTCACTTGTGCATCCAAACACAGCTGATTTATTTATTTTTTTTGATAAACAATCTCTATTAGCTACCATCCTGGCGAAATTCTGAAATTTGATTATTTTGATAGAATTCGGGTTGTTATGATCTCTATCCTATATCAATGAGCAATGCATTTGCCAGACCATGTCCAATTGAGGTGCCCCAAATGAGCAGAACAAAGAAAACGGCCGGCCTGAACTCATGTATAAGATTGTATGGTTAAGAATGTCCAGTCGCCGCAATTTTCTAAGAACGCTTCATCGAAAACACAGCCTGCCATTTCAACGGTCCAGATTGGAGTGAATCAAGCGATGGTGGATGAGCTGCCATAAAGTAATACTATGTGGAAAATGCCCATTTCTAGTTTTATAGCCCAAAACAAGATAAAAATGAATATATGTTTCTTTCTTCCTTGAAAAAATTCGAAAGAAATAACGAAGAGATGTCAGATTCTGACAGAATTCTCAAAGCCGGTATGGAAACGGATTCCAAAAGATGGGTTTCCATTAGAATCAATTGATTGAAAGCAGGAAATACAGAAAGATGCAGAAACCAGAGAGAGAGAGAGAGAGAGAGAGAGAGAGAGAGAGAGAGACGTACCTGGTAGAAAAAATGGAAAAAAAGAAAACCCTAGAATCAAAGAAGGAAAAAAACCCGTCAATGGAAGGAGGGAGGAGAGAGAAATCCTCAGTGGACGACAGGAGGGAAGTAGTGTTTTTTCCCCTCTCTCAGCAAGCTCTAGGCTATGGTAATAGTTCACCGCCAATTTTTTAAGTTGTGGAACCTCTACAGCCGTACATCTGATCAAGTGTTGTCCGTTATTTCACACGGATCGACTGATCTTAACCATCTGATTTTACTTGTAAGATCTTGGACCTCTACTGAGTGGTT
The DNA here is from genome assembly GCA_021015155.1 of Magnolia officinalis. NCBI lineage: Eukaryota > Viridiplantae > Streptophyta > Magnoliopsida > Magnoliales > Magnoliaceae > Magnolia > Magnolia officinalis. The sequence goes on from JAJHSJ010000010.1 coordinate 7,160,172, forward strand.
TTTCCTTAACCGGTGGCAACAGTCGGATGATTGTTAGTAAATCTGGCTTTTTTATTAATATTTATTTATTTTTATTTGGGCGGACGCAATTGCGTCCTACTCCTACCCGAACGGTCAGAAGCTTTGAGTGGCCACCGTGATGTATGGGTCTTATCCACACCGTCCATCCATTTTTTCGTATCATTTTAGTTAATAATATCAAACAATGAGGCATATCCAATTCTCAAGTGGACCACACCACTGGAAGCAGCGGTGATAATTATTCTCAACGTTGAAACTTTTCTAGGGCCCACCGTGATGTTTATTTTCCATCCAACCTATTCGTAAAGTTACCTAGAACTGGATGAAGAGAAAAAATATATATCAGCTCCATCCAAAACTTCTGTGGCCCCCAAGAAGTTTTCAACGGTAAGAGTTTAATCCCCATTGTGTAGTCCACTCGAGTCTTGGATCTGCCTAATTTTTGGTTTGATATCCTAAAATGATAAAATGATAGGAAAAAAATGGATGGACGGTGGGATAAGACACATACATCACGGTGGCCACTCAAAGCTTCTGCCCATTCCCGGTCAAATACCTTAGTACTGTGGGACCCACTGTATGTTGTGAGTGTCACATCCAATCCGTCCATCAAATCTGACTTCTCTTGTTTACCGTACAAAATACAAAGTAATCCCATCTAAAACTAGGAAGCAGATTGGCTACTCCTCCTGCCACAAGCCCGATGGCTGATGGTCGGTGCTCTGTGGGCCCCACCATGATGTATTAGTTTAATCCATTCCGTTCATCTATTTTTACAGATCATTTTAGGTCTTAACCCCAAAATTGAGAGGTATATAAATCTCAGGTAGACCACACCACAGGAAAACAATAGTGATTGGAGATCCACCATTAAAATCCTCTTTAGGCACGCTGTACTGTTTACTTGACATCCAATCTGTTGATTAGGTCATACAGGCCCAGATGAAGGAAAAAACAAATATCAGCTTGATCCAAAACTTTTACGACCCCCAAAAGGTTTTTAATGGTCCACGCTCATTCAACATTGTTTCCTATAATGTGGTCCACTTGAGATTAGCATATATCTCATTGTATCATACCACAAAATGATCTGAAAAAATAAATAGACCGCATGGATGAAACACATACATCATGGTGGGGCCCACAGAGCACCGACCATCAGGCATTGGCTGGTGGTAGGGGGAATAGCCAATCCGTTTCCCTGAAGCTAAGCTCGGCCGTACCGTAGGCACCACGCACCGAATCTTAACAAGTTCACGTGGCCTGGCTTGCGTGAGCTTGGGATCGAGCTGAACTTTTGGAACATCCGTCCATTCTATTGAGTAGCAACTAATGAACGGTTTGGATTGAGATTATGAGCTGGGTCAGGTTGGGCTGATGGGTTCTTAGGCACAGCTGGACCTGGCTAGAGACGGACGGCTCTGTTAGGCCTGTTTGGGCAAATGAATTTAGGTGTATTGCGGTGCATAGTATTAGCTGATATGACGCATTTAATGCCACCAGTGAACGGTCGGGTGGTTAAGGTGTAGACGGCAATCCCACGACTAGCAGTGTTCTTGTTTGGGTGCTGTGGTATTGAGAAATCCCACCAGCTAATACTGTTTGGATGACTGAGGAATTGCTTCCAGTAACCATCATAACCACAGTCGGGTGGTTTACGGGAGCAGATTCCGTCAGGTCAGGCTAACTTTACACATGGCACACTTTACATGTGTCACTTTTTGATAGATCTCAGCCATGAATGAGTTGGGACTTTGAACATGAACGGTCACAAAAGTAATTCTTATTCAGTGATCATGTTTATCTCTACCTAGTACGTCGATTTTTTAGACCGTTGGTAGTAGGCTTATATTAATCGCCAATTTCTTTCAAAAGAAATGGTCCAGTGGCCTGATCCTTTGCTGCGTGTATATTGACGGTGGATACTACCTTATTCATCGCTGGGATTTTACACTTACGTTAGCACGTGCATAAGGGTAAAAGTGTATGAGAAAGTGTGTTGTACGCTACCAGAAATTTCCATGCTTGTATTGTATCCCAATTTGGAAATTGGTTTTGGGTCCGTCGTGACTCAGAATCCAACATTTGTTGCCATCATTGGGCCCAATGGTCAGTGGGCATATGATCAGGATCGTCCATGATATGGACTCTTTGCTATATGGTACAGCAAATGAACGGATGATTACGACTATCAGCTTCTGTAAAATAAGTAAGAACAATGAAAAGGAAATTTCAATGGCTCACATTCAAATATAAAAACCAAAGGTTAAGATCATTACTGACGCCCGATTACAGGCTAGTAGATTATTCATATTAGCAAGGGAGATATAGACAGTTAAAACAGTCGGGCCATCTCATCACGTGGGTCCCGGCGGGTGACGACACGGGTTGGATTTTGAGTCGCGACAGAAGCTAAAACGAAATCGCTTATAAGATGTATAGGTAAGGCAATCCGAAGGAGGGACACGTGTATTGAGAAATCCCTACGCATGAAGTATAAGTAAGGCAATCCGAAGGAGGGATCTCGCAATCCCTCCCTATCTCATGCGAATACATCGAAGGACGCCCAAGTTTATGCAGATGACGCCGCCCAAGCATGCAGGAGAGTTGGGCAGGTGGGATTTGACAATCCTATCCCACTTAATACCCTTTAATACACCATAATTCAGTTGTCCAAACAGGCCCTTAGGGGTTTTGTGGGGCCATTGTGATGTATATATTTTATTCACGCTATATATACATTTTGATGGATTATTTTAGAGCATGAGCCCAAGAAGTAGGCAGATTGAAGGCTCAAGTGGACCACACTGTTGCGAGATGTCTTAAATCTGAGTCCTTTCGCAACTGGGATGCGGAAAGGAGTTTCGCGGATTTCGTGTCGCAAGTCCTTTCCCAACTGGGATGCGAAAGGAGTTTCGCGGATTTTGTGACGCAAGTCCTTTCGCAACTGGGATACGAAAGGGAAGTTGTCAAAACTATAAATTGGGGTCCCTAGGACTATTCTAATATTATTCCAAGACTTCCTAAAGGGGTTCTACGGTTATCAAAGGGTGTAGCAAGGGTGAGATTCGAGGTTGTTCGAATCGGGTAAGTCCTTTTCTCTTTGTAATTGATGCTTTCATAGTGGTGATCTGTTGCTTTGTGCCATGGTTTTTCCCCTAAGGGTTTTCCATGTTAAATCTGTGTCTTTTCTTGTGTGCGTGCTTGGTACCATTGGATTGCTATCCTAGATCTAGATCCGTGTGATTCCGCAGGCCAAAAATCCCCAACAAGTGGTATCAGAACTTGAGTTCGGTTGGGGCACAGATCTGAATCTGAGGGATTAGTAATAATGGCGAGCGCCAGGTATGAGATTGAGAAGTACTCAGGGAAAAATAATTTTGAGTTATGGAAGATCAAGATGATGAGTTCCTTGATCAAACAAGGCGAAGATGGTGCTCTTGAGGAGCGGAAGTCCACTATGACTGATGGTGATTGGAATACTCTTGATAAGAAGGCTTTATCATCGATCCGTTTATGTCTCACGGATGAGGTTCTCTACAACGTCATGAGGGAGAAAACTGCGGCTAAGTTATGGGCGAAGTTAGAGGATGTCTATGCGAAAAAATCCTATGAAAATCGCCTACACTTGAAGCGGCAGTGATATAACTTCAATATGGCAGAGGGTGGAGATCTGGAGGCTCATATTAGCAACTTTAATAAATTGGTTTGCAAATTGCTGGATATGGAGGAAGTGATGAAAGATGAAGAACAAGCATGTATGTTGTTAAATTCTCTCCCGGCGTCCTATGAGTCATTCAAGGATACTATGTGCAGCATGAATAAAACCCTGAGTGTCGACACTGTTATCTTAGCCCTTAAAGGAAAGGCTATGAGACAGCTAGACAGCAACATGGGGACATCTTCTGATGCACTGTTTACAATAGGTAGGAATTTTGAACAAGGTACAGGTTCTTCAGGTTCTAGATCCAAATCCAAGGGCAAGGGCAAAGGAAAGGTAAATTGCTGGAATTGTGGGAAGGAAGGACATGTGAAGAGGGATTGTGAAAATCCTAAATCTAAGAGGGAAGATTCTGAGGCTTCATGCAGGGAGGCTAACACTGCCACGTCAGATGAATCGAGTGGATGTGATGGTGATGTTTTGTCTGTGTCTTCGCTCAGACGATCATACGATGATCGTAAGGATGAGTGGATGCTAGACACAGGGCATCTTTCACATGACTCCTCATCGGAGTGGTTCACACCAGCTACAGGGAGTGCGATGGTGGACAGGTGTTTATGGGCAATGCTTTGCCTGTAATGTTGTGACTGTTGGTACGGTGCACATCAGGATGTTTGATGGGGTGGAGCGTACCTTGACAGATGTGAGGCACGTTCCTGATTTGAAGCAGAATCTGATTTCTCTCGGGTACTTGAGGCAAAAGGATGCAAGTACACATGTATTGATGGTGCTCTTAAAGTATCTAAGGGGCACACGAATCATGAAAGCGCACGACTTGATCATGTTTACAAGTTGATCGGGAGCACTTCAAAAGGTGGAGCTATAGTGGATGTAGCGGATTCCACCTCTGCACATGTGTGGCATGATGGGCATAGCCACATGAGCGGGCAGGGCAGGAAGGCTGAGACGTGCGTACAGGGATACAGAGCAGGTGGAGCAACCACCTGTATGAAGAATCATACGGCATGATCGCAGGATATCGACGTGGTACATGGACGACTTTGATATCACAGAGGATTCATCTTCTATTCTGATGGCTCTAGGTGAGCCTGGTGCTGAGAAGTGGAAGGTGACTATGGGCGATGTGATGGATTCGTTGTACCAGACCGACATATGGGAGCAGATGGAGCTTCCAGTGAGCCGGTGAGCGATTGCATGCAGGTGAACCTTCAGGAGGATACAGTATAGATACAGGGCGAGGTTATAGCGAGGGGGTATTCTCAGAGAGAAGAGATCGGCTTCTCAGAGATTTTCGCGCCGACGGTATAGCAGGTATCTATTAGATCCGTGATTGGCGCTGGTTGGCTAATGTGATCTTGAGCTATGATGTGATAGAGAAGATGTCAAGAAGCTATACAGTTTAAGATTGAAGACATGGTGGAGATTGTTGCGAGATGTCTTAAATCTGAGTTCCTTTCACAACTGGGATGCGAAAAAGAGTTTCGCGGATTTCGTGTCGCAAGTCCTTTCGCAACTGTGATGCAAAAGGAGTTTCGCGGATTTGTGACGCAAGTCCTTTCGCAACTGGATATGAAAGGGAAGTTGCCAAAACTATAAATTGTTGGGTCCCTAGGGCTATTCTAATATTATTCCGACTTCCTAAAGGGGTTCTAGGGTTATCAAAGGTTGTAGATCGGGTGAGATTCGAGGTTGTTCGAATCGGTAAGTCCTTTTCTCTTTGTAATTGATGCTTTCATAGTGGTGATCTGTCGCTTTGTGCCGTGGTTTTTTCCCCTAAGGGTTTTCCATGTTAAATCTGTGTCTTTTCTTGTGTGTGTGCTTGGTACCATTCGATTGCTATCCTAGATCTAGATCTGTGTGATTCCGTAGGCCAAAAATCCCCAACACACACCATAGGAAGTAATGAGATTTAAAAGCTAAAAGTTAGGGCATGAAGGTTTTGAATCCAGCGGATATTTTCAACCATAGGAATTCAATCTCCACTGCTCCCTGTAGTGAGGCCCACTTGAGTCTTTAATCTACTTCCTTTTTGGACTTGCTCTAAAATAATCTATCCATTTGAGCTTTTAATATGTCTCTTTTTGGACTCTTACCTTAAAATGATAGTCAAAATGGATGGACTATACATATATAAAACATATACATCATGGTGACCCCACAAAACTCTTGATATGATCATTTGACACCAGCTAGGTTCGGTTGGAGATTGGGTACTACCCCACTAGGACCTAGCTAGAGATGAACACCCTTGTCGAGGGCTTTGTATGGTCCACCTTAGTATATGTTTTATCCACGCGGTCTATCATTTTGACATATCACTACAGAGCATGGGCTAAAAAAGTAGGCATGGAAGGCTCGAGTGGACTACACCACAGGAAGTAGATAATAATGCTTATTGTTGAAATCTTTTTAAGGCCACCATGATGTTTATTTGCTATTCGAATTGTTCATTCCGCCGAGTGTGTGTGTGTGTGTGTGTGTGTGTGTACATGAATGGATAACATAAATATCATTTTGATACAATATTTTTGTGGCTCCCGAGAGGTTTTCAATGATATGAGTTTAATTCCAAATTTCATGTACTGTGGTCCACTTGAGCCTTACATCTCCCTCATTTTTGGGCTCAGCCCTAAAATGATATATCAAAATGGATGGAAGGCATGGATAAAACACATACATCAAGGCGGACCCCACAGAGCTCCCGAATTGTCTGTCTCTAGCTAGGTACTAGTGGGGTACTACCCAATCTACACCGGTCCACGCCCAACCCCCATTAAATGTACACACAAGGACTGCATGGATGTCGATTGCCTACGAACCCCGAACGCAAGAAGTTTCTGCGGTCGGAAGCCAAGTGGCTCCAACCATAACGTTTATGAGAAATCCATACGGTGATGTAAAGTGGGTCGCGGACAGTTTCATGGCCAAGATGGATCAGAAAAGGCCCGGTCGACGACAGAAGTGATCTGGACCGTCGGACCTTAGATCGGGCGTATCTCACAATCCGAAATGAGTTACTTGATGTAAAATATATGATTTTGGGGGTAGAATGAGCTACTTTAGCCAACCAACCCTGCTATGCCGGGTTACGACGCCCGAAATTGCGAGAAACCCCTACATCGACGGTCGTTTCCCTATTTTAATTTTGTTTTAACTATAAATAGTAAGTTTTAGTTTGATTATAACTCTTCATTCGTCGGGCTTTAGGAGTTGCGCCCAACGTGAAAAGAGCTTAGAATAATCAGGAGAACGGTTTGGTGAAGCCAAATAGGACACTTACTATTTTTTGCTGAAAACCTTGCGCATTAGTAGACATCACAACCGTCTTTAAATAGTAAGTTTACTATTTATAGTAAGTCGCGATTTCTAAGAGTTTTAGTTGTAGTTTGATTCTGATTTCTTTCCCATTGCTTGATACCCCTATTTAAAGGGTTGTGAACTCATTTTTAGAAATTAATTAATCAAATTCGAATTTATTACAATTTATTTCTATTTCCTGCTTTATTTTCTCGTGGATTCGAGAAGTCTCTGTGAGGAGTCCAGAGAAGCTCCATGGATTCGGAGTAGTTATCCTCATCACGTTCATCCCTGCGTCATACGGTCAATCTGTTTTGCTAACTCATGTCAAGACATGAACCCAAAAATGAGGCATAATCAAACTCAAGAGGGCCATATGACACAAAACAGTGGGGATTGAATACCCACCGTTGAAACATTCATAGGGAGATCAAAGTTTTGGAATCAGCTCCATGTGTTACAAGGGACTGTTTTAGGGCTTATATTTTACATGAATTGAAATCCAAACCATAACTACCATGAAATTTATGTGAATTGAAATCTCCAACAATGTCGAGTTTAAATTTAATATAATTAGAATTTTGATTTTGGTAAATTGAGTGAAAGTGTGCATAGCAAGCATTAGTGCGATAAATCTTGCAAATTTTTACATGGGCTAATCGTAATATTTATGTGAAATTCACCTACCACCATGTGCATTAGCCAAGGGCCCTGCATATTAAAACAAAATAAAAGAGAAAAGAAAAGGTCTTTGGCTCATTGTTATTTGGGAGGGTAAGGAATCATTATATATATATATATATATATATATATAGTAGTTAAAGTCTCAAATTTATGCACTATGAAACCTTCGATGACACTTCAATGTCATCAAATGATCGATGCCAAGTTAAAATCGAATTAGAAACTCGTGTTTTTTGCACTACATAAGTTGTCAATGTCATCGAACATGCTTTGATGGCATTGAACAACTCCTTGATTGCATAAAAAATCTTCTAGAACAATCCATCGACTTGAGCATAAAATCCTTGAATTGTCGATGTCATCGTACTATCTTCGATGACATTGATCACTTGTCTTTGATGGAATTGAGAGTTGCACCCAATAATCCTGCAACCAAACTTGATTTTTATAAAATTCTGATGTGATCGATCATCCTTTGATAGCATCAATTACTTTACTTTGATGGCATCGAAAGGTGTTCGATGTCATCGACAGTCAAGTTCAGTAACTTCTAAATTCTTCACTTTGCAAACTTGATTTTCTTCATTCTTCGCTTAATTTAATTAGATCTTAAACTCTTGAAATCTTCAATCTTACTCTCCAAGGATCCATTATTACCTTGATAATTTTTGAGCATCACATTACTGAGAAACTTGAGAGCCGTAATCACCATTGAAAGAAAACTCTTTAGTGCAGGGTAAAAATATCTCATTGCCCTCCCCTTCCATATTGCCTTATCTTAGTCTGGTTGGTTTGGTACCTAAGCCGCAAGTGTTCAATCAATTCAAGTCAAATGTGACTGTAGTATATCCGACACTAATCTTAATTGCGTATGTTGATTGAATACAAACCATTCGTTTACATGTGTAACCTTGTGTCTGATTGAACAACAACATATGGTACATTGCCAATGAACCCCACGATTCAATAAAAAAAAAAAAATGCAGATGTGATGGGACATACTGTAGATGGCCCACTTACTAAGTTCCATGTGGTTGGAAGATAGTTAAAGAAAATTCGTATTTGAGAGCTGTTTTGTTCGTGAACCGTTGATGGTGGAGCCACAATATCAATGCTTTATATCCATGGGGACCACTAGTAGAAACTGAAAACGGCAAGTATAGAAAACCTCCTCAATGATTCCAACGCACGGATGGTATCGGTTCCCAGAGTGTTCATAAGGTATCGCATGCGTACGGCCTCTGATCATCCAAAAAGTGGGCCCTGTTCGAACGCATCTTTAACAACCATTCATATAACGTCAGCTATATTAAATTTGAATCTGTGGCCCACTGGCATATGATATCTACCAGGTGATTCTTGGACGCGGATTGCAAGGTGTGCCACACAGCACTGACGTCAAGTTATGTGGGCCCACCATGATGTATGTGTTATATCCACACCGTTAATTCAATTTGTGAGATCATTTGAGGGTATGGGCCCAAAAATAAGGCAGATCCAAAGGTCAAGTGAACCACACAACTGAAAGCAGTGGGGATTGAATGTCTACCATTGCAATCTCTTGGGGACAATTGAAGTTTTGAATCAAGCTTATATTTGTGATTTCCCTTCATCCAGGTCTGGGTGACCTTATGAAAACGTTGGATGGAAAATAAACAATATGGTGGGCCGCAGAAAGGTTCCAATGGTGGGCATTATTGTCCCTACTGCTTTATGTGGCGTGGTCCACTTGAGTCTTGGATCTGCCTCATTTTTTAGTTCATGGCCTAAAATGATCTCTGAAAATGGATGGACAGTGTGGATATAACACATACATCATGATGGGCCCTACACAATTTGGTGTCGTCAACCCACCACAGAGGTTGGTGGTGTGTGGCACACCAAGCAATCCGCTTCCGTTGTTGTTCTATGGCTGTCAGTGGGTGGGCCCTG
>JAJHSJ010000010.1:7169887-7218620 GCA_021015155.1 Magnolia officinalis
CCCCCCCCCCCCCCCCCCCCCCCCCCCCATTGAAGGCAAAATGCCAAACAGGCTTCTCAGCCCTATTCCCCCTTCAAATAAAATAAAAGAATGAAGAAGGGAGAGAGAGCAGAGAGAAACAGTGCAGGTGGAATCAGTACAGAGAGCATACATGTATATTACTATTCTCAACCAGATAATGATGCTGGTCACTTACCAACGATAAGCTTGTGTGCCGGAAAAAGAGCTACGATGACTCTACATACAATTGTGGGCCCCCACAGCTGTGTGGTCGAAATGGCTTAAACAGAGGCCCACCAGATGAATCTGGAATCCTGAAAAATAGGCCTGAAAGGAGCACCTTTTCAGATGCAAGCAAAGCTGTGTTTGGATGAACAAGTGAACTGGACAGTGATCATTGAAAGAGGTAATTAACTGAAATAAATGAAGTTTCCTAGCATTCATCCAAGAAGAAGAAACCATGGAATTGCAGTTACATTCCTCTTAAATATAACTGCAATCTGGAGCAGAGACCTCAATGTGAATGCCAGGGAAGGTAACTACATTTTGGGTCATTTGGATTTTGGTTGGACTAAATTGCAATTCAACGGAATTGAACATCCAAACACATCATGAAGATTTTTTTGCTTTGAAATAAGGGATCAAACTTTGGAAAGGGTCCTCAAAACAACTTGCACAAATACTAACCAAACAGGTCCACAAACACAAAGCACTTTACAGATTAGAAGTCCTCCAACGCTGTGGGGGAACAAGAGTAACTCATAGAAACACCTTAAAAATAGAATTACTTAGAGAATCTCCCACTCATGTCTCCTTGCGAAAAAAAAAAAAAAACTCAAAACAGCAACCACATGACATAGATTTCCAGCACGATAAAGATAAAAGAGCATCTAACCCATGATCCCGCCTTCCGGCCTAGGCATTGACTTCCTCCCTCTCGATTCCATTCCGTGGCAATCTCCTCACGTGTTTCCATCCTACCCCCAACAACGTTTGGAAGTTTCCCACTGCTGCTGGATTTCTCCCTTTCAAGTGCCCTTTGGTCAGAAAGCATTAATCATGTTCAGATACCAGCTTAGTTCCGGTTCCTGCACTTCTCCATGGCCCTTGGAGCTGCAGTTGCACAAGAGAAATTGTAAGAGCATGGAAATCAACTACTCAACTGAAACAACACCAATGCAGGAATTGAGTGGATTTCACTGAATGGAAGCTTTAGATTCTGCTAGTTCATTCCTAAAGTCATCCATTTGTTGTTTCACTGAAGTCCCCAAGCTTATGTATAGACAAATGCAAGGATGCAATGTTCACCTCTAGATGAGGAATTGCATGATGCTCGACCTACTGATATGCAGTGCAGTTGAGTTTTCAGTGGAGCCCATGTTTCAAAGCACCAGATCATTTGTATGTTGGGCCACACCACCATGCACGGCCCATAATTCAGATTTTACAACCTGGGAGATTTATGGTATGTGGATCCATCCATGGTAGGCCCAAACATACAAATGGTCTGGATCACCTACCCATGGGGCCCACTTGTACAAACTTAAATCCCCAGTATAGTGGATGGAGGCTGGGTAGACCAGGGTTGTGGGGAATTTCCAGAGGGGTCTTGTCCAAGATTCTAAGGTGGCAATTTTCATTGGTGAGAAAGGTCAGTCAGCAACATGATACAGATATAGTCTCCCATGGGGCATATCTGAAACTAAATTCTAATGGATGTTCACTTGCAAACCCAGGTCCTTCAGGTCAAGGATCATATAATTCCACCTAGAAATAGGCAAAACCAACTAAAATTCAAGAAAACCATAAATCGGAAATTAACTTACCTAGGCCAATGGCATCAACACTCTTCATGATCCGCAGCCTCTTACATGAATCAGTAAACATCCTGCAACAAATCCAAAAGAAAGGTAAGAAGAGGAAGCAACATCCATAGTTTCTTTTAGACAAATTGACTCTGAATGACTTGCCAATAACAGAAAGAACTTCATGTAGTTTGTATGCATTGTAAACAGTCAATGATGTTTCTACTTCGAAAGAATGGATTAAGATGCACTCATGAAATACTACAGTACTCTCTACTGAAATTTTCCTGTGCAATCTTCTCATTGGAGACTTCTGGGTTGCATTGATTCCTTAAATGGTGACTTCCAAACATTTGGTTCCTCTTATAAGACCTATGCAACAAGGATATGGCATTTCGTAATTGTGCCATGTCATCATGTGTCTGTCTGCATGTCCAATACTCCTAGACACAGTGATAGTGGACAACTGACTAGCGTATCAAAAGCTCTATAGCTGATGGGGAAGGACCGATTTATCGCTATATGCAGGCCCTCCCAGGCAAACCTAGGCAAGACCTCCTCGTGGTCATGAGCAACCCCCACTTCACACAGGTCCCCGAATCGCACGGTCCCATAGTGGGCCCCACCTCATGCCCATTTTACTTCACACAAACCCCTTCTTGTGGGTCACCCCACCTTAGCATAGAGATACGGTGCATCCTTGAAATCACATCAAGATGCCCTTGCATCATCCCACCACGCCGGTGAGGAGACTCGACCACCGAGCTTTTGCTCTGATATAATTTTGATAGTGGACAAATGACCGGTTTATCTCTATATGTAGGCCCTCCCAGGCAAGACCTCCCCATGGGCAACCCCCGCTTTGCGTGGGCCCCCGAATTGCACGATACCACGGTGGGCTCCACCTCGTGACCATTCTGCATCACATAAACCCCACCTCGTGGGCCACCCTACTCCAGCGTGGAGATAAGGTGCATCCTTGGAATCACACCAAGATACCCCTGCATCACACAATGCCTATAAAGGATGACAAGTGTTTTTTATCTTAATAGTATAAAGCCCGGCCCATTTCTTTGATATTATACATGGGTTGTAAGTTCTAAAGAGTGGCACCTCTGGCTTGGTAATCCAAACCGTTTTTCTCTGTTGAATCCCACCATGGATGGAGCTTGAACCCAAAATCATCCTAGATCGACCAATATTACCTTTTCCAAATAAATGTGGACCTCATTGAGAAGTAAACCTATTTGTGTAAGACTACAAGTTTGAAAGGGCACTTTTTAAAAGTTATAGTGAAGAAACAGATAAAGCTATAGAAGCTTCAAGAGATTACACTAAAAGATTCAGAGTTAAACTCGTATGGAAAATTTTTGGGTAGTTGGGGTAGGTTGAAACTAATTAAATGAGAAGAGAAGCGTGTAAAAAGGTCCCCCCAAGTTATAAGATATTCAACAACGATTGGAGAAGAGGCTTGGATGATAGAAAAAGCACCTCAGGTTTTGTATTTTACATGGGAGATGCTGCTTTCACGTGACAATCAAAGAAACAATCGATTGTTACCCTTTCGACATATTAAGCCAAATGTGTAGCCGCATCATGAAGGGTGTCATGTGATTTGGCGAAAGAATCTTCTCAAAGAACTTCAAATGCATCAAGAGAAGCCTACAAAGATCTATGTTGACAACAATTCCTCCATTGCCTTAGCTAAGAATCCCATATTTCATAAAAGGAGCAAGTATTTTGACAATCGCTTCCACTTTAATCTAGGAGCACATGAAGAAGGAGATTAAAGTCATTTTCGTCTAGTCAGAAGATCAAGCTGCTGATATTTTTTAAAAAAAAAAAAACCCTCAAAGCCAACAACTTTAACAGGTTAACAAATATGTTTGAAATAGTTTATGGAAGAAAATTACATTTAAAGGGTGTTGTAAACCAAATTTTGTAATCATACAAGTTTGTAAGGGCATTTTTTAGATGATATAGTGCTAGAAAAAAAAAAAAAAAAAAAAGAAAAAGAAAAAAAAAAAAAAAAGAGAAAAGACAGCTAGAAATTTCAAGATATTAGATTCAGAGTTAAATTTGTATGGAAAATTTTATGGGTAGTTTGGGAAGATAGAAACTCATTAAATGAGAAGAAAGTGTAGAAACTCATTATGGGTAGTTTGAGACCCCTTGCGATGTATCAAGCAAGAAATACTTTATAATAGCAAGATTTATCCACAATATTTTCTTGAAGTCTCTCTCTCTTGTTCCACCCCTTGTGCATAGTGTGTCCAAGGCCTTTATGCACATCAATGGACCTTAACCGTCTCTCAATAGACCACAAAATCGAAAGTTCAGATTGTCTCATCGAGGAAATCTTTTAAGCATATTCAATTGTGGTGTTATATGATGAATAATGGTCTAAATCATGGGCCCCACTTTTCAAAATTGAAAACCCGTGTATACCACAAACATGATATGGAAATGGTAATCCAAAATTGAATAGACAATCTTTTCTTGGCTATCTATCGTTAGTTAATGAATTTATCGAAGTAGAGAAACTACAACAAAACAAAACTAACAGTGTTATGTTTTTTTCCCATACTCTGTTAATTATTATTAATGTATATGACTGTTAGTTACTAAAGTATTACTGATGTGTGTGTGTGTGTTTCCTTCCACTTGTGTTGTGATCTCTGAAAATTGATGTCCAACAGCAAACATGCAAATCATGTCCAAGCAGAGAGGCACTAAAGAATACTCAACCTGATTCTTCAATGGTGTACTTGGGTTTGTGGTTCTTAGAACAGAACATGATTCAGTAGTCAAGACGTCTTGGTGGTCTGTTGCATCCCACCGTAGGTGCACCATGCCCAAAGAATTGCCTTGATTGAAATATTGTAGTCACTGATCTTCTGTCCCATTCAGTTGAGTGTGGACAGTCTGAAGGCTACAAACTGAAAGTTTGTGATTATCCTCTCAAGGGGATCTTAGGAAATAGGCAATCCTGCTGGGGCACAACAGACCAATGGTGGTCTGGATTGCCAAAACATGGGCCCCACTAGTCAGAACTGAAAACCTACTGTCAAAAGCCTTGGTCAAGAATCCCATAATTCCTCATCAAAGCAACATTTACTGGCTGCCGTTCAAAAAGAAGAAGAAGATGCTATTGGCACAACAATGGAATATCCATGTTTTACCACAGAGCTAGGCCCTGTTTTGTTGCAACTTAAAAATGAGTTCATCGCATTTTTGTTAACACTAATTGTGTATTTAGCGATTTGATGAGGATTAAAAATAATCTCTTTTTTTTTTAAAGGATGGATTAAAAATAATCTTGATAACACATAATTTATATAAACAAAGATCCCTAATACATAATCATTTAACTAAAATGGGATGAACTCATTTTGAAGTGACAACCAAACGGGGTCTTAGTGCATTCTAGAAATTAAGTAAAACTTCAAGATACTACACGAATTATGTATGAAGTCTCAGAGAGCTTACTAGTCGAGGTTACGCAGATTCTTGCGCGGATTTGGTGCTGACTGCATAAATTTGAGGCAGTTTCATAAGGCGCGAAATAGAAGTTTCCTAAACTATAAATAGGGGTCTCTAGGGCTATTCTAAGGCTTTCTAAAGGAGTTCCAAAGGTTCCTAAAAGGGTTTTAGGGTTTCTAAAGGGTGTAGCAAGGGTGAGATTCGAGGTTGTTCGAATCGGGTAAGTCCTCCCTCTTTGTAATTTCTATTTTCATAGTGGAGATCTGTCGCTTTGTGCCGTGGTTTTTTCCTACGAGGATTTTCCACGTTAAATCTTTGTGTTCTCTTGTGTGTGCTTAGTGCCATTGGATTGCTATCCTAGATCTTGATCTGTGTGATTCCGCAGCACAAACCTCAACAGATACGACAGGAATTATGTATGAAGACTCAGAGAGCTTACTCCCAGGGGACATCTCCTACAAGCATCCAGTCTCCATCTTTATCCTCATAGGTAAGCACGTCCTCTGACCCATGTAGAAGATCCCTCAGCTTGCTCTCGCTCAGCATGTCCCTCCCTGGAACTCCATGGGAACCATACTGACCTGAAATAATATACAGCATGTTGACTTAGCATAACACAGATAACAAAGGTCTAAAATTGAAAAACCACAAATAACTCACCAATCGTAAAACAGCTGAACATTTTCTCTAGAGCAGAAGAGAGGTCGAGATAAGTAGAGTAAGTTTTCAGGTCTACCTTCCTCAAGTAAGGAGCACCATCCATGCTGACCTTAACAAACAGAGCTCCTGAACTGGGTTTTCCATCCACTTCCTCATTGTTCTTGGAGGTGGTGGCCAAGGTGTTCTTTCTAAATGATCTTATCGGTGGCCAACCTACAACCTGTGCCCTGTCATGAATAGAAGATGATTTGATGATCAGATATTTAAACAAATCAAAGAAACTCTTCACTTTCATTTATAAAAAGTCAATATTTACTTAGCCGCAGGTGCATTTCCATTATTATTAGTTGAATCCATCTGGGTCTGGTTCATGTCCTGTGATGACTTTGGAGGCACCATCTCTTTCAGAATGGCAGACGATGCTCCAGATTGTTCCTTCATAGAAACAGGCTTCACTCCCGCATTAGGCAATGCCCTGGACGACAGAATTGAATTTATCCCTGTGTTTCCTGTAAATTTCCCTTGTGCCACAGATTGAGTGGTATCTGTCTCAGGTCTGTCTGTTGGAAAGATCCACTTCCCGTCTGTAAACACACGACTTTTTACCTCTGAGAACCCATCCATGGCATCGGAGAATCCTCTTTTGTTGCCAGATACAACAGTTTTCTGCGATGTGGAGAAGATGCCATCCTTTAAAGGATGCAAAGGAAACAGGGGTTTCTTATCCAATTTTCCCGACCTCAACAGACACAGCTCTGGCTCCCTAACTGGAGATTGCGATCCAGGAAGCCCAAGCCTCAGCTCAGTTGCCTTCAAATTCAGGCTGGTATCCTTTTCCTCAGACAAGCTTGAGACTACAGAGCTTTCCACTGAAGAATAGTCGGATAATATCATGTAATTACGCTCTTTCAGTACTGGGTTATTCTTCTGGCAAGTGCTGTCTGTAGAGGCAGAAGAAGCCTCTAGTGACACATTGCTCCCTTCCTCCTCCACAATCCCAAGTGGTGGTGACATTAGATTGCAAATACTTCAAATTCTCCTTCTAACCTATTTTGAAAAGAAAACCAAGCAAAACTCTTCAGAATAGAAAGAACCATATGTTGGGTTTTTTCAAAATAAGAAGAAAAGGATTTTTATTTTTGAGAAAAGAATAGTTGTGGCTTTGGTGATTGTTGGTGTGAATGGTGATGCCTCTTGGTGAAGGGAGTATTAACGCGCCTTAAGCCTATCTATCTTTAAGTGATTCATTTTCTATTTTCCGCATCAAATATAACACCTCAAGCACCTTATTGTCCAAGAATCCCGATACTCTTTTAACGTATAAGAAAAAGAGGTGCAACATAAAAGAAACAAGATTCTACTATGAAAAATTTCTTTCCATCTTGCAAGCATTAACAAGTCAATCAAAAAAATAAATGTTACCAGGAAAACCATCAGCAAGAAAAACTAGCGGGAATGAAAGAAGGCAGAGCATCCATTAGTGTTAATGAGAACTGATCGCCTACGGTCATGGTACCACGAATTGAGGTACCATACCATCTTTCCCACTAGCATGCCATTTGTGTAGGACATATGTACCATTGAAATGCAGGCCCCAACATGAAGATCACCTGGCACAAAAATCAGGCTGGTCTGCTCATCAATGGGCCAAATAGAAAGTGGATCAACCTGCATTTCAAGAAAGACAATCTTCATGGTGGCCCCTCAAGGCAATATGCGAGAAAGAAGTATCGTTCGTGACACTATGTTCATTCACTTGAAGAATGAATATAATTAAGAAAAAAAAAATTGTATATTACAATGTAAGGGGCCATTTGGTAGTCATTTGACAATGGTTCATCTCATTTCAATTAATCGTTATTTTGTATTAGAGACCATGATCTAGAATACATCATTATGATAACTAAAATAGAACTATGCATTAGAGATCATGATATCTAACACTGTAATCAAAGTATTCCAATGGTAACAATGGCCATAACAGGCACCACCGTTATTGTTACAATATGGCCGTGACCGCTTTTACAGCTTCTTCTTTTAATTCTTTTTTCTTTTCTTTTTTTAAGAAAACCTGTATCGGCGCAATAACTAGCTATTTGCGGCCATAACGGCCATTATGTGTCATCTTTTCTGTAACAGCCATTACAACCTGTAACGCGTATTAGTTGCCACTTGCCACCAATAACAATATGTAATGGCCGTCACAACACACCATGACTTACACATAACAACAGTTAACTAAAATGAGATGAACTTATTTTCAGGCTTCTACCAAATAAGCCTTACTATTTTTAACATTCTCATGTACTTAGTCATCCATTAGCCCTAACAGGGGAAATAACCTGTAGTGGAACCTGGATCTAGATATTCATTAAAAAATAAAAAATAAAAATAAAGATAAAATACATGCATGAGTTTATGAATTAATGGATCTATGACTGACATGTGCCTTTATGAAACCCATATCAAATAAACAGACAGCGTTCTTAGATATCTTAGCTTGGGTAAAGGAAAGAAAACCCGGAGACAGCAAGGGGTCATTTGGCAGAGTGGATTCAGAGTATGTGGAATTTCAGTTTTTTGATTCCTCCAAAATCCCTACAAAGAGACCTATTTGCATTCCCACTTCAAAGCTGATTTGCAAAATCCTCTCGATTCCACAGGTTTCAAAATCCACACTGCCCAACACCACTTCAAATTGTTTCGACTGTTGGTTTATTTCGTACGGTGTGGCCCACACCAGGACAGCAGTGGGCTGATTTTTGAAAGGAAGATTTTTTATTCCAACGAGATAAAAAGCTCAGATCTCGCCACGTGTTACAGAATGTGCGTCTGCGAGTGGATGGTCTTGGCTCCACACGCGTGTGGATTTAGCATTTTTTTTTTATTTTTTATTTTAAGGCAGCAAACCTCTTATTTACCGTCTCCATCTTTATAAGGGCAGTTATTTGATACTCCGCAGCCTTCGGTTCTTTATACGCATGCAGTCACAAATTGTAGATGTGGCATATATTTACTCAAAATAAACCGACTAAATTATGCAAATTAACATATTTGAGTCACAGTAATAAAACCGAAAATTTTAAATGATCTCAACCTCTGATTCATGTAAACCTGTTTGTTGAAATCGGACCATTGGATCTTTTATATTCTTAAACATCCAATAAATGCCAAAAATCCGACGGTCCGATAATCAAATAAGCCTAGATCTTAGTTCATCCCAATCCGGGTTTCATATTTTTGGAGGTTTTAATTCGAATAGGTTGTACTCCCTGGATGCATGTTCTAAATAATTTAAAGATCCTGCTTATCACCATCACACTCTACCGAGTGTCCATATTTTTAGAAAAACTTAGAACCGTTGGCGAGTCCGTATAATGTCATTTTTTGTCACCTCCCGAAAACTTATCTCACCAAAGGTGACTTTTAAGCCCTTTTGGCCGGGTGGATTGGAAGGGATTGAATGGTATTAGGGTGGATGGCATGGATTGTTTGGCAGGTCCGGCCAATTCCGGGTTAAACGTTCCCATCCCTTCTAATCCCTCAACCAAACACGTCCCAAGGCAAATTTGAACGGATTAAGGCAGATTGGATGGAATCTAAAGGTAATGATGGTGTTGTCAGTAGATAGTCTTAAGACCCGTGGGATTGGGATTGGGATCAGACCACTGACTTTGTTTGGCATGCTGGGCCAATCCTGGGATTTAACTTCTAATCCCTTCCAATACCATCCAATCCCTTTAAATCCAACCAGTCCAATGGGCCTTAGAGTATAGACATTAGTTTTGGGTGAAAATACCCCTTCCTATGAAGGTAAGCAGCTGAAAAAGCAGAGATATTTTCATCTTTCTAAGTTTGTCTATATGAATAGTAGTCTACTTTGGTGTTTAAGATTTTTTTAGTCCAATGAAAAAAGACAGGCAATACGTTGTTGGGTTTATACGACGCAAAATCCCTTATTTTTATTCTTTTTCATAAAGAGGTATAGTAGAATACATACTTCATATTGCTGTAGGATATATTGGGACTTTATCCATTAGACCTGGTAAATTTCAATGATCCATACCATTTAAATGATGGGCCTTCAGTGGATGGAGAAATACAAGCCGTAAATCTCAAATTGAAATATTTAAACATTTTAATTATTCAAATTAAAAGTGACCGTCCGTACTCTAAAGAAAATAGTTAAAATGATCACAGCCTTAAAATATTCTAATCTAGTGGTTTCCTTTCCATCCCATTCAAAGCGAGGCCATCATATAAAGGGCTTGGATGGTCGGAAGATGGCCCCATATCCACACGTCAATGCCCGGATTGTATCATGTAGGAGTAACATGGAGATGTATTCTACTGCCTTTTGTAAGTACCCCATAAGGTACCATACCCGTGGGACCGGGATGTTGTGGGTGGGTCCCATGTCAACTGTGCATTAGATCCAATCCGTCCATTAGACGTGCCATTTCATATCAAGCCATGGAACCAAAAATCAACCTTTTCCACAGTTTTCCGGGCCCACCATGTTTTTATATACAATATAAACAACTCATCAGGAACGACCCGTTAGGCTGAACGGACGAATCGAAATCAAGGTCATTCCAAAACCCAGGTGGGCCACACCATGTGATTTTAAGTGTTAGTAGTGATGTAACATTTCTCAGTGCATTGTGGCCCACCTATGCTTTGGATCGGCCTGATTTTTTGTTTATTAATGTGAGAATTAAGGGAGAAAGCGAGGGACGGCTTGGATCAAATGCACAGTTGACGTGGCCCACTGAAGCGCTGTGGAAACCTAAAGTTGTACTATTGAATTACTAAAAGTAATAAAAATAGGGTCTGTTTATCAAAAAGGTTGGGTGTAAATATCAATTCCCTCACAATAATTAATTAATTAACTGTAACCGTCTGTTCATTAATCATTAATCAAGAGATTCCTTCGGCACTGGCGGGTTCCGTGCGACGCTTACTTTTTCGACCAAGATATTAATGAATTTACGAAAATGCCATCAATCATTCAATAAAATTCATTTTAGCACTTTATTTTGGGTGTAAATAATAGTAAAAAAAAACACTAATCCCACACGAGTGTGGAGACCTCTCCATACACACTCAAGTGTCACACGTGCGTGCGATCCGATCTTTCCATCGGATTGGCCCACTCTATTTAGACCTTTGCCTAAAAATTCAGACCGTTACACTGCTCATCTGTCCCACGTGTGGCTGTGAACAAATACGGCCCAATAGATGGGCCACCTTGCATGTGCCATGCCAAAAAATCAGATGATTCTAACCATCGATTAAATAGTCTAATTTTAGCAAAGCAATCGTACAATGCGATTGATTGAAGCACAATCCATCGATCATGTAATGTTCGGTATGCCCCACTTATTGGGCAAATCTCACATATCATCATTAGTTCCACCGTATTTAGAAAGTGGGGCCCACTATTTCATTATCGTGACTGGTACGATGGCACGTAACAGTAGCATTATCTTTCCATGACCAGAAAGAAAAAAGGGTGTATTTTGGGGAATGATCCCACACGTCCAAATATCAGTAATTATACCATACGTATTGCTGTGTAGTAGCTCCAATGATGTCTAGGTAGAATCCAAACCGTCCATCTGGTGTGCCCATCCGGTGGAAATTCAGCTTGATAAATGGGTTTGATGACACGTACACTTCCATCCGGAATTTTCTACCGTGGGATTGCCATCCTCATTGTCCCCCCTTTGATGTAGATCTAGTCGCGGATAGTTTCATGGCCAAGATGGATCAGAAAAGGCCCGGTCGATGGCAGAAGCGATCCAGACCGTCAGACCTTAGATCGGGCGTATCTTACAATCCGGAATGAGTTATCAGGTGTAAAATATATGATTTTGGGTAGAACGAGCTACTTTACCCAACCAATCCCGCTACGCCGGGTTGCACAGCCCGGATTTACGAAATACACTGTCTTTTAATTTCATTTTTACTATAAATAGTAAGTTTTAGTTTGATTATAACTCTTCATTCGTCGGACTTTAGGAGTTGTGTCCAACGTGAAAAGAGCTTAGAATAAGTAGGAGAAGGGTGAAACCAAATAAGACCCTTATTACTTTTGGCCAAAAACCTTGCGCACTAATAGATATTCTATAAATAGTAAGTTTATTCTTTATAGTAAGTAGTGGGTTCTAAAAGTTTTAGTTGTAATTTGATTCTAATTTTTTTCTCATTGTTTGGTACCCCTATTTAAAAGGTTTTGAACTCGTTTTTATGGATTAATTAATTAATTTAGAGTTTATTAAAATTTATTTCTATTTTATGCTTTCTTTAGTGGATTTGAGAAGTCTCTATGAGGAGTTCACACCATTGTTCCCTGGAGTGTGACCCACCTAAGCCATGGATCAGGCTGGATTTTGGAATCCAGACCTACCATGGAAGAGAGGAGCTAGTGGATGGGTTGGATGGCGCTCACACGTCTTGGTGGACCACACAGAACTCGAGCGCATGGTAATTTATGCGTGTTTATCTGATTATGCCTGGTTTTTAAGTCAGCTATCCTCGGCATCAGTATCCGTGCAAGATCCCGACCATTCGTCAGATGGGTCCTGTAAACAGGCCCGTCTGTTATTAGGTGGTCCCCTGTTTATCGGAAAATAAAACTGCTGAAAATAAATAATAAATGGGTCACTTGGACGCCCACGTATTACCTCATGATTGGACAGCCTGATTTTGATAATATGACAAATATCAGGTGTGGTCCACCTGATGAATGGCTCCAATCTCGAACGGCGAGCAGGATTTCAGATCTCACTCTCTGGTAGAACTGCTCCGATTGCGTGGTGACCCCAGTACCATCTGGAAACGGATTGGCTACTCCCCCTGCCACCGGCCTGGTGGCTGGTGGTCGGTGCTCTGTGGGCCCCTCCATGATGTTTGTGTTTCATCCATGCCGTTCATCTATTTTTACATATAATTTTAGGTTCGATCAAAAAAACGAGAGGGATATAAATCTCAGGTGGACCACACCAAATGAAAACAATAGCGATTGGATATTCACCATTAAAATCCTTCTAAGGCCCACTGTACTGTTTATTTCACATCAGATCTGTTGATTAGGTCATACAGACCTAGATGAAGTGAAAAAACAAAGATCAGCTTGATCCAAAACTTTTATGGCCCCAAAAAGTTTTTAATGGTCGACCTTCAATTAAAACTGTTTCCTGTAATGTGGTTTACTTAAGATTGGGATATATTTAATTTTTTTATAATACCATAAAAGTATCTAGAAAAATAGATGGACGGAATGGATGAAACACATACATCATGGCGGGTCCCACAAAGCACCGACCAACAGCCATTGGCAGGTGGAAGGGGAGTAGCAATCCGTTTCCGTACCATCTAGTGCTGTGGGGCCGATTATATCCACACTGTCCATCCATTTTTCCATCTCAAAATAACGATACCCACCACAATATACGGCAAGAATAAACGGATGCCAGGCAGTAAGGTTTCAACGGTGGGTATCATTATTCTTGCTGTTTATTGTGGTGGGGTCCACTTGAGCTTTGGATATAGTTCAGTTTTGATCTCAGGCCCTAAGATGATCTGAAAAAACGAATGGACGGCGTTGATAAGACAAATAGATGACGGTGGGCCCCACATGGTACTGATACCTTGGAGGTCGATGGCGTCAGGCCAGCACGCAACCCGCGTTGAAAAAAAAAACACTTCTCTGACCGTACATGAGTATTTAGAACGTTGCGAAACGCACGCGGCACTCGAAAGGGGCGGAAAGGGGTAGTTTGGTAAAAACGAGGAGAGATTGGGGTCACGTACGGGCATTAACGGGAAGGGGTGTGAGATGGGGGGACAGAGGAAAACAAGGGAAGCATCTTTGGGAGACAAGAAAGCAGCAGATGGAGTCTGACGCCGGTGGAGCGCGGGACACCCTTCTCTCAAACCCCATCATTTCATCTCTCTCTCTCTCCTAATTTGAGCGTGTTTGGGCAGGCGGATTAGGATGGATTGGGAGGGATGGGATCACGCAATCCCACGTGTCCATCCCATGCGCGCGTTTGTTTCAGCCGGGATTCAGACAACCCGTCCTTATCCCACAGTTATTACTCGCCTACGGTGGGATAAGGATGAGAAATCTCATCTGGTCTCTCTCGTCTCCTCGAGCCCACCATCCAAATCCTGTGGGATTGTTGGCTGCGATCTCTTGCTGGATTTTTCGCCCGTACGGAGATACGAAACGGCGACGCCGCCTGCAGCAGCCCGTCCCTGCTTTCATATCCGTACAAGGCAAAGATGAATGATCTCTGGTATGGGCTTTCGTTAGTGACGACCATCTCCGGTTATATAGCCATGGATGCATGTTGTGAAGCTCCATTGATCGAAGCAAGGGGAGAAGTTAAGGTCCGGCCTCTCGAAGAGGGTTACCGTTCGTGATTGAGATATGTCTCCCTATACCCTGATTTTCCCCCAATCTGTCTCCTGGATATGGATTGGCCATTTCAGGACTTTCTATTGTTATCCTGACTTGGATCGGATGCCGTCCCTTTTCAAAACTTGTAATCCTCTCAATTTGTCTCATGTTTGAAATGAATTTCATGTGTGATTGGGAGGAGTTGAGTTCTAAAAATCCATTCGACACCCACATGCATTGCAATGTGAAGCTACGGCCGTTGGAGCTGTAGCTTGGCATGCATGCACGTTAAAGGCATCTTTTGGCTGACAGGAGGACTTGGATAGGAAACGGATTTGGGCATGAAATCCATCATAAAGGGCTTCTACACACAATTGTTCCGTCTGTTGATATTTCATACCGTATCAGTGGGTGTTGTTAAGCTCGATTTCTTGCATGACGCAGAAATTTATGGTGTATACCTCGCAGATGGACATGGTAGTGCCTTAAAATGAATTTGGTTTAATTAGGAAGCAAAAAAGCTTTTTTTTTTTTTTTTTTTTTTTTTTTTTTTACAGTTACTTTTCAACGATTACTTAATTTCTATTAGTGTCTTCCAGTTTTGTCCTGTTGTCACATAACCGAACAATATGGTTTTTGTGAAGGGCCAAGGACATCTGTTGGAACTTAAACTCGATAGATGTTCCATAAAAGTCTCTTTTTTTTTTTTTTTTTTTTTTGTGGGTGAAAATATTCTTATAGCTGCTCTCTATTACCAGCACCAGTTATCTATTTTAATGCGTGGAATTGGATCTGGAGACGGTTTTTGTAGATGGCTTAGACTTTGAAATTTGTTTGGAAGTCTCCTAGCTCTTATTATTATGATCACCAGTTGTACAGTTAGGATGTTCCTGTTTTGAAGTAGCTGAGAACAGTGAATTCTATTGCTACCGTATGGGATGCACTGTCTTCATGTTTCCCTGTGTTTTAGTTGCATTGTAATAGGGAGTCATTATAAAATCTCAAATTCAAGAAAAATTGATACTGTATGAAAAATTTAATTTGCCAAATGGTTGACTGTTCAGCTAATGGATAAAATCTGAAATGTAGAATAACTATTTCAGATTCACAGTTCAAGTTTCTTTCAATTGCGTTGTGGATTGTTTTAAGAAGTGTACTAATACTGAACATGGCCTGAAATGGATCGGTACGGTTTTACTCTTCACTACTTTCTACCTTTGATTTCAGGAAATCCTTTCATATAAATTAAATTGCTTTTTTATTGTATATGAAATTCAGGTGAACAGAACTTTGGAAAGATCGTTCGTAGGTACACCTGTAATATCTTCTATGGCTTGAAGTACTCTGATAACGCGTAACATCTTGTTGACTTTAAATTGATGATTTTTTTTGTGTTGCTTCACATGTGATTCCGCCTCCTACTCATTTCATTGCAATTTTCAGTTTGAGATTGACTGAGACATTGATGCATATCGCTTCTTCTTATTGGTAATGTTTTTCGTTTGTGTGTATTTTTTGAATTTAATGACACATTGCAACCCCCATTCGCAAACATACTTGGGTCTTTGACTGTGGAAGAGTTAATTTCTTTTATTTGTGGATTTTTGCAATGCTGTTAGAAATCCCTGAGTGTAGCTGTTCAGAAGTGTTGAGAAGTGGAGCCACATCTGGGGCTGCACATGACCAGTCATGGCCCCTGCTTGACCGGTTGAGGAGCCCACTCGATCGGTCATGACCAGTCGTGGACTGGCTCGACTTAAAGTCCAGCGAGCATAAGGCTTTTGGTTCCGAGGTGCTCGACCGGTCGTGGGGTCCACTCGACCGGTCGTGCAGTCTGCTCGACCAGTCGAGGTTACGTAGATTGGTTTCCGAATTTGATACGGACTACGGATTTTGATGTCGCCTTTCGCAAGGGCGCGAAACAGAAGTTGTCTAAACTATAAATAGGAGTCCATAGGGCTTTTCTAGGGTTAAGGTGAATATTGGGGAGTTATTTTAAGGTGTGGGCAAAGGATTTTCTCTGTACCTCCAAGGGACAGGTTAGTATATTGCCTTGTAATCTTTGTTCTTCATAGTGGAAGTTTGCATCCGCGATTTTTTACCCTAGATTGGGATTTTTCCACGTATATCTTGCCTTGTGGTTTGTTTTGGATTGCTTTGATCTGTCTCTAGTTTATATTTCTTTCTGTTTATCGTTTGTGGGTGAGGCCTAAGATTGGATTTAGGCTCATTGCGTTGTTGGCGTGCTGCGCAACAGAAAGGTTCCTCTACTAGTGTGAACTCACATATATCTTCACTTCTGTTTCTCATCCACATTATACCCATTAACTATGTGGGCCGTGTTGGGATTTTAGCCTGCGGAATCACACAGATCTAGATCTAGGATAACAATCCAATGGCACCAAGCACACACAAGAGAACGCAGATTGAACGTGGAAAACCCTTGCGGGAAAAAACCATGGCACAAAGCGACAGATCTCCATTATGAAAATAGAAATTACAAAGAGAGATGACTTACCCGATTCGAACAACCTCGAATCTCACCCTTGCTACACCCTTAAGAAACTCTAAAATCCTTTTAGGAACTCCTTTAGAAAGCCTAAGAATTATTTCCCCTTACCCTAGAAAAACCCTAGGGACACCTACTTATAGTTTAGGCAACTTCCCTTTCGCATCCTTGTTGTGAAAGGACTCAAAATCCGCAATCCGCACAAAATCGCGGAACGAATCTGTGTAACCATGACCGGTCGAGCGGACTATACGACCGGTCAAGCGCCACCCACGACCGGTCGAGCATGGCCCACGACCGCACGAGCACCTCAGACCCCAAAAATTTATGCCGTTAGACTTTGAGTCGAGCGAGCTACGACTAGTCGAGCCGCTCCCACGACCGGTCGAACCTGACCCACGACTGGTCGTGCACGTTCAAATTTAAGACATATGACAACAATCTCCACCGTGTCTTTAATCTTGAATTGTGTAGCTTCTTGACCTCTTCTCTTATTTCTGTATCACATCATAGCTTCTTGTGCACACTCCGTCTTTCTTTTACGTCATTGCCAAGCCCAGAGAAGTTACACAGAACTTGAACTTCCCTGTAGGAACGATCTAGGTGAGCATGTCTGCCAGATCAAAATTCACAAGCTCAACCACCTTTGCTCCTGTCTTCTCGAAAAAGAAAGACGTAGTCTTCTTAACATCTCGCCGCTACCCAATATTGCTTGCTAGGGTACTTGCTCACAACACTGATAGCCTGTGAAATAACCGGTCTAATCCAGACTATGGCATACACTGCCAACCGCATTAGAATAAGGCTCATGAGATATCCTGCTTTTCCTCATCTATTTTGGGACATGTCCTGAAGAAAACTTAAGGAGAGACGCGTAGGGAACGCTCTCTGGCTTTACCTGGCCCATCACATCCTTGATCAATACTTACACACAAGGTATTCCTCCTGTGATTACCACAACCTACTCCTCCTTCAGTCTCAATACCAAGAACCATCTTTGCAGCCCCCCGATCCTTTATCCATAAAGGAATAAAACCACTGCCTAGGCGATAGGTCGAACCACGACCTCCTGCAAAGTCTTTTCTCAGCCCCTTTAACTTCGAACCGCTCTGGTTGCTTTATGTAGATCTGCTCTTTACTTTCCCTTGGAGAAGTGTAGACTCCACATCCATCTTTCCAGCTCAAGATCACATTGGTTAACCAGCGCCAATCACGAATCTAATAGACACCTGTTATACCATTGGCGCAAATATATCTGAGAAGTCGATCCCTTCTCTCTGAGCATAACCTTTCACTACTGACCTCGCCCTGTATCTATGCTGTATTCTCCTGAAGATTCACCTGCATCCAACCGATTTCTGACCCACTGGAAGCTCCACCCGCTCCCATATGTCAGTCTGATACAACGAATTCATCATATCGCCCATAGTCACCTTTCACTTCTCAGCACCAGGCTCGCCTAGAACCATCTGAATAGAAGATGAATCCCCTGCGATATTGGAGTCGTCCATGTACCTCGCCGATATCCTGCGATTATGCCGTGTGATTCTTCTCACAGGTGACTGCTCCACCTGCTCTGTATCCCTGTCCACACGTCTCAGCCTTCCTGCCCTGCCTGCTCATGTGGTCATGCCTAACATGCCACACACGTGTAGAGGTGGAATCCGCTACATCCACAACAGCTCCACCTTTTAAAGTGCTCCCGATCAACCTGTACAAGTTACCGAGTCGTTGCGCTTTCATGATTACCCGTGCCCCCTTAGATACTTTAAAGGCACCATCAATACCTGTGTACTTGCATCCTTTTGCCTCAAGCACACCAAGATAAATCAAATTCTGCTTCAAATCAGGAACGTGTTTGACATCAGTCAAGGTAAGCTCTACCCCATCAAATATCCTGATGCGCATCGTACCAACAGCCACAACATTACAGGCAAAGCCATTGCCTATAAACACCTGTGTACCATCGCACTCGCTATAGCTGGCGAACCAACTCCGATGAGGAGTCATGTGAAAAGATGTCACTGTGTCTGCATCCACTCATCCTTACGATCATCGTATGGCTGCCTGATAGTAGACACAGAGAAGACATCACCATCACATCCATCTGACGTGGCAACGTTGGCCTCACTGCATGAAGCCTCAGAATCTTCCCTCTTCGATTTAGGATTTTCACAATCCTTCTTCACATGTCCTTCCTTCCCACAGTTCCAGCACTTTACCTTTCCTTTGCCTTTGCCCTTAGATTTGGATCTAGAACTTGAAGAACATGTACCTTGTTCAGAATTCCTACCCACTGTAAACAGTGCATCAGAAGATGTCCTCATGTCGCTGTTTAGCTATCTCATAGCCTTCCCTTGAAGGGCTGAGATAACAGTGTCGACACTCAGGGTTTTATTCATGTTGCACATAATGTCCTTGAATGACTCATACGACGCCGGAAAAGAATTCAGCAACATACATGTTTGTTCTTCATCTTTCATTACTTCCTCCATATCTAGCAATTTGCAAACTAATTTATTAAAGTTGCTGATGTGAGCCTCTAGATCTCCACCCTCTTCCATCTTGCATCACCACCTCGACATGACAAGTGTAAGCGAAAGTGATTAGTTTTGTTCACAAACTTTGCACCACACAAACCACACTTAATCTTTATTTTTCCAGACCTTGGTGGTAATTCAATTAGGGAAGCGTAGTCCCAAATATTTGTCGATGGGTCCGATGACGGCATATCTACACTCAATTTTTAATTAAAAAAATCAGAATATTGATAAATAATTTGAACTTGATATAGGAACAAAAGAAAGCAATATAAATGTATCAAAATTCAAAAATAAAAGCAAATGAACAGGCATATGTAAATAAATATCAAAGATTCAAAGTCTTCCAAACCACGACTCCAAAAGGACCAACACTTTCATGTTTGTAGTTACAGTGAAATAATGTTACAAATCATTCAACATTCAACCAAAAAGAATCGAAAAACTGAAAATAATTACTAATCTGCAGGTAGAGACTCGTTAGGAATCTCAATCTCTTCTTCTTCATCATCATCATTCATATCTCCTTCCCATATCGGGCGCAACCAATCTTGCGTACAAATCAATACTTCAACTGTGCTTGGCGAAATTGAGCTTCGATACTTGATCACAACCCTGCTCCCTGTGCTGAATGCGGATTCTGATGCCACTATTGAAATTGGTATTGATAATATGTCTCGTGCCATCATAGATAATGTAGGGTATTTTGATTCACTAACCCTCATCTTCCACCATTCCCACACATCAAAATCAGCTCGCACTACGACTGGATCCTTGAGGTACATTTCTAACTCTGATTCCTTGGTATCAACTCTCATTCGTGCTTGTGCCAAGTATGATATATATTCATTTAGCACATTCGGATTACCAGGTACAGAAATATCCACATCTCTACTTTCTTTAACACCCGCTACAGGTAAAGTTTCTCCCTCATGACTTTGTAGAGAACCTCATCCGTGAGACATAAACGGATCGATGATAAAGCCTTCTTATCAAGAGCATTCCAATCATCATCAGTCATAGTAGACTTTCTCTCCTCAAGAGCATTATCTTTGCCTTGCTTGATTAAGGAATTGATCATCTTGATTTTTCATAACTCAAAATTATTTTTCCCTGAGTAGTTCTCAATCTCATACCTAGTGCTTCCCATTATTACTAATCTCTCAGATTCAGATCTGTGCCCCAACAATTGCTTTGATACCACTTATTGGGATCTTAGCCTGTGGAATCACACAGATCTAGATCTGTGTGATTCCGCAGGCTAAAATCCCAACAGGCCGCACTTTGATGATCCTGTGACTAGAAAACCCGGATGATCCCCTCGGTGGATGCTTTGTGTTTGTGTTGGTAAAGTGTTGATATGAATAACAAAGTGTGTTGTGATTTGTACAATCCTTAATGAGAAATTCATTTGTTAAATGATAGTTTGTAATCTACATTTGGGTGATATAGTATATTCAATTGAACATTTTCTAAATCTTCCGTCTTCTCCCAAGCTGGGGGAAACAAGTTAATTGTCTTGGAGTGGCTCTTCCCCCATTTGTTGTTCTGGTGAATCAATTTAGCCAACAATATGTAGGGTCATTGCGCGTCGGCTTTCAGTTGTACAATCAGGGTCCATGCTCTGTGATCCAGATTGTTGATGTCATGAGACCCACTATGGATTGACTACTACTTGAAAACTCCTAAACAAGGAGTATCATGGCAATTAAATATGTTGAACGGTTTTTTTTTTTTTTTTTTTTTAACGTGGATGGTCATTTGTTACTACTCTTAACCATCTATTTGCATCCATATGATGGACACTGGTGATTCATTATATGAGATCTTCAGTGTGTTTTCATCTCAGGTGCATTGTATCTTTTTTGGCAGCATGGTCAGAAAGATCTTTAAACGGAATTTGATTATTTTATCAGATTTTGAAATGATTTTCTTTATGTGGTTCTTTGACATATTGAAAGTTGGAATTAACATGTTTTGTGCCTTAAAATCTTCTCAACAAATGGATTTGGTTTAATTAGGAAGCGAAAAAAGCTTTTTTTTTTTTTTTTTTTTTTGTTCAGTTAGTTTTCAAAGATTACTTGATTACTGTTAGTGTCTTCTAGTTTTGTCCTGTTGTCACATAACCAAACAATATGGTTTTCGTGAAGGGGCTAAGGACATGTGTTAGAACTTAAACTCGATAGATGTTCCATAAAAGTCTTTTTTTTTTTTTTTGTGGGTGAAAATATTCTGATAGTTGCTCTCTATTACTAGCACCAGTTATCTATTTTAATGCGTGGAATTGGATCTGGAGACGGTTTTTGTAGATGGCTTAGATTTTGAAATTTGTTTGGAGGTCTCCTAGTTCTCATTATTATGATCACCAGTTGTACAAGATAACCTTCTTAATATGCATGTGGTGCATGTTTCATTTAGGATCAGGGGGTTGGAGCTGGGATGATTGGAGGCTTGAATCTTTGTTGATTACTATATTAGGACTATTTTTGAGATTCTCGTCCTTCTATGGATGGGAAGGATTTGATGTGAGTTTTAATAGTTTGCAACTCATAGTAGAGTTTGATTTATAAGTTCTTTAATTATGTCAAAAGTGGGTATTCCTCCCCTTTCGGCTCATGTGGATGCAAAATAGATGTTTGTGTCAATTGGGGATTTTATTTAACAATCTGTTTCGATGTATGTTTCGTATGGGAACCTATATGAAAACTTGTATTGATACAACAATCACAGAATCACCGTTTAAGATTGATTCATTGTGTATGTTGAAGTGATTTCATCCAATCCAAAAAGTGGACCAATGAGTAGGATGGGCATATTTGTATTTGATCTTGTGCTTTAAGTCAGTCAGCAATGCAGGTGTGTATGCATTGACTGGGAGAATTAGTGCTACGTCTTCAAACAGATATTGTGAATGCTCTGATTTCACTTTGACATATATTTTAATGGTCAACTGGTTTAAACACTGTTAATGTTTCAATATTTTTTTATTGGCTTTTTTTGCAGATTACAGTGAAACATTCGCCTATAGCGACACATCATTCATATACCTGCAACACGTAGTCATGATATGTTCTAATACATTCTACTCAATTTGGACACTGCTAGGTTGATAATGCGCATGGGCAATATGTGAAATTCATGTGCATACCCCTTTGATACTCAATTTTTTTTATTTTTTATTTTTACTTCCTCACAATTAGAAATTTATAAACAGATGTCACCAATTACAAGTTTGTATGCATGCATCTTCTATTGATTGGGTTTTCAAAAATAAAGTAAATGATTTTTTTGAAGGTTTGGACCATGTGTTCAAATTTTAAATTTTATTTTTATGAAAATCAAAGTAATTCTAGGGTCTTACTTGGCATGGCCACCTGAGGCCAACTTCATGTTTATATTTTGTGTTGTTTGGAGTGTTGCTTTCATCTTAAAACCGAAATTCCACACACACTTTATTTAGATAGGTTAGCTTATTGTATCTTGAAAGCAGATTAATTATAATCTGCAAGACGTTTTCATGTTTCCCTCCTATGAATCGCAGGAGACCAAGATTGAAACATACACAATGGGGCTAAATTCAAAGGCCTGATTATTAACTGAGCTAGGCTCAGCCCTACTTCCCAAGTAATAACTGGGTTGGAGCTTAGTCTGACCCTAACATGGCACGTTACCTTCCTTAAGAGTGCTTACATAAAAGATTGATGGTCTCCTGCAAGTAAGTAAAGGGTTTGGGCTTCAGGTGGGCTCTTTCATGGTGTGGTTCTAAATTTCCTGCAATTCACTTTCAAGTGCATGACCCATATTAGCCCATACAGGGTTAAAAAAAAAAAAAAAAAAAAAAAACCAGCTGAATGTGTGATTCAAGTGAGCGCACTCCAAGGGAATTAAACAATTGAAAAGGGGATGAAACTCTTGTTTATACATGATCCACAGTCTTTGTGTGTTCTCTTTAGATTTCACATCAAAAGTTAGACCTGATGCTCAAAAATATACACATCTATTTTTCAGGTGGGCAGCACTAAGGGAAATAATTTCACAATATGATTTGAAAAAAAAGTAATTTTAATTGGGAGGTTTACGCTAATTTTAAAGTCCTTTACTTCCACATGTATACGTAGGTGGGTGACAGGCGATGAATGATGAAGATGATGAAGAGATGGCTGATTTCATTGTGGTTCTTACAATGGTTGCATGTGTTGCAGCTGTTGGGGAATATTGTCGACACTACATGTTTAGAGAACCGGCTCGAATAGGAGATGATGCACGTGCCGGATTTATCAATTCCATTATTCGAATAGGTGATAGGGATTGCATTACTCAACTTAGGATGAAGCAGGACGCATTTTTCCATCTAGGTGAAGTAGTGCCTGATAAGACGACCCTACGCGATACACGTAACGTTAGTTTGGAGGAACAACTAGTCGTGTTCCTGCATACTGTCGGCCATAACGTCCGAAATCATGTGATAGGACACAGATTTTATCGTTCTGGTGAAACTATAAGCCGTCACTTTCACCGAGTTCTAGATGCGGTTGTTTCCTTGTACCCTGAGTATGTTAAGCAAGCAGGCGCACAAACACCGATTGAGATTCAGGAAAATACACATTGGGCCAGTTATTTTCAGGTATCATTATAGACCAACTGATCGTTCATTAATCTAAACGTAAAAATATATATCTTTGATACTAATCCTATAGGCTCGAAAACTATTCCACTATAGGATTGCGTAGGTGCAATCGACGGGACACATATTCTGGCACACATAGCAGCATCAGAACATGCAAGCTTCCGCAACCGAAAGGGTATCTTGTTGCAGAATGTACTTACTGCTTGTTCCTTTGATATGTCAATATTATAAATGTTAGCTGGATGGGAAGATTCAGCGTCGAATGCGAGGGTCCTACATAATGCCTCGATGCGAACTGACGATCCTCTTATTATGCCCCACGATAACTAATATTCATTATCATTTGCGGATTAATTGGTGCGTATTATCGTCTTCTTACAAGACTGAAAGAATCATTCCTGCAGTTGTGTAGGAAAATACTTTGTCGTCGACGCTGGTTATGCTCATTCACCAGGGTTCATGGCCCCTTATCGTGGAGTTCGATATCATTTGCAAGAGTACCATACCGGGAGATCATCCATGAATATGAAAGAATTATTTAACTATCGACATGAGCAATTGAGAAACAGAATTGAGCGATGTTTCGGTATGATGAATGGGAGATTTCCAATTTTAAAGACGGCTATGCAATATCCTTTTGATACACAGGTTGAAATTGTCGTTGCTTATTGTGTGCTACATAGTTTCATACGGAGAGAAGATGGATCGGACCAAGACTTGCGTGATATAGGTGTACCAGTGGGTCACGTTGAGGCTAATCTCACCCAAAATGAGGTATTAACAATTGATGAAAGGCAATAGCTAGTCCAAGTCACTCAACGAGCGAAGGATGAGTGGATCAGAACTTGTGACAGGATCGCGGAGCGCATGCGGGCAGATGCCCAAAATAATAGTAGAATTCGATAGACCTACTCAGTTTTTGTGATAATAATGACATACTGGATGACTGAACTAATGGATACACCGAGTTTTTTGTACAAGTTCGAAATATTAGTTTTTGCTCATTGTATAACCTGTTACAAAAAATTTTTCTGCAAACATCAACAATTGTTTATTTGTCTACCTATAATGTTGGGAAATCTTCTAATTGACACATATGTATCCGCATGATTCTCTTTGTGTAACGCCCCGAAAAATCGGGGGTCGTGCATAGACTCGACTCCCGAGTTCCCGAGTGTCACTTATCATGCATTTATGGTTTTTATGATTAATCAAATTTAACTGCGCAATTTGGAATTACCTGAAGCATGAAGCACAATCGCACCAGTCTACTAAAATGAAGGAAATCTCACAAATATACAAGTTCAAAAATAATAAAGGGTCACCCAACAGGATAATGAAAAAAGGTTATATCCAAAAGACTAAAGCGGAGCCCGCGGCTTAGCAAATCCAAATTCAGCCCGATCAAGCCGATGGAGAGTCGCCCATCAGCTGAAAGTAGGAGAACTCTTCCTCCTCGTTAAAGCTCACCTCGCCAGGTTCCTCATGCACTGGGTCACCTGCATCTATGAATGGGTTTGGTTGGTGTTTTAAAACACCGTCCCAGAGTGGGAGTGAGTGATCAACTCAGTGTGAACTATTAGTCTCAAGTTATAAAAGACATCAATTGTAATATGAACTTAATGAAAAGCAGTTATTCATCAATACCTAGCAACTCTTATTTAAATACATGCATGCGGGATGATATGATGCATGTCCTCGCCACAATACTCCCTCAAGCGACTCCATCTAACGATCGCATATGACAGCACTCCCTTAGAGTGACCTCGACTTCCGAGTCGCCACCCTAACTAATGCGTGCAATGCAATCGTGTTAGCCGAGTTATTAGTTAAGTCCATTCATCCAGCAGGTTGGGGATTCTGATTCACCCTACGTATCAATGCCCTAAGCTGGTTGCGAGGCCAAGACCCCCAACGCATAAGGCCGAGACCTCGCGGTCCATGATCACGTCGGGTTCCTCATCCCCGACTCTAAGCACATGAGGAGTGCCGAAAGGAAGGGATCGCTCGCGGTCACTACGGTGAGGCGCGGTACCCCAGCGTAGGCCGACAGCTCGGACATAGTGTCTCATTCCACCATGCCCGGCTCACGAGGCTGTGGACCAGTTTCAGGTGGATTATCGATGGGCTACAATGGTTGCAGGGTGGTTCAGATTCCATACATATGTGAGCACACAAGGTTAACAAACAGGGTTGATCAGTCAATAGGCTAGACCGCATGAGTCAGGCGAGTGTGAGACGAGTAGCAATCCCTAGCATGCCGCCTACCAATGCGTCATCTAACATATACAACCTTCATGTTCTCAAGCTTCTCAACATACAATTCAAATTCTCATACCAAGCAAGGCCAACAATACCATAATACAAGTGCAAGTGAGGTGTGTGTGTGGAGGGGGGAGGAAGTTAAGCACTTTCACCATTACAAGAAATCATATGCACACGATCATCATACATTCTATGAAACAACAATGTAGGGAAAAATCAACAAGGCATGAGCACTTAATCATCCAAATACCCAGTCATGTGAAAGGCAATAGCAACACCAAATGAGGATCAACATGCATCCCATACGAATTTCAACAGTCATGCAATTCCTAGGGTTTCTCTAGTTTCTCCAATCATAACATCCAAACAATCAAAATCATTAAACCCATAGTAAAATTGGTGCTAGGCCACCTAAGAACAATAGTTTGTACCTTCGGATTCGTTGAAGGCTTGGGAACGCCCTGGGAGGGTGGATTTCGGGGGTTGATCGGTTGGAATCCCTAAAGCAACATTTGCATGTTAGAATCTCATGCAAAACCCTTCTTATCACAAGGGTTTCAAGGAGAATGAGTGTTGGATCTTACCTAGGCGATCAACGGAATGAAAAGGGCGGTTACAGATGAGATTTCTTCTTGGAGATGAGGTAGGGAGATGTGAGGTTTGATTTCGTGGGCTCCACCTCGATTTAGGGTCCACCATAGCTCTCCTTGGTCGTTGGATAATGTGGTGGCTATGAGGGAGAGATTTGTTGTTGGGAGATGGAGAAGTTATGAGGAAGAGATATGGGTTGTAGGGGAATTGAGGATTTATGAGGGAGAGAGGTTTGGTGGTGGGAGATTTGGGGAAGTTATGAGGGAGAGGAGGAAGGGGTTGTTGTTGGAGAATGGAGTTATGAAAGAGAGCTAGGGTTTATTCCCTAGAGTTGGCTCCCTTGGCCTTATGTTTCCAAGCTTTCTCAAAATAGCCTTATAGGACACCCTATTTGATGTTGAGGCGGCCCTATCACCCCTCCGGCCACCAAATTCGGGGTGTAGGTGTCTCATGGCCCGATTAGGGGCCATGTAAAATCCAAGATCAAACAGATGAACGGATATATGATCTAAGTAAGCGTTTCCGACCTTTAAGTGGCCATGTGGGGCCCATTTCGGTGATTGGAACGGTTCTAGTGGCCCTCTGGTCATGAAATTTATAGGATAAGTGGTCTATGGCCCGATGAAGGGCCACACAAAATTTGGGAACGATCGGATATGGGGTTTGGTCGTACGAGTCAGATTTGAGATCAACGGTTATCGGGCCACGATCGGGTCCCAGATTTCGTGGACGGGTGTAGTAAAATACATTAGACCTTCTTCATAAATTTGGAAGAAATACGACGGTTGAAAAGCCCGGAGTCTCAGTTTCTTTTGTCAGTGCCAGATTTTAACTCAGGCATTGGTGGAGCGCATTGGGCAAGCGTCAGATGGTACTTCTGGGTGTCCACTGGGTCCGCAGTCCGCGATGGACCACAAGCCCAGTGAGATCTATGATTTTCTAAAGTTTTAGATTTTTCTGACCCTCCTCGGTCGCTGGGTAGCCCACACGGGCTATTGTTAAGTTTAAACGGGCCATCTGGCTTGGCGGCCCGCACTTGGTCTCATCATAACTAGACTGGTCCACCCCAGTATAAACTAACATTGAGTGATAATGGTCATTAAGTGATTTTATAAGTTAATTAAAAAGAAATTTTAAGGATTTTTGGAAATCCAAAACAGTGAAAATCCAGGATGTTACAATCTACCCCCCTTAAAAACAATTTCGTCCCCGAAATTGCCTATGGGTAATAAGTAAAGATATTATCATTTCATTTGCTTAAGTTTTGTTGGTTTCTGATTTATATACGTTTTAGGGTATATATATTAAATACGCTAGCGTAGCTCATTATGATCTACCCCCTTAAAAGTTTTCACATTTGAGGTTTGAAAACAAATGTCAAAATCATTATTATCGTATTAAGTGGTTGTTGGTAAAGTTTACCTAATGGTGCTATATTCTTCTCTTTATGATAGGGCTAAAACGGAAAGACAGTTGTGGTAAACTTTTGATCCCATACATCGATCCTCTGTCTGACTAGGGCAGAAAGATCGTTGTATCCCTTCTTAGTCTTAGTAGATCCTGGTCTTCTGCTCAGTCAAAGCAGTGAGTCCATTGGTATTCACCCAGGAATGAGAATTAGGTTAAGCCACGAGTACTTTGCAGATGTGTGGTTCCGTAATTCCGCAGTCCGATCAATCTAATTGTTTAGCCATCATTGGAAAGTTTAAATCTCCTATTTATAAGGTTGTCCTTCGGGTCTTGGTCAAAGATTGTTCTTGTTTTAGTTCATGTCCAAATTAGTGATTAATGAATCCTTTACTATGCTTATGGTCAAACGATTATCTCAGAAAGGTTTCCAATGGCCTAAGATTGTATTTGTATGTTGCAGTTTTGATCCTAAGGCTAACAGGTTATGAGCAAAACATGCCTTGTTTTTCATTATTTTTGAGAGGGGAGGAAGAATCGAAAGTTCTAAGGTATTCTGGTGGTTTAGAATGCTAATAATGATAAGATGGACGCGATAAGACAATTATTCATACATGCATTCACAAGACGACGAGAAAATTCTGAAATAATCCATACATTCATATAAATTTCAAAATGCTATAGGTATGGCCAATTACATGTTACAGCATGGATTTCAAGCATTACTAGATAAGCTAGACGTAATAGAAATACAAGCTAATTAAGCAACGGTCCTAACCATCCTTCAGTACATGCATTAGACCTAACCGCATTAACAAATAACTAGTCGTTAGTAAGGCCGTGGGGTTACTCGCCTGAGTCAGGCGAAAGTGGGGGCGCTTCCTTCCCATAAGGGAAAGAATCGTCGGAATGGTGAAAAAGGAGATGACGGTCGCTAGGAACGACATTTCCCTAGGCTAGGAAGGATTTGGGTATGAGGAATGTGGGTGGATTGTTGGAGGAATGGTCTTAGGGATGACTTTTAGAATGGGAGTTGAGAAATGGAAATGAGTTTTGGGTGTGAATGGATTTGAGAAGGGTTTGAAAAATGAAATTTGGGAATGGGTTTGAGATGAGGTTGTGTAAGATGAAATAGAAGGTGAGTTGAGGATATGAGGTTTGAGTAGAGATTGGGATTTGAGATGGGTTTTGAGAAATGGGGATGGAATGGTTTTGGGAGTTTGTTTTAGGAATGGGCTTTGAAAGTGGTATTGGAATGGTGTTTGGGAAAACGAAGTTGAGGATGGTCTTGAGGTAGGTTGTGGGAAGTGAAATTTGGAAATGGGGAGAAGAGAGTGAAAGGAGTGGGGTTTTGGTGAATGGGTCTAGAAGGAAATATGGGTGATGAGAGGAATTTAGGAAATGAGTTGAGAGTTTATATGTGGGAATAAACAAAAGAAATGGGTTTTGAAAAAGAGAAGAAGATGGTTTGGAGGATTGGATTTTAGGAGTAGAGTTTGGAGGTGGGGGATAGAGAGTGTGAGTTGGATATGGGTTTTAGGGAGGGATGCTTGTAAATGGGTTTTGAAAGTGAGAATGTAATGGTTCTTGGAAATGAGGATGGGAGGAATGAGAATGGGTTCTTGAGACAATGAGTTTGGGAATGAGGAAGAAGAGGTGAAGATGTGAAAGAGGTGATGATGGGTTGTAATGAAGGAGAGATGAGGGATTTGAAATTTTTAGAAAAGGGAGAGGCTTCACTAAATGTTTGGGAGTATTAGAGAGGGAGGAAATGAGAGAAAATAGGGTTATGGAGCCTTTACTTGCAAGGAAAGTGGGCCCCACACGAGTACAAGGTGTACATAGAGAGAGGGGACATCTTATAACGTTTCTTGTACTTTTAGCAACTAGATTATTTTTAAAATTTTTATGATGATTTATCATCAATTTTTAAGTCATCTCACCAAATTTCATATCATTTAGAGATGTAAATAAATTATTAAAATTCTAGGAAAAACAGCTGCCTGAAATTTAAAATTTTTGGACAGTTGGCAAAACATATTAATTTTAACCATATTAAAATTTTTATTTTATTTTTTTATTATTTTTATATAAAACTAGACTCATCAAGCTTCAATATGGATTTTGAATCACCTAAATCAGAGTTGTAACGAAGAAGATATGAATTTTTTAAAGTTGACTAAAAATCGCAGAAACTGCGACGGGGCAACACTCGTCGGCGGGGTGGGCGGCGGGGCGAGCACGCGGGCGGCGGGGTGAGCACGCGGCACGGCGGGGACCACGCGGGCCACTGGAGCCTCGGCAGGGCGGCCACGCGGGTCGGCGGGGGGGGTGACAACGCGGGCGACGGGGTGACCCCCCGATTTATGGCCTGGAGGTCTTTCGGCATTCCCGGGCGTCAGAAAAGTTCCCCGGGAAGTGCCATATATGATTTTGGGGTAGAACGAGCTGATCTATGCAATGGGCCTACTGGTATCATGAGATTCTCCCCAGTTAGTAGCTAAAACCCAGTTTTATTCTAGTTTCACTATTTTTCGGTAAATTTTCGTTCACCCCCAACTCTTTATCCCCAAATAGGTCTAATCCATCAAATTTGGCCTGATATTCACTCATTTGGTCTAGGACAATGGTTTTGACTGTCAAATCGTTTAGTCTCCGCCTCGTTTCTGCCTATGGGCTGAGGTCTTGCAAGACTCCCGGACTCATTCTCTAGCATCGCTATCTTCTCTTGCTACACATTCCTAATCCCTAGGAAGTCTTACCGTTCGTCTAAGATCGCCGGTTCCGGTTCTAGGATGGTTCCTACCATTCTAAGTCTTCGTTGCGTTTCCTATTGTTTATATATCGTTATTGTGTTTCCTCTCAAGTCAGCGGACGCGTTGGTGAGTTCAAGACTCATGGCCCAAAGGATTCCAAACCATGCTCTGATACCATCAGTAACGCCCCAGAAAATCGGGAGTCGTGCATAGACTCGACTCCCGAGTTCCCGAGTGTCACTTATCATGCATTTATGGTTTTTATGATTAATCAAATTTAACTGCGCAATTTGGAATTACCTGAAGCATAAAGCACAATCGCATCAGTCTACTAAAATAAAGAAAATCTCACAAATATACAGGTCCAAAAATAATAAAGGGTCGCCCAACAGGATAATGAAAAAGGCTATATCCAAAAGACTAAAGCGGAGCCCGCGGCTCAGCAAATCCAAATTCAGCCCGATCAAGCCGATGGAGAGCCGCCCATCAGCTGAAAGTAGGAGAACTCATCCTCCTCGTCAAATATTACCTCATCAGGTTCCTCATGCACTGGGTCACCTGCATCTATAAATGGGTCTGGTTGGTGTTTTAAAACACCGTCCCAGAGTGGGAGTGAGTGATCAACTCAGTGTGAACTATTAGTCTCAAGTTATAACAGGCATCAATTGTAATATGAACTTAATGAAAAGTAGTCATTCATCAACACCTAGCAACTCTTATTTAAATACATGCATGCAGGATGATATGATGCATGCCCTCGCCACAACACTCCCTCAAGCGACTCCATCTAACGATCGCATATGACAGCACTCCCTCAGAGCGACCTCTACTTCCGAGTCGCCACCCTAACTAATGCGTGCAATGCAATCGTGTTAGCCGAGTTATTAGTTAAGTCCATTCATCCAGCAGGTTAGGGATTCTGATTCACCCTACGTATCAATGCCCTAAGCTGATTGCGAGGCCAAGACCCCCCAACGCGTGAGGCTGAGACCTTGCAGTTCGTGATCCCGTCGGGTTCCTCATCCCCGACTCCAAGCATATGAGAAGTGCCGAAAGGAAGGGATCGCTCGCAGTCACTACGGGGAGGCGCGGTACCCCACGTAGGCCGACAGCTCGGACATAGTGTCTCATTTCACCATGCCCGACTCACGAGGCTGTGGACCAGTTTCAGGTGGATTATCGATGGGCTACAATGGTTGTAGGGTGGTTCAGATTCCATACATATGTGAGCACACAAGGTTAACAAACAGGGTTGATCAGTCAGTAGGTTAGACCGCATGAGTCAGGCGAGTGTGAGACAAGTGACACTCGGGAACTCGGGAGTCGAGTCTATGCACGACCCCCGATTTTTTGGGGCGTTACACTTTGTGTAACTGCCTTCTCATTTATACATAGGTAATATGTCGGCCAATTTGGGAGGTTCCACTCTGACTTCGACGCAGTCGCCGCTGCGTAGCCCGGTTCTACCGACACGTTGCTCACCACGTGAGAAGTCCGTAAAATCCTTGTCAGAGCCTTCCTCTTGCGCTGCCAAGATCAAATGGACTGGAACTATGTATCAAGTTTTGTTTGATACTTTGATTGAGCAAATTGCGCTAGGTCGAAAGGCAGATAATGACTTCAAATGAGAAGCATATCAAGCGGCCGCCGACGAGGTCCATAAACATACACAGATTCTTATCACCTGACAAAATGTTCAAAATAGATTGAGGGAGTACATTGATGTAAAGGACATGCTTGCTGCGAGCGGCTTCGGTTGGGACAGTGAGTGCATGGTCGTGACGGCCCCAGACGATGTTTGGGAAGAGTATTTAAAAGTAACATAACCTGTAGTTTTTGTTGTATAAAAAATTGATAGTCAACTGACATTTACTGATTTTCATAATTATCGTATGTTTGTAGTCTCATCCGCGAGCTAAGAGGTTGCGTGGCAAGCGAATTGAACGGATGGATGATTTAGCGGTGATTGTCGGGTCTGACTAGGCTACGGGTAGATATGCGCAAGAAAGTAGGAACATCGCGGCATCCTCGTCTCATGTTTATAGAGACCTGAATGAGTCGTGGAGAGAGCTGGATGATGACACGAATGCTACTGTGAACCTCTCTGAGGAAAATCTCTATGAATCACCTGACAATTGTGGTCAATCAACTGACAGTCAAACAAGGGAAAATAGGCCATTTCAAGACACTCCCAATCGTAAAGCCGAATCCGATAGTAGTCGTGGTGGGAGTGCAACAACAAAAAGGATGCGACCTGCTCAACCCTGTGATGTCGTAGGCATGTCTCTCACGAGTGTCGCAGAGGCTATGCATAACTTCGAACTTGGAAAGGAGGTCAACTGAACGAGTAGGGTCTTAAACATACTGGAAGAGGTTCAGGGGCTAACCAACGCTGAGTTTATTGAGGTTGGTCAGC
This sequence comes from Magnolia officinalis, assembly GCA_021015155.1. Taxonomy (NCBI): domain Eukaryota; kingdom Viridiplantae; phylum Streptophyta; class Magnoliopsida; order Magnoliales; family Magnoliaceae; genus Magnolia; species Magnolia officinalis. Next base: position 7,203,357 of record JAJHSJ010000010.1, read on the forward strand.
TCTTGAATAAAGATGAGAAGCTTGCATCCTTTTTTGTTGCTCTACGGCCGAAACGTCGTGTGATTGGCTTAAAAAAACACTATCTGATTTGAAGAGTAATGATGGTGGTGGTTCTGTTTGATGGTTGTTGATCTTAGGGATTTCAAAACTTTGAAAGTTGGGCACGGTTTGGGTACGATTTATATAATAATTCAGGTGGTCGAACATTTGCTACAAGAAACTTTTTTTTTTTTTTTAGGCATGTAATAACTTTCACATATTTTTTTGTTACGGCTTCTATTTTTGGATTCCTCATATCTGGTAGGGACAGTGTTATACACTGGCCTTGGACCGTTCCTGGGATGATATCCTTGATATGTAATTATTTAATCTAATTCTGGATCAATTGTTTTTGTTATGTAACTTTTTTTCTGATAGGACCACACACTTCGTATGGAGAAAAGGTACGCACTCCAAACATATGTCAAATGGTTTTATTAGATTACATATTTTTCATACGATTGGATGTGCCTCTTTCTTTGTAAATGCATATGATTTTCAATTTGTTACTATTCATTGCGATAATAGACCTCTCTTTGCAGATGGCGAAGGAAAAATACTATGTTGTCTTGGTTGGGCGTCGGCCAGGAATTTATCTTACATGGGATGATGCGTGAGTCGAGGTGGAGAGATACAGTGGGGGCCGCCATCGAGCGTTCAAGAATTAGAGAGAGGCTACAACATGTTGGGACAGTTTTTTCGGTCTGGCGAGTGCACCGTTGACACATGGACGTAGATCTCCCTCGGGAGATGTGGCCACATTAGTGGACGTCGTTGATGTCCATCATTCTACAATGTTGTCTATCCAACGGACAGCCCGGGCCACTATTTCAAGGCCAACGTCTACTGATGATCTCCCCCCTTCAGTCACAGAGAGATTTTTGGCACTCCTGATTGGAATTATGGTTTTTTTTTTTTTTTTTTTTGCATTGTATATTATGGTTAAATTATAGATATAGTTGAGAATATTTTACTGAAACTGATACTTTGAACAACTTGTTTAATTTGGATGATTTCAAGACATTAGTATCGTTAAGGTAGGTGCTACAGTATTAGCTGATATCATAATCATCTATACGGATTTGATATAGTACTTCCACACATATATACAAATTTCATATTAAATGTTGCGCGCATATGGATGAGATCATGTGGTGTGGCCGCAAATGATCCAGTAAAACATATGGACGGTTCGGATGAAACAGATACATCATCATGGGTCCCACAGAGCACCGGCCACTAGCTACGGTGGACTGGTTTGGGTGTGGTAGCCAACCCGGTTTGGACCAGTCAAAGCCGTACATGCGAACGGCTGATCCCACAATCCGCATGGGACCACTCGGACGTCCAAACAGACAGGGTGGAATCGCAGTTGGTTTCATATCCAATTCCATCTGTATTCAAACGTGATCACTCTTGTGATCCTAAGATGGCTGTGACAATCCAAACAGCGGGGGTTTTAGTCCCGGGATATAAGAATTTTTTTAGACGTCCAACCGTCGACTGACACCGACATCATTACCTTAGAACCCATTTCATCACTTTTTTTTTTTCTTTTTTTTTACCACACGCACACACACCCCCATACACTCACGCTAGTGGAATTTCACCACCTGTGGGTACTTGAATCCTTACCGAGAGTTGAAACTCCTAAGAGTCTACCATCCCTTCTAATCCCGTGGGAGCGGTCCGGCCAAACACGCCCTTAATATAGAAAGATGGATGGCCATCATTCAATTGAACATGCTTCTCGCATACTCGTCTCCCATGCGTGGCATGCATACACATGTATTCCATGTCCATCTTTGTATCACTCGCCACGTCATCCCACGTCACATGGCGTGTCCACTACGGAGGAGCATTTAAGGATGGCGGTGTACCAGTATCCGTTCTCATGCACGATTACACACGGAAGCGTGTGCCGTTGGGGGAAGCTATGTGGGGCCCACAAAGATGGATGTGAGAAATCCACTCCGTCCATCAGTTTTAAAGTTCGTAATCAGACAAGTAAGTAAAATATAGGAAGATGGAAAATTCAGGTAGACCACGAGAGATTAAACAGTGGGGATTGAATGCCCACCATTGGAAACTTCACGAGGAACGTAGAAGTTTTGGATCATGTTTATATTTGTTTTTTCAGTTCATGCGAGTGGGAATAACCTTATGAACGGTGTGGATGGAATATAAACATCATTGTGGGCTCCAGGGAAGTCTCAACGGTGGATGTTTTCATTCTCACTATTTCCTATGGTGTGGGCCCACGTTAGTTATGGATCTTCCTGATTTTGGCTTACTTTCCTAGTGTTAGCTTGCTAAACTGATGGATGGAGTGGATTTCTCACGAATATCTCGGTGGGTCCCACAGAGCTTCCATCTACAGGAACATGTTAGAGGGGCACATATAATTCGCCTGCCTTTGCTAAGCCACTGCACAAAACATCTGATTGTTGATACGCAGCCATTTGACGTCTGATTTTTTCTTCGGGGATCATTTGTTGGACGGTTAAAATGCAAAAATATAGTGCCGGCGTATCACGCGTCATACTTTCCGGAGTACAAATTCACTGTCCATTGATCAGAGGTTTGAGTTGTTCGTTAATGCGATTTTCCACTGCTAGCCTATCTACATTTGGTGATGCAATTTGGGCCGTTTAATTTAAGTTGATTGATGTGGAGCGGGTTGCATACAGTTTCATGGTCAAGATGGATCAGAAAAGGCCCGGTTGATGACAGAAGTGATCCGGACCGTTAGACCTTAGATCGGATGTATCTCGCAATCCGGAATAAATTAACTAACGTAAAATAAGCCAACCAACCCAGCTACACCGGGTTACAACGCCCGAAATTACAAACCCTGAATTGACGATCGCACTAGTAGACATCACGACAGCCTATAAATAGTAAGTTTACTATTTATAGTAAGTCACGGATTCTAGGAATTTTAGTTGTAATTTGATTCTGGTATCTTTCTCATTGCTTGGTTCCTTATTTGAAGGGTTCTGAACTCATTTTATTTTATTAATCAATAAATTTTGAATTTATTAAAATTTATTTATATTTTGTACTTTCTTTTATCATGGATTCAAGAAGTTTCTGTGAGGAGTTCAAAAGAAGTTCCGTGGATACGGAATAGTTATCCTCTTAAGTTAGACGGTGCTCCACCTCACGTCCTTCCCTGCTTCATTGATCTATCCCTGTACTATTTACAGGGGTTGAGTATCAACCATCTTAGTCTGCCAGAGTATCAATTAACTCCAGTTGCTATGAAACAGCAGGCCCCACAACCATAGTTGTAAATGCACACGTTCCATACATGTGCCTCAAGACAAATCGTTCAATTGGTTGAGACACTCCTAGCCTAAGATGGGCCCCACCTTACATAGGATAGCCCTAAAATCAGATAGTTCCAAAGGTCCCAAAGTAGACCAATGTTATTTCATTTTAACCGTCTATTTTATGGCCGCTGATTGGACCGTCAGAATCATCCATTTTCAGAGTAATTATTGGTAATGCCTACCAAACATGTGGGCCCATGGTTTTGATGTCTGGATTGAATAACAGGCAAGCCATACGGACAATGTTCGTGTACATGCGTGTGGACAGTCATACTCGTCCGGCATGATTAGCTTCTCGCATTTTCCAGTGTCGCTAGCGTGCCTGTGGAGGGCGAAAGCACCTGACAAGACCCTTGACAGATGACTATGATGCCCTTCAAAGTTGAGAAAGAATTACCGCGGTTTTGACAACTCGACCGAGGTATTTTGGTCATTTCGGGAGTTGTTTTTGCTCTGGAGGCGAGTTTCGTACAAAAGGCTCTGTGATCCCACCATCCAATCCGTCCATCGGTTGAAAGAGATCATGTTATACCTAGATCCAAAAATTCAGGGAGTTTTAAAACTCAAGTAAGTGACACTGCAGGAAACTAGGGAGTAGAGATGCCCGCCATTGAAACGTGATAGGGCCCACCGAAATTTTTGAAAGGTATGTATGTTATCCTTCATTGCTATGGGACTAACCTTATGAACGGTTTGGATGGCATTAAATATCAGGGTGGCCTCAAAAAGGGTTTCAGTGGTGGGCGTCCACGTCTCGCTCTTTTCTTTTGGTGTGGCCCACTTAAGCTTTATGTTTGATTGAGTTTTCGCAATAAATCCTATCATGATATGGGACAACTGATGGACGGAGTGGATGTGAGACATACGGCGTGGTGGGTCCCACAGAGGTTTTTTCCACGCGCTCCCTACAATGCAGTATTAAATCAGTCTTCCTGACTTATTACCACTAGCGTTTCACATCTACCTGTAAACATGGCCCACCTATCAAATGAACGGTCGTGATTATTGCATCCTGTCACCTCAACGGTGGGACCAGCATATAAACGCCGCTCATTTGTCGTGAATACTCAACCGGTTAGCACGTTTTCTGCATGAGAAGGTGCGCAATAGGCCGGCAAAATCCAAAAATGAATATGTTTGTCCATCTAATAAATTTCAGCTTCTGTTAGTCGCATTGACTAATATGTAGTTTTAGCCACGTGTACCAATCGTACCGTCCAGGTAATGGACCCCACCATGAATGGATCGTAGACTCAAAATTGTAAGGATTCGAGTATCCTACCGTCCAACAAATAACAAATAACGATAGTCGACAGGAAATTGCTAATCGGTCCCAATTCAAAGGAGACATTGAATCAATGGCCATTAATATGGACGATCAATATTTTTTACACAAAGATAAGCCCAATCAACAATCAGAACCATCCATTCGTTAGACCATGATGGATCGCTTGTGGTGTTAAAGGTCCACTTTTTTATGCAATAGTGACCATCCTATCCATGGTTTGGAAAATGAATGGCCAAAGAAAATATGTCCAAATCAACGACGGATCGGATCATCTGATCAGCAGAATTTTTTGCATGGTAGTCCACGGAATGTCTCCTGCACTTAATAGACAGATCCATCCGTGGATTGAACGGTCCATGTGAACCAATATAACTAAGAGCACTATAACTTACATTTGTCCTGAAACACATATAACATATAATATTTTTATTAAAAAATAATATTTTATATAAATAATTTTTTTTATTCGATCCATCTCTTTCTCAATCAAAAGCTAAAAAGGTAATTTTGGCATTTTCTTTTGTTTTTTAAGCCAAAAAATCCGCTTCCATGACCAAGTTTGCATTACATATATAGTAGGTATAGTGGACCTGTTTGGATGTACCCAATTTACGAAATGCATGGGAACACATGACCACCTTCTCAAATTGCATTATGAGAGCCTTTGGCCGGACCCCAAAATGTTAATACTGTAGAAAGTCACTCAATCTATACATCCAAACACACCCTTAACAAAACTACTATGTACACAATTTCATGGTAGGTATATTGGGCCTGTTTGGATGTACCCAATTCACGAAATGCATGGGAACACAACACCACCTTCTCAAATTGCACTATGAGAGCGTTTGGCCAGGCCCCAAAATGTTAAAACTGCAAAAAGCCACTCAATCTCTACATCCAAACACACCTTAACAAAACTACAAACAGATTATTTTTTTTCCCAGACTCTCTTCTGAATTCATAAGATTCCATAGACATGCTAATGTGGGACATGCATACAAGATCTGATCAGTCTATCAGGTGGGCCATAATGTATAGGTAAAACCAATCTGATTCAGTGGCATTTGGGCTTAGAAAACCACCTTGGTGTGTACCATTTGATATCAGTTACATGATAACGTGTGCTTCTCTAATTCAGTTGGCCGCGTTTGGATACTTGATTGAACTAAATTGCAGAACTTAGTGGGAATGGCATCATTTTACTTCATGATGATAGTCGAACCGGTCGGTTTGAAATCCGTAAAATTCAAGTTGGACATGGAACAACCATAATTTCAATTCAAGGACTACTCCATCATTCCATATTGGATCCAAATAATTGTAATAATTACAATTCATTCCAATTGAGCATCCAAACACAGCCCCAATGAAATATTAAAAAATGTCTACTTCTAACTATGGTATGTCGCTTGGGCATGACAGATCAATGAAAGGCCGAAGAAAGTGTTAAAAGGCCTACTGAGGACTGAAATCATCTACGTACAACACATGTTGTAGGAAGCAAGTGCAACATCCAAGCTTTGTTGGGCCCACCATGATGTGTGTCTGACATCCGCTCTAATCCATCAGTTGTACCACCTTATGCTCACCACAAATAACAAAAAAACAGCTCCATACAAAAATGAGGTGGGCCATAATACGGGAACAACAAAAAGTCAAATTTACTAGGTGTGGCCCACCTAACCTCCAAAATCATATTCGACCGGACCGTTGGATTGTGCCATTGCGTCGATTAGGTACGATTAGGTGGGTTGGATCATACACATGTTTGATTAGGAGCAATCTGGACTGTTGGGTCATTCAGATCAGATCAGTGTAATCCGAACAGTTGGATCACCTGTGATTTTGCAATCTCGATATGCTAACTGTTTGTTGATTGATTAAAGCTGAAATAAGCAGTAGCAAGCTTGTAATTAAGAAGAGGAAATTTGAAGGATTGTATAGTTGTTCGGTTTGCTTATTAGTAAATTAAGGCCCGTTTGGATACCACCAAATAAGTTGCTTTTTCTACCTACAGCAGTAGATAAGTGACTTATCTCATATAAGCAGTTATAAGTAACTTTTTTGCTTAGAAGTACTTAATCACTTCAATTAACTTTTTCAGCTTTTTTACTTTACATAAATTGCTTAAGAGAGGTTTCACGGGAGATGAAAAAGAGGAGAAGCTAATAAGCATGTTGTTTACCAAACATACACATCTTCTTAATTTAGTTTACCATAATACATATAAGAAAGAGAACTATCGTAAGTAACACACAATAAATGAAGAAAGCGACCAATGAGCAATATATAAATATCAAACCACATATGTCATCAAGAACCAAGAGTCATCTTAATCAATTGACCATCTCTCGCTAAGCTGCCTCAGCTAACATTTGCCATATATTTTTATAATTTAAGCTTTCAATTTCTATTATTTTGTATTTTCATTATATAATAAAAAATATTGTTTTACTAAGAGGGTGTTTGATTTTGGAAAATATACATACGTACCCATGAAAGCATTAAAAAACTTTTAAAAGCATAATAATTAACTAAAACAAACTAGTAAAAGCATAATAAATTAACTAAAAATACTTCTAAAACCATAATAATTAAGTCCACTAGTTGTTTGGAAGAGGGGAAATTGGTGAGCAGTACTTTCACTACGATTTTCATGATGGTATGCATTGGAATCAATGTGTTAGGATAGCGTGCAAAATTGTGGGGGCCACTATGACGCATGCATCTTATCCACATTGTTCATCTATTTCAAAATTCGATGTTCATCCATTTTGCAAATTTATTTTAAGCATGAGCCTAAAACTGAAATAGATCCAAAGCTCAAATGGACCACACCACACGAAAGTGGTGAGAATTGAAAGCTAAAACTTTTATAGGATCCACAATGATAGTTATTTATCATTTGACATGTTCGTAAGGTTTAGACATAAATAAAGATAAATCACAGTCATCAACTTGATCCAAAACTTATGTGGATCCCAATAAGTTTTCAACAGAAGGCGTTCAATTCCACAGTTTTCAATAGTGTGGTCCACTTGAAGCTTTGGATCTACCTCAAGTCTTGGACTCATGCCTTTAAATGAGTTGGCGGAATGGATAAACAGTGTGGGTAAAACACATACATCATGATGGGCCCCACAATTTGTGTACATGATCACATTTTCCGTCCTTGATTTTTTAATTCTAATACAATTGCCCAATATGGCTATTAATTAATGTCAACATCAAGTGGCCTTGATAAGTGATGTAGAGTGGGTCGCCGACAGTTTCATGGCCAAGATGGATCAGAAAAGGCCCGGTCGACGACAGAAGTGATCCGGACTATTGAACCTTAGATCGAGCGTATCTCACAATCCGGAATGAGTTATCGAGCGTAAAATATATGATCGGGCGTATCTCACAAGCTGGAATTGCAAAATACCCCTGGGTCAATGATCATTTCTTTATTTTAATTCCATTTTTACTATAAATAGTAAGTTTTAGTTTGATTATAACTCTTCATCTGTTGGGCTTTAAGAGTTGCGCCCAACGTGAAAAGAGCTTAGAAAAATTAGGAGAATAGCTTGGTAAAGTCAAATAGGACACTTACTATTTTTGGCCAAAAACCTTGCACACTAGTAGACATCACAACCGTCTATAAATAATAAGTTTACTATTTATAGTAAGTTGCGAATTTTAGGAGTTTTAGTTATAGTTTGCTTCTCATTTCTCTCATATTGCTTGGTATCCTATTTAAAAGGTTGTGAACTCGTTTATTTCATTCGTTAATCAATTTCAAGTTTTATAGAATTTATTTTCTATTTGCTTGCTTTCTTTATCTAATCAATTTCGAATTTTATAGAATTTATTTTCTATTTTGCTTGCTTTCTTTCTCGTGGATTCGAGAAGCCTTTTGTGAGGAGTCCAGAGAAGTTCCGTGGATTCGGAATAGTTATCCTCTTGAGGGAGATGGTGTTCGACCTCATCACGTTCATCCCTGCGTCAATTAGTAATAATATTTACTTATAGGAAATAATCATAGTAATCAAAAACACAAAAAAGCCAATAAGGGCATGTTTGGATTGTAATTTATAACATTAATATATTATAAAAGTGTAATGATTACAAATTATAATACTTATTTCTTAAAAACATGTCATTTAATTGACAATTCTAATGTTTGGATAGACATAATAAAACCATATATAATACAAATGGAATTTGAAAGATTTGTTCATATGCCCTTTTTTATGGGAGGGATTTAGCATTTGGTAGCTAAGAATTGGAGGAATTTAGATTTAAGAGGAATCCAAATCTCCAAAGAGCTATTTCCAAATTCTCACCTCAAAGTTTTGATTTCAAATCTAGGATTATGTACATACTAAAATCCACTTGAATCCACTAAAGTTCAAACCCATGCTCCCAAACAGGCCCTAAATTTCAGCATATCAGAATCTTGTCGTGTTTGGCAGGTTAGTATTTTGATTTTGTAGGCCGAATAAACATTTTTCTCTAGTCAGATCGGGCTTGTAGGCGAGTTTGATGTAAACTTCCTAAAAGCTGAATAATAGTTGGTAAGGGACGAACATCGCCTTAAAAACAATGACATTGTAACGTGACTCAAGCCTTTCATTGAAGAGTTCCCTTCATTTTCTGTCTCCTACATACATCATGTGAAGGTATAACCTTCAATTCAACCAATGACAACGAAGGTGGTGGGCCTCCTCCCAACTGCAATGACATGAAATGAGGTCTTAATCTGGATGGTTGAATTGTTGTATGGTCCACTTGGCATGATATCCTCCATGGACACAATAGAAGAATTACTGGACCATTAATAGCCATGCCAACCTATCTATTTGAAATAAGCCACATTAATTAGGCTAGAGGATAATTTGGGTTTGTGATCAATGGCAAATGTTGTCGATCAAGCAATCCGGACCGCTGATCGTGTAACCCTAGAGTTGGGTGGTCTTAGCCATCTGATCCCAGCCGTTAAAATGGACTTGGCATGGGCCATTTTTCTTTTCAACTGCCGGTTTGATTTTTGGTCCATGCTAAAAAAAAAGGCTGGATGTGTGGGGTACTTTCGCTGACCAAGCCATGTCGGTGGAACTCTCATGAGATCCACCCCGTCCATCAGATTAGATGCCTTATCCTCACCTTACAACCAAAAAATCATGACGATCCAAAACTCAGGTAGGCCACACTGTAGAAAACAATTGGGGTGGGCATACCCACCGTTAGTTCTACGTAGGATCCACCGTGTTGTATACATGCCATCCAATCCATTCATTTGATGTGCCTTGTCAGGATGAAATAATTAGCTAAATATCACTCTACTCCAAAAGTCAAGTTGACATAGCACGTGAGGTTATGGGTTTTGTGTATAAGCTTATACTGAGTGGCCCACCTAAGTGTTGAATCATACTGATTTTTGGAATCAAGTCAAAACATGGGGTGTTGTACCTGATGAATGGGTCTGATTTCATGCACTTTAAATCGTTTCTCCCGTATTGGAGAAAGTGGCCTTGGTAGGTACTTCGTCCCGTTTTATAATGTTTGAGCTGCAAATTGCAAGAATGGCCTGATAGGACTATATGGGTAGAGCTGGGCAAAACAGATCCGATCCGGTGGATCCGACCTGATCAGACCCAATCTGATCCGATCCTAATCGAACCGATGGCCTAGATCGGTGCGGATCGAGTTAGGTATTGCAGATCCGAATGATTTTCGAATCGGGATTGGATCGTGGTCAATCCGGACCGATCCGATCCGAAACCCGATCCAAATGGATCCGACCCAATCCGGAACCTTAGGAGGATTTTAATAGAGAATATCCAAACATTATTGTTTTCCTATAGTGTGGTCCACCTGAGATTTTTATCCCTCTAATATTTTGTATCAAGCGTTAAAATTATCTGTAAAAATGGATTAACAACATCGATGAAATACATACATCATGGTGGGACCCACAGATCACCGAACACAGGGAGTAGCCAATCCATCAGGCGTTAGTACCACACACCAGCTAGCAGCTACTGCCGTAGCCCAAGAAATAGGATTGCGTAGTGAGTTACTCAGTACGTGTTTATCGTACTGAGTAAACTCAGTTGGGCCTACCATGAATGTATGTGGGTTATCCACGCCGTCCATCCGTTTTTCGAGATCATTTTAGTGGTTGAGTCTAAAATAGAAGTATTCCCAAAGCTCAAGTGGACCACACTATAAGAAACAATGCAAAATATGACTTCCATCGTCGAAAACTTGCTAGGGCCCACAGTGATTTTTATTTGTCATCCAACCTGTTCATAAGATTATGCAGACATGGATGAAAGTAAAAAAACAAATATCAACTTGATCCAAAACTTTTGTGGGCCCCAAGAAATTTTCAACGATAGAATTTCAATTCACTATTTCCTGTGGTGAGGTCCACTTGAGATTTGGATATATCTCATTTTTGGGATGAAACCATAAAATTATCTATTAAAATGGATAGACGAAGTAGATAAAATATGCAAATCACGGTGGACCCCACAGAGTTTACTCAGTACGCAATCCACTTCCATAACCTAGGCTCGGTGGCTAGGTACGTGGCATGCGAAGACGAAACTGACGCTCCTCGAGCTCCGAGTTGTACGAATGGTTCAAAGGAGATCAAAGTTATATGGGCCCCACAGTGATGTATTTATTATATCTACACCGTTCATATATTTTTGGAGATCATTGTAGAGCATTATCCAAAAAATGAATAATATCCAAAGATCATCTGGACCACACCACAAATAGCAGCAGAGAATAATTTTCACCGTTAAACATTTCATGTGGTCCACTTAATAGTTGATCTGTCTTATTTTTCGTCTCAAGCCTTATGACGAGCTCGCCAAATGGATGGGCAGTTTGGATATAACACATACCCCATTATCAGACCCAAAGAACTTACTAACGTCGTTACAGCAAGTCACTTGCGTGAAAAGCACTCACTACACTTTCGTGCAGTGCACGTCAACACACGTCCATTAAAAGCATGGATATGGTAACGGGGAGTTCTTTCAGAGCCATGTGGGGCCCACCTTGATGTATATGTTTTATCTAAGTCGTTAATCCATTTTGACATATCATTTTAGGCCTTGAGCACAAAAAGGTGATATATTAAAGGCTGAAGTGGACCACACCACATGAAACAGTTGGATTAAATTTATACGATCCGAATCTTACCGAACCCGATCCAACTCGGTTTCCCTGACCGAGTCGGACTCGGTTCGGGTCAGGCCAACCATGTATCGGATCGGTCTGAGTCAGGGTGACCTGGACTTGGTCTTAGATTGGATCGAGTTCGGGTCAGGCCAGTAAGACTTCGAATCGGGTCGAGTTGGACCCAATCCGATCTGATCTGGACCGATGCCCAACCCTATATACGGGTACCTACAAGGGTTACTTTCTATAACATGGGGAAACTAGTTACAGTTACATACACAAAATCCACACCGTCCATCAGGTACATTACCCCTTGATTGGCTTATATCCCAAAAATTAGGATGATTCAACACTCAAGTGGGCCACACCATAAATCTAAACCTAAAAACATCTTAAATCACATAATATAGCCCGAGTTTTGGAATAGTAATTTTGGGCAATTCTTTCATCGTGACGAGGCACATTGGATGAATGGATTAGATCGCATATAAACACCAAGGTAGGCCCAACACAAAAGTAATAGTGGGTGTCCCATGATAATTTTTTCTTAGGGCAAGGCCTACCTGGCTTATAGATGGTCATGATTTTCCAAGTGAACATGATGCAACATACGCGACGGATCTCATGAAAGTTCCACCTACGTGGCTGCCAGTGCATGAAGCACCAAGGACAGGTTAGGGAGCGGCTCATGTATTTCATTATTATAAAAAAAAAAAAAAAAAAGTCATTATCTTGAGTCGTTATGGTCATTTGCTAATTATTTAATTATTTAATTAAATAAGCTAAGTTAAAATAATACCAAGAAGAAGAAGTAAATAAATACTATACCTATACGCACATGAAAAGAACAATGGAGAGAAAAAACGAAAAAAGATGAAGGCAAAAGATAAATCATATAAGTATATGATACACACAAAGATAAAAAGAGAAAATATTCAAAATGATTTTAACAGTTGCAAAATGTTTTTACTTTTTTCAATGCATAACTCAATTGATCGTTACACCCATATACATAGCTCAACTGGCAGACTAAGTGAAGATACCTTGTTTCAACACTTGAGGTCTTAGTATCGATCCCTAGTGGGGGGGCTAACATGGAGTGTGTGTACTAACTTTTTAAAAATAAATAAATAAAAAAATTTAAAAATTTTTTTAAAAAAAAACTCAATTGAGTTGTAGATATGCTTCTTCTTTTTAGCTCCTAAAATGAGCGAGCTAGCACAGGGTATGTAAAGAGTGGGTTTCACAAAGCTATCACAGTGGGGGCCCCATAGAACCTTAAGACTACACTTGTGTGTAAGGATTAAAAATGTAAAAATGCCTTCCATTAAAGAGTCACACATTCCATTGTTCTTTTAAAATCTAAATCCTTTTTTTTTTTTTTTCCTTTGGAGTTAGCTTACTAGTACACACCCCACTGTTAGCCAACCCTACTAGGAAATCGATACCATGACCTCGTGTGTTAAGACGAGGTATCTTCTCTCAATCTACCACTTGAGATATGGATTAGGGGTGTTTTTTAAAATCCAAAACCTTATAACCTCCCTTGACTAATTTCAAGAGTAAAATAGATTAATGTAATTGCATTATATATAGTGAAGATTATTATGCTATATATATATATATATATATATTATATATATATATATATATATATAGATATATATATATAGTGTGGGGGAGGAAAGGTAAATTCGCTCGACCTCACAAGTCCGTCCCATGAGGTCGAGCTGTGTGGGCCCCACCGTGATGCGTTTCGAACATCTACCCCATCAGTCAGATGCACCATTTATCTGGGCCTAGGTCTTAAAAATCAAGTCAATCTGTGACTTGTGTGGGCCACACGACATACAGAAGGGAGAGGGGCCGTGCACATTAAAACATTCATAACCATTTTTTAGGGTCCACCGAGATGTGGTTGCAAATCCAGCCCATCCATTATATGTGTCCCACTTGAATGAGGGTTCAGACCAAGTTTCAGGCGCATGCAAAACTAGGTGGGCTCACAAAGTGCTTTATATGTTTTCCGGTGTCTTCACATAATTTTAGATGGTATTGCCCACCTAAGTCCCATGTACCGCTGATTTTTGGAATATCCCATAATTTAAAGGATACCCATCAATATGCACAGTGTTGATGGTTGAAACGCATCACCGTGGGGCCCACACAGCTCGACCTCATGGGAGCTATCGTGAGGTCAAGCGCATAGTACCTTTTCCATATATATATATATATATATATATATATATATATATATATATATATATATAAAGATATATATAGATATATATATATATATATTATATATTGAAGGCATTTAAAAAATAAAAAAATAAAAATCTTGATTTTCAAGACAAAAAGGCCATGTGCTTTATTGAACAAACCAATGAAGCATACTTAATGGTTATAGACAAGATGGTGAAATATTTATCAACTCGCCATTTGCCAAATTTTCAGAATTTATAGCAAACTAGAGACCGTAAATAAACAATTCGGAATTGGATTACTCCACGTGGTCTATATTTGCAAACTACAGGTGAGATCTTGGGTTATGAAAAATGAAGTTGCAAGACAACCTACTCTATCTATACAAATATTCAATCTCTATTTTAAGAGATTTATGATTATTTGGAAGTCTAAGTCAAGATTATTATTAAAAAATGAATAAAGCAAAAAAGAAAATAAATTTAAAATAAAGGTATACGAGGAAAAAAAATGTTGTAAACATACTAAATAAAATATAAATGAAAGTAATAAATGAGCTTGTCACATCAAGTAAGAGCTTAAAGATGTGGGTGAAGAAGGAAAGAATTGACACTTTTTTAGAGAGAAGATGATAAGAGTTATTAGATCTCCAACCATACTCTAAAAGTCTTTGACCATAATACTGCAAGTCCGGATCAAGATTAAATATACCGTGGGAAGGAAGAATACTAGCACTCTTCAATTAGAGAAGATAGCAAAAGCTTTTCAATTCACCCCCACTCCTAAGACTTCACACAAAACTTATAGGAGGGTAGTCTTAGATTGGGGAAAACATTTCACTCTTTTCTCTAAGACGTCCTCACATGGTCTTCAAGATTTTTTTATTGTATTGTATTGTTGTGTGGGGAAATGAGAGAAGGGAATGAAGTATTTATAATTGAAGATGATTCCATTTTGTGATTAGCACTTAAAAGCTCTTAGTCATAAGGACATCTTCCCATTTAGTGTTTAGTATGGTTGGCTTCGTAATCTAAGTGAAGCTTATAGGTAAAAATGTAAAGTGATTTTCAAAGTTTAGATGACTGCGATTGGCTCTGATTTGGTTCGACTTGAATTGAAATGGACTTATACAGACTTGGACATAGGTATGATTTATAGTTTCTATGTGAAATTGGTCCTCCGGATCCAGAGCGATTGATTGTTCTATTAATGGAT
>JAJHSJ010000010.1:7218720-7292505 GCA_021015155.1 Magnolia officinalis
GAGGTTGGAACTTATGAATGAGAAATGAATAAAATTGCTATTGTCAAAAGGGAAGCTACCGGGGCTAAAGTCTATTGACTTGGAATTCTGCAAGGACTGCGTGTATGGCAAGCAGAAGAGGATAAGTTTCAAGAAAACATGACGCGCTCCAAAGATGTACACAATGTTGTGGGGACCGGTACAGGTATCATCTTTTGGTGGTTCATTTATTTTGTTTCCTTTATTGATGATGCTAGTAGAAAACTGTTGGTTTATTTTCTTAAAGCACAAATGTGATGTATTTGATGTATTTAAGAAGTGAAAGTAACGTAGAAAACGAGACAGGTAAAACAGTAAAATGTCTCAGATCTGATAATGGGGAGAGTACTATGATAAGAGGTTTTGAGGAGTATGTGCAGCAATGGAATCAAACGTCAGAAAACGATTCTAGGGACACCGCAGCAGAATGGTGTGGCTGAACGCATTAACAAGACTATCCTTGAGCGCACCAGGAGCATGAGGTTACATGCGGGGTTTCCCAAGACGTTTTGGGTAGATGCTGTGAATACTACTGCATATCTCATCAATAGAAGTCCCTCAACACCATTGGATGATGGGCTATCAGAAGAAAACGTAGACTGGAAAGAAGTGAACCTTGTACATCTTAAAGTGTTCGGTTGCACTTCATATGTTCACATTTATGCAAAGCACAGAAACAAGCTGGATGCGAAGTCCAAGAGGTGCACGGTTATAGGTACGGGCAGCATGATTTTAGTTACCGTTTTTTGGATACAGAAAATAGGAAAATCATCAGAAGCAAGACGTAGTCTCAATGAAAAGGTGATGCATGAGAACAATGTGCAGTAAAATAAGGCCGATGAGAAAGAATTCGTAGAGTTGAAAGAGTTTATCGGACACGGGTGTTACAGTGCCATAGGATGATCATGCACAAGAGCATTATGAGGCAGAACC
This sequence comes from Magnolia officinalis, assembly GCA_021015155.1. NCBI lineage: Eukaryota > Viridiplantae > Streptophyta > Magnoliopsida > Magnoliales > Magnoliaceae > Magnolia > Magnolia officinalis. Next base: position 7,219,672 of record JAJHSJ010000010.1, read on the forward strand.
ACAGACACCGGTTGTGAGGAAGTCTACTTTGGAGATGAGCCTACGGTCCAATACTCACCCTCCTTACATTATATACTGCTGATAGATAATGGTGAACCAGAGTTTTTGAAGAGGCATTACAGTCAGATATATGGGTTAAGTGGGAGCAGGCCATGAATGATGAGATGGACTCTCTTGAGTCTAATCGTACATGGTAGCTAGTCACTCTACCTAAGGGTAAGAAAGCTCTCATAACAAGTGGGTTTACAAACTTAATGAAGAGCACGATGGTTCGAAACGGTACAAGGCCAGATTGATTGTGAAAGGATTCCAACAAAAGGCAGATATCGACTTCACTAAATATTTTCACCAGTGGTGAAAATGTCTATGATTCGTATGGTCTTGAGTATAGTGGCTACAAAGGACTTACATATAGAGCAGATAGATGTTAAGACAGCCTTTCTTCATGGGGACCTTGAAGAAGATATATATATATAATATATATATATATTATATATATATATACATATATATATAATATATATGCATTAGCCAAAAAGATATGTGGCACCAGGAAAGGAGAATAATGTTGTGGACAGAAGAAGAGTCTATATGGCCTGAAGCAAGCCCCGAGGTAGTGATACAAGAAGTTCGACAGTTTCCTGTCGGGAAACGGTTATAGGAGATGTCATGCAGACCACTGTTGCTATTTGAAGAAGTTTGATACGTCATACATCATCCTTCTCTGTACGTTGACGATATGCTTGTAGCTCAATCAATCATAAGGACATCTCAAATCTCAAAGACAACTGTCTAGAGAATTTTCCATGAAGGATTTAAGAGCTGCAAACAAATCCTAGGCATGAGGATAAAGCGTGACAGAAAAAACAAGAAACTTATTTTGACACAGGCAGAGTACATAGCCAAGGTACTTGATCGATTCAACACGAGAGATGCTAAGCCGGTTAACACTCCATTAGCCAACCACTTCAAGCTTTCTAAGGAGCACGGTGCGAAGACGTAGGAGGAACGAGATTACATGGCTAAAATCACATACACGTCAGCTATTGGGAGTCTCATGTATGTTATGGCGAGCACGATGCAGACATTGCTCAAGCAGTGGGAGTTGTTAATAGGTTCATGAACAACCCCGGGAAGAAACATTAGGAAGCTGTGAAGTGGATCCTCAATACCTGGTAGGTACTGTGGATGTAGGGTTGTGTTATGGAGGATCAGAAATCAAGTTACAAGGCTACGTAGATTCAAATTTGGCAGGAGATATCGACAGCAAAAAGCACTACAGGATATGTCTTTACTCTAGTATGCTGCAGTCAGTTGGGTCTCTTAGTTACAGAAGATAGTATTTATCGGTACAACGAAAGCACAATATGGTGCAGCTACAAAAGCGTACAATGAGATGGTAATGGATGCAAGGTTTCATGGAAGAGTTAGGAAGAAGCAAACAGATTGCAAGTTGTACAGTGATAGTCAGAGTGCAATACACTTGGCTAAGAATTCAGTCTTTCATTCAAGGACCAGCATATTGACTCTGAATATCATTTCATACGAAGATGGATCGATTGCTCTGGAGAAGATCCATACAAGTGAGAATCCTACGGATATGCTGACCAAGACGGTCACACACGGGAGAAGCTGAAGCTATGTTCAGCTTTGATTAGTTTTCAGGCTTGAAAACGGGAATGTGGTGCACTCCAGATGTAAAAGATGAAGGTTTTGGTGATGTGTTTCCAAGTGAGAGATTGTTGAAATGTGGAGCCACATTTGAACCAGTCGAGTGGGCTGCTCAACCGGTCGAGTAGCCTGCTCGACTAGTAGGGTTCGCTCGACTCAAAGTCCAGTGAACTACAGTTTTTTGGGTCCAACGTGCTCAACCAGTTGAGGTTACGCAGATTCGTTTGCAATTTTATGCAGACTGCGTAAATTTGAGGGCGATTTTCGCAGATGTGCGAAAGGGAAGTTGCCTAAACTATAAAAAGAGGTCCCTAGGGCTATTATAGGGTGATGGGAGTTATTCTAAGGTATATGCAAAATGTTTTTTTTTTTTTCTAACATCCAGGGAAGAGGTTAGTATATTACTTTGTAATCTTGTTTTCTTCATAATGGAAGTTTACACCCGTGGCTTTTTACCATTGTTGGGGTTTTTCCATGTATTTCTGTCTTGTGGTTTGTTTGGTATATTTTGATTCTATCTCTAGATTATATTTCTTCTTGTTTATTGTTTGTGGGTGAGATCAAAATTGGATTTCGATTCACTAGTGTTGTTGGCGTGCTGCGTAACACACCAACCAGTAGCGACTGTTACTGATAAGGTTAGTATGAAATCCGCGTCCTTCAGGATATAAAATGTTCATCATGGGTCCCGCCCAATTAACAGACCAGATCTCCCTCCCAACTTTGGTTCACGTGGTTGTTGCACGGGGAAATGGTAATCGCAGCACGTCGAAACACCCGAGCCTTAGGAGCCATGGCTCGGTAGATCCAGACCATTCGTACGCTGAATCCCATCGTGAATGGGCCATTATCCCAGAACTTCCCAGATCGGAAGATCTCGGTCAGTAATTCTTTTTTTTTTTTTTGTTTGAATGTGAACCGTTGGTTATATTCTTCTTGCCAGATTTTAATGTCCTATCCATATCCACTTAATAAGGATAATCCATCCAGTGTTCAGCGACAGATTGATGGTCCTGATTCAAGATGGATGGGCCCCACTTTTCAGGTTAATGTTAGTCCATGCCCATCTTGGATGGACTACCACTCATAAATGTACGAGGATTGCTTGGTAACGTTGCCTGTAGCGAGTTACTGTAATGGATAGTGCTCAGTGGGTTCCACCATTACATACTCAACTAATGAAATGGGACCATTATATTAATTTCATTTATAACCGTCCAATTATTATCCACCAATCCAACAGTTGGATTATAAAATAAGCATAACATTTTTACCATTATTACGTGTAAAGTGGGACCAATGATTTGGACATTTTAATGTGAATTATGTGTATTCCAAATATGCAATTTGGAAGTGGCTGCTTATCATCCATCATACTCTGCCAGAATATTAATGATTATCAGTAGAAATAACAGATGGGCTTAAATATCATTTCTCTGGATCATGATATAATTACTGAAATATTATGGTAATTATGAAAAGTAGAGTGGTTTGCTAGCCTACACACTCATGTATTGCGATATAATACTTCAACTGGACCCCCACCATAGAAAACTGTGGGGACAGTGACATCCACCGTTCAAAACTTCTTGCGATATAATATTTTTGTTTTCACTTCATCTAGGTCTATTTTAACTTATGAATAGTTTGGATGTCAAAAATACACCATGGTGGACAGTATAAAAGTGTTTCAACGGTGGGTGTGACTGCTCACATGGTTTTCTGTGGTGGGTCCACTTTAACTTTAGATATACAAAGTTATATTCTCATGCCATAAAACGATCTATACAAATGGTTGGACGGTATGGATGCACACACACGCATCATGGTGGGGTCCCTAAGAAGTTCACCATCAAAACCTCCTAGGCCCACTGTAATGGTTATTTGACATCTAACCTGTTGAATAGATCATACAGACTTGGATGAAGGTTAAAAATATAATCAGCTTGATCCAAAACTTTTGTGGCCCCCAAAAAGATTTTAATGGTGGGCGTTCAATCAACAGTGTGTGGTCCACTTGAGATTTGGATCAAACTCATTTTTGGGTTAATACCATAACATAATCTGGAAGAATGGGTGGACGGCATGGATGAAACACATACATCATGGTGGGCCCACTGATTCACTGGCCACTAGCCATTTGCTAGTGGCAGGGGGAGTAGCCAATCCCGTTCGGCAATCTATGGGACGCGGATTCACTGCTAAAGCCTAGCAGGAAGTTCATGAGCAAGGATGATGGGTGAGGCCCACCGTAATGTTTCGGAGAAATCCACCCCGTTCATCCATTGTGAGAGATTATTTTATATCATGCGCAAAAAAGGTTTGGATAGCATGGAAAGACCTTATATACAGTCATGATTCACTTCATCCCATGGAATGACCTTATATAAAGTTTGGATAGCATATAAACATCAAGGTGGAGCCAAAGAAGGTTCCAACGGTAAAATAAAAATTAAAAAATTAAAAAAAAAAAAAAACTTCTTTTCCATATTTTCCAAAACTGATGGACGGAATGGATTTCTTACATATATTGCAGTGGACCCCGCCACCGCAACGTTATGAGTGTCATCCAACCGTCCAAGGGGCCCAGTAGTATGGGAAAGACAGGTTCCAGCATGTCCGTGGCCCAACCCTTTTGATGGAATTCAGGAAACTCAATACCCATACAATCACGCATCCCTCGCCTACACTAACCAACCTTGATCACGTCAGTGGATCTTTCATGAGATCTGCTATGTACATCAGGTACGGTCATCTCTTCACCCCCCCACCCAAAATAACATGATCTCCCAATCTCAGGTGGGCCATACTTTAGGACGCTTTGTCATGAAGCATCCACCATTGTTTTGTAGGGTCTCCCATGGGGTTTATATGTCTTTCGAATCCATTCATCTGATGCGCCTCATTTGAATGAAAGGATGAACGAAAAATCACAGAATACATAAAATCAAGTGGGGATGGTGGACGCTCGTACCTGTGGGCCACACGTCCTGGCCGAGTTCCCGACGAAGCTCCGCGGTGGATAGAAGATTAACAGTATACCTTCAAAGAGGAAGAACAAATATTCGGGTAGGGTGAATCTCAGCATTATGCTAGGAAGAATATGTAGGGATGGTGGACACTCGTACCTGCATGCAAGGAAGGCTAGAGAGGCACGGAGGCGTTCGTTTGAGAGGAGGACAGACTATATAGAGATCGTGTCTGACGCACCGTGCTCTCGCGGACCATGGAACCGCTGTCGTCCTATGGCAGAGAAGTCTCTGGAGATCGCCCGCATCCATCTGGGGATTTGTCAGCGTAATATCAGAACATTTGATCTGCATTTTCCAGACGCTTTGGATACGCCGCCTTTCCACCTGTCAAACGCGTGAAAGGGTCATGATGACCCTTTTCGCAGCAAATTCACCATATGTTAAAAAACAAACACAGCCTAAGGTTGGGTAGATTTATCGGTTCCCGATTAAAACGTCTGGTCTTATCCAAATCAAACGGCCTGAAGATCTCTCTCGAAGATCCCGGGAGATGAGGTCAGGATCCCGGAGATCTTGGACACCCATGATCTAAGGAGGATCCCTGGCATGTCAGGAGTTCCAAACGGAAAAGATCTCCAACTATGTGATCTTCCCTCTAAATAGAAAAGATTTTCTGCTCGTGTGATCTTCCCTCTCGATAAATAGAGGAGCCCCTATATGGTGAAAGGTACGCATATTCGCACAACCTATAAACCTGAATAGACTAGTGACTTTATTCCTTTGAACCATTTTCTACAAAGACCCAGATCCGTGTCTTTGGCGTCAGAGGGCCTCCTGTACTAGCCAGGGTCTTCCTTTTGTCATTCGTTTCTTTTGTGCGGGTGCTTAAAGGTCCAAGGAGGGTTCATTGGAATAATGCATTAACATTTTATAAAAGATTTTATTTAATACAAATTCTATTTCTTTTACCAATTATCATATAAATATAAAGTAAATGTATAATAATTATAAATTATTTCATTAAAAAATTTGCTAACATTAACCGTTAATTTTCATGATTTACTCTTCAGCAATAAAATCATAATAATAATATTTTAAAATTATTTTAAAAATTATAAATTCTTTAACCTATCTCTTAAATACATCTATATTAAATAAAGATTTCTCATTTCACTTGAAAATAGTAAATAAGGATGACACAATTTTTTACAATGCTAATTAATTGATAAAACAAACTGTCTTGAAAGACAAGCTATACCCAGCTACGTAACAAGAATCAGTGCCACACATCTCCCACCATCCAATCATGTTGGATGCGAATCATAACACGCATTTCAAAATGAAAATTCAAAATCAATATTATTTGAAGATGCTTCGATATTCACGCCATATATAGTTTAGTGGCGCAGATGGTGTGTCCTATTAATCACAGAAGAGTGGGCCACTAGTAGGAAAGGAAAAGATCCAAGTGTCGTGGCCCAAAGCCAACCATCCGTTATTACCAACCGTCCGATCAACATCAAAAGTCACATGAAATATCCAGAAAATGTGCAAATAACCGCAAGGATTAATGTCCTGTGATTTTATTAGCTGTGGTCCACTAGTTAAACCGTCCACATCCACGGAGATATGCATTTATTGCGATGCAGAGATGATTCCCACATGCATTATTTATGAGGATTACGGAGTCCTGGTGCACCACATTTCGAATGGTGTTCTGCTGCGTCCGTTTTGTACAATGAAGTCCACGTATCAGTGATCCTGACCGTTGATCTTATGGGAACTAACCAAGATGGGGATCCACATAAATATTTTCTAGATTCGAAGGCCTGGATATAAAATATTTAGCCTTATTTTTATGGACCGTTGGTGTGATCTTTATTAAACGTTACAAGAACTTTTAATCTAAGAGATTTTAATGGGACCCACAGTAGGAACTATAGGATCAACGGTGTCGATGAATGCAAGATGGACCCATTTGGACATAATGGTGCATGAGGACACTATTCAAGCTCTTATGCATCAGGACTTTACAAATCCTCTTTGTTTATACGCAACGACAATCATCATTTTGTTTTTTAAGTGAATCTGGCCCACCCATTAGCTGAGGGAGGATCAGATTCCTCTACAACACCTTTTGTACTAAAGCGCTTTCAATATCCAAGCTCTGTGGGGCCAAACATAATGCCTGTGTAAAATCCGATTCGTCCATCTGTTTTCCTACCTCATTTCCACTATACATAACTAAAATCAGACCGATCAAAAATTAAAGTGGGCCACAGACAAGAAATGTTAAATCACGGCTAAAACCATAAATTCATGCGGTGTATCCACACGATGTTTTGGTAAATCTAAATTTCGGATGGCTCTTTATTCTGGTAGGGATTAATAGATGAACGGCTTGGATAACATATAAACAATATAATAGAGCCAGGAAGGCTGCGTCCCCATCCTCACTGTTTCTCTTGTGTGTGGTTCACCTGATTTTTGGATGGTCCTGATTATTGGGACCATGCCCTAACAAGACGTGCCGCAACTGATGGACGGATTGGATGCGCGACATACAATACGCCGGGCCCACAAAGAAGGTGCCACACGCTGTTTCTACAACCGGTGTTGTAAACGATACCAATCCGCCCAATGAATCAATCAGGTTTTTTTGTTTTAAAGCCTGCTATACTGTACAAAGACCTGCAAGATGATCCATACCGTTGATCAGCTGGACCCACTATTTATGGTAGACCACCCGAAAATTCTCTAAAAATATGGGACCTTAACACCTTGCTCGGGTGGCCCAACCAATAATAGACCGCCAATAGGATAAAGGATAAAGATCAAACGGTTGAGATGTTTCAATCAATCAGACAACAGCTCATACCATCACCTGAAGTGGGTTTTTCAATGATCGAGGTGGGCCACCTGGATTTTACTCCATATAGTGATTGATGAAAGAAAGAGCGTAGAAAAGCTTGAAAGAGACATCTCCCACCAATCCAAGTGGATTGAAACCGCGTTGAAATTTCCACATTGAGAATCATACAAGCATCTCCCTCACATCATCACATCATCATCGTAATCTTCTACTCTTTGAAATCTTAGCCGATCGAAGATTAAATCATTACGAGAAAGAACTTTTCTACTCTGGCAGAGTGTGTTGATGATATACTGTTGCTTAGAAACTAGTCAAAATTGCATTTGATGGATATGAGTCAAATTGGACTGTCCAGATTATGGGTCACATTTTGGACCGTATCATGACCCAAAATTTAAACTTATTGGATTATAGGGTTATTGAAGTGTGGACATTTGTTGAACGGTTGAAAACAAAATATCAACGGTCTTATTTGAATGAAACAGGTGTCCAATAATCAGTGGATAGGATTGTTCAACCAATCTGATCTTTGGGAATTTTACTTATCTACCTGATATTCACAATTTAGTCGGTTTAAGTTGAGCTAATGAATTCACGATTACAATTTATGAATGCCTGTGTATCAACGTCATATACATCCTAGAGTATCAAATAACTCCGTAATTATTATTACCTCATCATACGCCCTCTCACTTTCCAACTTTTTACTGATCGACCCAACCACATTGAGATTGGGGAATTTAAGTTGTAGAATACGTACTCGCGCGCTTGATATGGATGGGTGATTCGCGGCGCATGTGAAAAATTGGCACGCGTGACTAGATCTGGACCATTCCACGAGTAAGTTCTACCATGAAAATTCAGTACCCAAAAGAAATTGGCTGATAAAATAATCAGATGGGCCACATTCAATAAAAATCTGATGGTCAGAGCACCTCTCATTCAATGGACATTTGGCCCGATCATCATATTGTCCTTATAATAAAATGGCCCATCACAAGCCAAAAAATGGACAGTCAATATTTTAATAATAAACTTTATCACTAAACCTCTCAACGAAGCAAGCATTATGCGGCTTAGAGTAAGTTAGTTAAGTGGAGGGCTATAATAGAAAAAAGAAAAGCTTGAAAAGACATGAGTGGAGATAGTAAGAAATTGGGATGCTCCTTAATTAATTAAGATAAGATTCAAATGATGATGATAATGACCCATTGATTATCAAAGCTCCACTTCTTGTGGAATAAGTATGGATGACCTCTAAGGAGAACTAACACCAAGTAAACAAATCTATTCATATGGTTGTCAATAGGTCCAATTAAGGCTAGGCAAAATTAAAATTTTGAATAAGACTGGCCCGAACAGTTTAAAATCCAAGCTAAAGCAAACGGCTTGAGAGGCACGGGCCATCAATGAATTTTCATCCCGAGTGTGTGGTTGTGCTTACGTCGGGTTTTAATTGACCAGGCTTCACTCGAAAAATAGGGCTTGTCTTCTAAGTAAATAAGTGGTATAGTGAAAATTGAATCAACACAACCATATGGTCAAACATTGGGTTGGTTTGGGGATGGGCTGAAAATTCTCGACCCACACAAGTTGGGTTGGACTTGCATTGAAGCCTTGGACAAATCTACTTTAATTGAACTACAATATACATAAATGTAAAATCATGATTTATATGAAGAAAGAGCTTTGTAATTAAAGTCCTTGATGTGGACCATATACCATATATAATTAATTATTAGAACCATTCATATATAGAAAATAGAGTTCTTTATCAGAAATAATCCAAGGCCCCACATGCCTAGTGGTCCAATGTCTATTGAATATTTTTTCTAAACATTTGTTTTTTTTTTTTCATTGGTTTTTCAAATTTTTATTATTATGAGTTGTACGTGATTAACATATTTTTAATACTTTCGTATATTATTTTTACGATATTAATAATTTAATGTTTGATTTTATGTATTATTTTAATAATTAAACTTTTTTAATCATATATAAATTGAGTGAGAACTCAAAGATGACTAACCTCAGTCTAATTAAACCCCAATTCCACTCCTCTTAAGGTTGGGTTTGGCTTGAGTAGACCCTTGGGCCGGTTGCATCCATATAACTGGCTTAGGTATAGGCTTGAGAATCTCATCTTATATATAGAAGGTGTAGAATTAGTGGAATAGGATAAGACTGGGACTCGAAACCGACCACTACAACCAAATCTAAACATACCCATGAAAACACAACATAGAAAAAACAAAGACCACCCACCACTCTCATACAAAAGCATTTTTACACCACCCACCACTCACACTCTCTCTCTCTCATCAAAATAAAATAAATATAAAAATAAAAATGTCATCGCCTTTCCATACACTATTATCTTTCTTTCTTTCTTTCTTTTTTTTCTTTTTTTTTTCCTTGTTGTTTCTAAAATCTGAAGTCTTTTTCTCTCCCTCTTTCCAAAAATATTTGAAGATGATTTTGGACAAAAGACAAAACGCAAAACCCCCCAACCAATTCAATGGATTGAAAGCGTCGAATCAGTCTCGTCCTGCTTGTCGCTAGTCTACGCGGGGGAGGGCTCTTCGCTTTACCCCTTTCCTCTCTCTTTTTTTTTAATCTTTTAGAACCTGGCGTTCTCAAATCCATGCAAGTCGCCGACTCGATTTAACGATTTTCTCATTATGGCTAATTTGGCCAGCTGCTCCGCGGCTCGCCAAGCCGATGTCGGTGTAAGCGGCTCCCCGCTTTCGTCCACCACCGGTTCGACGAATCTCCTCCGTTGGATCTGCTGCTGCTGCCGGCGCCAGTGCAGCTCGGTTAGCTCGGCTTCTAAGCCGCGGAGGTTCTCGTCAGCTGATATTGAGCTTGACTGTAGTAAAACCGCGCGAGCGGAAGATAGCAAGTTATGCGCGCTGGCGAGGTCGTTGTGGTAGGCTAGGCGCCGAGCTTCGGCTACGGCTTTTGTTGTTATGAAGAGATTCCTTAGCCGTTCGATCTTGGGCGTGGATGATCGAACGGTGGATGGACGGGTTATAGCGAGCGTTTGCTCCTCGCAGGAGACGACTTCTTGCGTGGCGGAGTCTTTGTAAGAGCATCTAACGGACAGCACGTGGTGGGCCCTAACGGCTGACGTAGGCAGTCGCAATTCCACGAGCAGCTCCCTCTCCTCCTCGGCGTAAAGATCCCCGAGCCGAACCGAATTACTGCGAAGGATCGCGTGCTGTCCGTTGCCAGAATAGACGGCTGAGATCTCTCCGGCGGGGAATGCAAGGTGGAGGCGGAGATCCTGAGCGACCACGCTCAGCAAACCTCCGACGCATTTCGCAAAGGCGTCCTCTGCTGGCACGTGCGACGCCTGCTGGTCGCCGAAGCCGAAGGCGTGGACGGGGATCTCGAGGTGGGCGAAGCGTGTGGAGGACACGTGCTGGGGCCGACGGTGGCGATTCGCGGCGTTGTTCGAGACCCGCTCGTCCTGGCCGTCGGATAAGAGCATGATGCTCGCGACCGGGTTCCGCTCGCGCCGGTCCTCGAGGACTTTCGTGGCTTTCTTCAGCGCCTCGCCCATGCACGTGCCCTGCCCGCACACGAGCCGGTCGACGATTCGGCGTGCGGCGCGCTGGCCATGAGCCGTCATCCTCCTGAGCGGCATCAGGCGCTTCGCGCCGGCCGAGAATCCGACGATGGCGAGCCGGTCAACGGAACCGAGGGAGGAGATCACGAGCCGCATGGCGCGCTTCAGCATGTGGAGCTTGGCTCCCGTCATGCTCCCGCTGACGTCGAGGACCGCGACTATATCGATCGGAGCGCGCCGAGCCGGATCGAGAAGCGGCGCGGCCGCGTTACCGTGCGCCGGGATTGTGCAACTCTGCGCCGTCATCGGAGCCTTCACTCGGAGCGACACGGCGTAGGTCTCGTAGGCACGGCTCACAGCCAGCACGGCTGCCTCCGGCAGTAATCTCGCTTCGACCCTCTTCGAATCCAGGCCGTCAGTAGCCACTTCCAATTTCAACGGCTTGGATGGATTCGTGAAGAATCCTTGGAATTCTTCGATTTCTTCCTCGTCTTCGTCCGCTTCGGGTATCGGATTGAAGCGCGACCCAGTCGGAGAAGCAGCGCTCGCTCGTCGTCGTCGTAGATCCTGCTATCGTGCGCACTTTTCCTATCCTCTCTCCTCTCTGCTTCTTTCTCTTCGGGAAGACGGTGCTTATGGACAGCCAGCAAGGGCACTTCTCGCCAGGTGGCGTTGCAGACGGGGCATACGAGGCAGCCCTGCTTTCTAACATGCGCAGCGATGCACGGAAAATGAAAGGCGTGCGAGCACTCCGCCGTGAAAACGGCCGTCCCATTCCCCGTCTTCACGCTCTGAAGGCAAATCCCACAGCCATTCTGCAACAGAAAGATAGAAAAAAGGTCACATTCCATCATCGTTTTTCCGATCCAAGTACCCAAACCACACGAGCGCTAACCTGCGCAACCGATGCGTACGATAAAACAGACATCAGAAAAAGTCACTTACTTTAGAAAGACGAAACCCGGTCTTGAAAAGGGCGAATCTCGCGGGCGATTTGGGAGAAGTCGGGTTGGAGATCGAGAACAACCGAGGCGTCTTGCATTGGAGCTTAGGGCTATCGTGCGCCGTGGGTGCAGCAGCCACCGTCGTGCGACACCGCAGCCTAGGGCTGGAAACAGGCTGCGACTGCAAGCGCGGGGTAGAAGGATTGCTCCCACCTGAGAAAAACCCCAATTTTGTGCAACTCGTCGGACTCTGCCCCGTTTGCTTCTCTCCCCGTTTCCGAATCTCGTCGGATCGAAGTGCAGAACGCTCTCCGCCAACCAGTTCCCATGGCAATTCAAAACTCCCTCTCTCTCTCTCTCTCTCTCTCTCTCTCTCTTCTCTCTCTCTCTCTCTCTCTCTCTCTCTCTCTCTCTCTCTCTCTGGAATTGGGGTTTTAGAGACGGTGTTTTGTAATTTTGTGGGTCTGCTGCAGTTGCAGCAGCAGCAGAAGACAAAACGGTAGAAAGGGAAAAGATGAAAGGATCGATCCCTCTCTCACTCTCTCTGTTCTGTTATTCTTCTCCTTCTCTCTGTTTTTTCTCCAATCGATATCGAAACGCCCAAAAGAGAGGTATCTGCAACGAAAGCTCTCTGCCTAAACAATATTTAAAAGAAGAATCCCTCACTCTCTCTCTCTCTCTCTCTCTCTCTCTCTCGCTATCAGAGGGGGGTTGTGAGCTTTTTTTGTATTGGGTGTATATTTATATAGAGAAAAGCTTTGATACTCTGGCAGAGTGTAATGAATGATACGCAGGCAGTTATAAATTGCATAGTTGAAATATATTTAATTTAAAATTAAACCGTTCTGTTTACTTATACGGATTTAGATGTATGACAAGACAAAAACTGAGCATATTTCGTCATTTTACTATCATATTTTTGGATAGTTGTTGGACGGTTGTAAGTGTAGAATGTCTAAGGATCTTATGAATCAGAGGCTAGGATTGTGCGAAGGATATGATTTTTGGAATGTGAGTTTGGGTAAGTGAATTTGACGATTCAGACGGTCTGATTTGATTTTAATTACGCCAAGCTTACCATTTTAAGTGGCCATGTATGAAGTTGCATACACAGCCGGAGTATAAAATTACTTCCAATTATATATTTTTTGGAGAGAGAGACTCCTGTGATAGTTCACTGCCGTTTTGAAAATCGGAGTGCCTGGTCCTAGTCACACGTGGCACTCATTTACTGCAATCCCATCCGTTCAATTTCTGGGGCATGTCCTGGATGGGACATGTCTTCGAAACCAAAGGAAGGAATGATATGGTTTGGATTTAAAAGAGTGAGTGGTCCAAATTGATTAATTTCGTTTTGCAAGTGTGAATTTTGGGTCCTGATCCATCTACAATTAGATCAGCGATTTGGACGGTGTGGATTGCCCAAGAATTGGCATTTTCAAAATGGTGGTAAAGTAGAGTCGAATCTGATTTTAATTTGTTATTTTTGGAAACGGGCATGTGCCGGTTGCTTGCATGAGTAACAGGTCAACGATCGGTTTCTCTTCTTTTCATTACATCCCATGTTATGTCACCGTACCGACCCTGCTACAAACCGTGGACTTTGGCAGCTCGCGCGAGTCTGATTATAATCGATCCGGACCGTTCATCAGGTGGGAACCCTTTGTATGTGCAGTGGCGTGAAGAGTCGGACGGTTCACATCCATTGTACAAATGTAGATAATACTGTAGACCCGATGAACGGCAGCGATCTCACACACATGTGCCATGATCGATGCATGCCACTTGTAGAATCCAGGCGCAAGGATACGCTTATAATATTTTAAGAATGTGTAAGTGGGGCCAAGGTTTATGGATGTGATGGGGCCTATGTGGATGCACGGACAGGAATTTTCTGCAATAGTGGCGGCAGGATCCGTGCAACAGAAGGCAGTGGGCCCCATCGTGATGTCTGTGTTACATCCAGTCCGTCCATCAGTTGCGCCAGGTCATGTTAGTACATGGGGTAAATAATCAGGCAGATCCAGAACTCAGTGGGCCCACACAATAAGAAAAAGTGGGATGTGGACCCCACAACTTTTTGCTGCAAAGATCTCAGGGATTGGGAGATCCTGGCCATAAATTTTCAGTTATGTGCACTGTCAGTCTATCCAGACAAGAAATAAAAAGGGGATAGATTCATGGCCACAGGATCGCTAGTCGTCTCTCAAATGGGGCCCACACTCCATACTGAAATCTTCAGTGACCCACCATGGATAGCCAATAATGCAAATAAATAAATAAATAAAATATGGTAATATGATGATCTGGCCCCACAAATGAACGGTTAGAACTAAAAAGAAACTACCGTTCATTTTAGTTAGGTCTATAAAATATTTGCACCATGACTATAATGACAATAAATTCCACCTGTGAATGGTTCAGATCACCATGATGGGCCCATGGTATATAGTGATGGGCACTGATGACTACGGTGTACGGTGGTCCTGTGGTCTACTAAAGCAATTCTCAGATTAATCAGTAAATATGATAAAAATCCTTCAAAAACAAGGCTGCAGATTACAAGATTAAGAAATGGGAATGGATCCAATGTAAGCTCTTTTTCTTTCTTAGACATCTTGCATTCTTTCTCAGCACGTGTGGCACGTGTGCACTGTAGTTTTCTTCCAAAGGGTTGGGCCCAAAAAATCAAACTGATCGAACGGTCACAAACATCTGATTGGAGGGCATTTTGAGGCAAACAGGTGGACGGTGGAAAACTGATGGCCCACGTTCTAAATTTCAATGGGCAAATATTCTCCTCTATGGTGGTTAGCGTATCCTCGGTTATTGGCCATTCATCATAAGGCACACAAGATGAACGGTTTAGATCTGCCACGCGCCTGCCACGTGCATAGTATAAGAAAAGAAGGAGTACGATGTTGTGAGTTTGACACTTTATTGGAGTAACCCATCTACTAAAATGGCAATACATGTATGTTAATCACGATCGTCCAAATTGTGGGCCCCCATTCTGGATGGAGGAAATCCTGAAATCACACTGGCCGGATGATCTTAACGGTGAGATTTGGCCATTGTGGATCATTAACCATTTATTTTAACCATCCATTATGTGGCCATCTATTTGATAGCCTTTGAGCAGATTGTTAGGGTTTGTTGATTATTTTGATTTTAGAGATATGGTCCATTAATAGTGGGCCCCACATTTTCCATGGTATGGATAGCTTCAGATCGGTGCCACGTGTGAGGAGGATGAGTCATCACCTATTTTTAAATCGTGCAGAACTAACATGGGAGTGTTGCGGCGAAGTACCTCGTGATGCACGCACGTCACTGGCAGCACCTCGGAGGCGGATTGCCTGCAGCGCCCGGCTGTAGAGGATTCTTGTAGAACTAATCTCTGTGGAACCCATCATGTTGTATGTATTATATCCACGCCGTCCATCCGTTTTTTCGGCTTATTTTAGGGCAGGAAGCCAAAAATGAAGCAGATCCAAAGATTGGAACAGACCACAGGAAACAATGGGGAATGAAATCCACCATTAAACATTTATTGGAGGAACAGACGTTCTGGATCAAAGTGAGATTTGTGTTTTTATCTTCATCCAGGTCAGATAGACCTTATGAACAGGTCGGATGGAATACTAACATCATGTTTTTCCCTATGAAAGTTTCAACGGTGAACGTCAATATACCCACTTTTTCCTATGATGGGTCCTATTTGAGCCTTAAATATATCTAATTTTTTAGTATATTGATCTAAAATTATCTCTAAAAGAGAATGGACCGAATGGATATGAATAATACATCATTTTGGGTCCCACAGAGCTTAGTGCTGCAGGAATCCCATCCAACCGGGCCCTACAAGCAATCCGCGTCCGGATCGTCTGTTTGCTTTCAGGTGTTTCTCTGCGTGACATTCCAAATGCTAATTTCAGACGCACTATCTTCAAGTGCCACTCGTGCGAAATCTTGATCCATCACGTTCATCATACGGTAAACTCAATGCATCTACCTATCCAAAAAACATTGAACCAGATCATTGATTAATAGATCGACAATTACTCTTTGAATCAATACCATCGGTTAATGGTTCCCCAACCATCCGTTTCGTTGCATATGTGTGGCCCACCTGATAAATAAACCATCTAATTATTTATATAACACTGTTGGAAACACCCGATGGACGTACAGGATCTCTCACGAATATTCCACGTTGGCATCTGTGGCGCGTTCGTTTATGGCGCTTAAAGCTGACGATAGTGGACTACAATCATGAGTTCCGATGCGCTCGGCCGTTAAATCCAAAGGCGAGTACTCTCACATGTCTGGTAAATGCTGAGACAAACGATACCTCGCAATAGTATGGCGTACCATGCGTATGCGTGCATCCACTGTACAAGTGGCACACATGTCCCTCAATCCAAACCGTCCAAATATTGCCTCGAGATGGACGCGGATTTCATAAGTTACTGCACTGGGTACCTATGTAGGGCCCACTGTAATTTTTAGTGAGAAATCCATCCCGTCCATCTGTTTTGTGAGCTAATTTTAGAAAATGAGGCCAAACATGAGCTGGATCCAATACTCAAGTGGATAAAAAATGTAGGGATTGAACTTACACAGTTGAAATATTCGTGGGCAACAAAAATTTTGAATCAGGATCATATTTGTGTTTTCAGTTTATCCCATTAGGATTGACATTACCAAGGGTATGGATGGCATGTAAACATCATTGTCAACCCATTAGAGGTTTTCGCTATTGGAATTTCCCTACTCACCTTTTCCTTCAAAGTAATCGGGGTTTCAAATCTATGTGTTTCAATCCCCTCGGGTTTGCAATCCACGTGAGAGCTTGGATTACACTTAAAATCATTTAAATAGTTGCAGGTGTAACATGTGTGTCACTAATCACTATCATTCTACTGGGTACATGGCTCACTAATGATGATCAGCACCGTCCAAACATTGTTCATGTAAATCAACACCGTCCAAATATTGTCCAACACCATCCAAACATTGTTCATGTAAATCAATGATTAAAAATCATTAGTTAATCACACAAACATGATCTTGTGTTTGTGGCCCATCTAAGACTTGGAATTTCATCATTTTCAAGCAAAGCGTATATTTTAATTGGCTTACCACAACTATCAAAAATTTCATATCTCACTAATTAGAGATATTAAAATTGATTTAGTAATTAAATTCAAACCCCTGTAAATATAATACGGATAGGTACATTTGGATTAAAGTTGATTCACGGTGCTAAACACACCAAGAGCATTGCAAATCCAAGGGTTTTCTAATCCTGGGGTTCCGAATCCAGGGGTTACAAATCCACACTCTTAAACACGCCCTTAGTGTGGCCTACTTGAGTCTTGGATATGGGTGTACACAAACCGGGCTAGCCCGGTTAGCTCGCTCGACCCGGCCCGAAAAAGCTCGACTCGGCCTGACTCGGAACTGAGTTCGGGTCAAGACGGGCCAATTTTCTAAGCCCGAAAGTGAGTTCAGGCCGAGTTCGGCCCGACTCGGTCTGAAATCCGACTCGCCCCAGCCCGGCCCGGCCCGACTCGTGTATGACTGTATTTAATTTGTATAAAATGTTTTATTTTATATTTTGTCAAATATATGTAAATGTATGTAAATGTCTTGACTAGTTAGATTTTTTGTGGAGTCTATAGTTCAACTATCTAAATCGTTGATTGAGGGCCTTGTAATGGGACGCGGATTACCTGCCAAAGCTAGAGCTGGGCAACGGTCCAAGTCTGATCGGATTTCAACAGATCCGACCAGATCTGAAATTTAGGTGTCCAAATCCGAATCCGATCAGATCCGGTGCCGGATTCTGGTCACCTGACCCAATCCGATCCTAATGGTAGATTGAATGACCCGATCCGTGATCGATCTTTTTTTTTTTTTCCTTTTCTTTTCTGTCTTTTCTTTTCTTCTCTTTCTCTCTCTCTCCTCTTCCTTGCAGGGGCTGGCGGTGGCTCTTTTGCCGGACGGAAAGCAGTCGGTGGTTGATCTCTCTCCCTAACTCTCTTTCCTTTTCCCACGTTTCTCTTTACTTTTACTTTCTTTCTTTGATTTTCTTCCTTCCTTACCGTCGGACGGAATATGATTTTCCAGACTTTTTTTGCGCAAGGCAGTCTCCAACAGAGAATCGTCTCTTTCTTCTCCGCCCGTCAAAAAATACGAAGCTTTCGTTAGCTGGAAGGGGAGAAAGAGAAGCTTCAACAGCGTCTATTCGGATTTCGGTTCGGGTCGGTCGGTTTTACTGCTTATCCGAATCCGATCCGAACTACATTCGGATCTGCCCTTTTGTACCCGTACCTAACCGATCCAACCTACGGATCCTGTTCGGGGCGGATCGGGTCGGGGCGGATCGGGGTGGATCCATCGGATCGGACCCATTTTGCACACCCCTAGCCAAAGCCCTTCCCATGAACTTGCTTTAAGGTTCGAAACTAGCCCGAACTCGAAGGTTTGAAACTGGCCCGAACTCACGCCGGGCCCGGTTCGGGCTGGAGATGTTAGCCCGGTGACCAGGCCCGGTCGGATTCGGACCTTGTGTGGCTGTTGAACGGCCCTGGACAGGCTGAGGTCAGTTCGACTCAGCCCGACCCATGTACACCCCTAGTCTTAGATCCTGCTCACTTTTTGCCTCATCCTTAGATGATCTCACAAAATGGATGGACGGATGAATTTATCACAAACATCACTGTGGGCCCCACCTAAGTTTCCAGCAAAGGAGCTTTCTGATTTATAAAATACAATATTCACTTTTGTACTTTCGCTAATGGAATAGGGAAACGGATTGGCTACTTGTCGGTGCTCTGTGGGCCCCACCATGATATATGTGTTTCATCTATGCCATCCATCTATTTTTCTAGATCATTTTATGGTGCGAGACCAAAAATGAGATATATCCCAATATCAAGGGGACCACATACAGGAAACAGTTTTGAATGAACGTTGACCATTAAAAACTTTTACGGGGCCATAAAAGTTTTGGATCAATCTGATCTTTGTTTTTTCCCTTCATTTAGGTCTGTATGACCTAATCAACAGATTGGATATCAATTAAACAGTACAGTGGGCCTTAGGAGGATTTTAACATTGGATATCCAATCACTATTGTTTTCACGTAGTGTGGTACACATGAGATTTATATCGCTCTCATTTTTGCCATCAAGCCCTGATATGATCTTTAAAAATGTATGAACAGCATGGATGAAACACATACATCATGGTGGGGCCCACAGAGCACCGACCACCAGCCACCAGCCCACAGATAGTACATTGCTATCTATGGTGTGGAACCAACGGCAGAAAGAGTGGGTGTATCTATCAATAAAAGAGGGTATAGATGTCACATTGACTGATGAGAGTGGGTGTATCTATCAATAAAAGAGGGTATAGATCTCACATTGACTGATGAAAGTGGGTGTATCTATCAATAAAAGAGGGTATAGATCTCACATTGACTGATGAAAGTGTGTGTATCTATCAATAAAAGAGGGTATAGATGTCACATTGACTGATGAGCTTCACCGCATATTTCTGAAGATCTTCTCACTGAATGT
Organism: Magnolia officinalis; assembly: GCA_021015155.1. Classification (NCBI taxonomy): domain Eukaryota; kingdom Viridiplantae; phylum Streptophyta; class Magnoliopsida; order Magnoliales; family Magnoliaceae; genus Magnolia; species Magnolia officinalis. The sequence continues at coordinate 7,239,294 of JAJHSJ010000010.1, forward strand.
CAGTATAATTGAAAGATTTTCCATTTATTGGATTTTATCCAATATCCATACACAACCATTTAAAACATGACATGAATATATCTCAACGCCAACCGTCCAAATTGTGGGGCCCACTTTGGTCGGAAGCGGCCCCAATGAAATTGATAAGATGGATTTAAATTATTGATTATGGATGTATTGGCTATCACCAGCTATTAATATAATCACAATAGAACGAAATTAGATTAGATAGTAGGCCGCTTTAAGTGGGCCAATCATGCATGTACTCGACTAAGCAACTTTTGAATATGCTTTTAAAAAATACATCTGACAGTGGTCCACCAATCAAATTATGCCAAGTGACATATGCTCTGGTGGGGCAGTCCCCTGTCCGTGTCCCTTAGTTTGTCAACACCGACTGGATTCAATAGAGACCCTTCATTGCCAACCGGATTCAATAGAGACCCTTCATTGCCAACCTTGGTGCTGGTTAAAAAAGTTCTATGGCCCCACCATGATACATGTGTTTTATTGAATTTTGGCCATTCATTTTCTTAATTCATTTTAAGGCATGATCTTAAAAATTAGGTAGATCTTAATCCCAAGTAGACCACATCACAAGAAATGGTGGTGATTGAATAAAAATATACATTAAGTTGATATTTGTGTGTAACCTTCGTCCATATATATATGTGAACTATTTAGGTTAGATGTCAAATAAACATTACAGTGGGTCTTAGAAAGTTTTTAATGGTGAGTGTTCAAATACCACTATTTTTTGTGGTGTGGTCCACCAGAGATTTGGATCTGCTAATTTTTGGACTTGCAACCTTAAAATAAGCTGAGGAAAATAAATGAACGGTGTGGATAAAACACATACATGATGGTGGGGTCAACGGAGGGTTCACAGCGAAATTCGAGTCCAGTCGACACATGATTCTCGATTCGTATCAGTATCACCAATTGTACTGCTGGGATCATCTGTTCAATGTAATTTTATAGTTATTCTCCATCAATGGTGGGCCCCACGATGTGTACCATTTGTTTTGAGGTGCGTATTCCCAAGTGCATGCTATCGGAGTATCCAACACTCATACGGCCGGTTAAGATATAGAAACACGCGTGACCGGAAGCAACATCCAGTAACGGACGCCGATATCGTACAGCACTTGATGTAGGGAGGGAGCCCGTGTAACAAAAACTCTGTGGGACACACCATGATGTCTATGTTCCATCCACACCTAGAGCTGTACACGAGTCGAGTCGAGTCGAGTATTGCCCTACTCGTACTCGACTCTTAACTACCGACCGCTGCTCGTACTCGGGCTCTACTCGGCCGAGTAGCATGACCCCCTGCTCGTACTCTACTCGCCCGAGTACGAGCCGAGTACGAGTAGTAAACGAGTCGAGTCGAGGCCGAGTTTTCGAGTCGAGTCCGAGTACGACCACACGAGTTGAGCACCGAGTGCGAGTTTTCGAGGCGAGTTCGAGTCCGAGTCTGAATTTGAGCCCAATTCGAGTAGGGTTTTCGAGTAACGAGTTCGAGCTTTGAGCCAAGTTCAAGTTATAAATTGAAATTAATTTGAATTTCAATTCGATTGTCAATTGAAAAGTTAAACGAAACAATAAAATATATAAAATGCACATATTATTACATAATTACATTAACGTATTTACATAATTACATTACATTGTTCAAAATGACAATTTATAACTAATAACCTATATAAGATGAGTGTCTTCCTGTTCCTGTATTGTCATCTGATCCATCGGAACTGCTATCTATTTTTTCATATACAAATTGATTCACTTCCTCTGAGTCAGAAGGTGAAGAGATTTTTCCTTCGTGCTCTTCTACACTTTCAACTAGATTTTTCAAACTTGCTTTATGTGAAGAATTGTATGTAGTACCCAATGCCCTATAAAATTCACCGAGACGAGTCAGAAATTTCAATTTGCTACTCTTTTTCTTCTTCTTATTTGTCGTACTCGACGAGTAACTTGACCCTGCTTCAACATCGTGTTGTCTTTGACTCGAATATCGCTGAAGTCTAGAAGCATCTTCCATACTGCGTTTTATGGCGATTTGGAATTGTTCTTCCTCCAAAGCTTTTAATCTGGCTTCCTCCTCTACATTTTTTGTGGATGTCATTTGTGTACCAGATCCAGAAGCAGAAGGTTTGGATGGAGTGGAAGGCTTTCTATTCGAATCTAACAGGGCTTGAAAAAGAATTTGGACATCCTTAGGGGCATTGGGGCATGGTTTTGCATCACCACCTCGACATGACAAGTGTAGGCGAAAACGATTAGTCTTGTGCACAAACTTTGCGCCACACAAACCACACTTAATCTTTGTTTTTCCAGACCGTGGCGGTGATTCAACTAGGGAAGCATAGTCCCAAATGTTTGTCGATGGCTCAGATGACGACATATCTACATTCAATTTTTAATAAAAAAATCAGAATATTGATAAATAAATTGAACTTGATATAGCAACAAAAGAAAGCAATATAAATGTATCAAAATTCAAAAATAAAAGTAAATGAACAGGCATATGTAAATAAATATCAATGATTCAAAGTCTTCCAAACCACATTCCTCGTGTTTGCAGTTGCAGTGAAATAATATTACAGATCATTCAACATTCAGCCAAAAAAATTGAAAAATCGAAAATAATTACTGATCTGTAGGTAGAGACTCATCACGAATCTCAATCTCCTCTTCTTCATCATCATCATTCATATCTCCTCCCCATATCGGGCGCAACCAATCTTGCGTACAAATCAATGCTTCAACTGTGTTTGGCGAAAGTGAGCTTCGATACTTGCTCACAACCCTGCTCCCTGTGCTGAATGCGGATTCTGATGCCACTGTTGAAACTGGTATTGATAATATGTCCCGTGCCATCACAGATAATGTAGGGTATTTTGATTCATTAACCCTCATCTTCCACCATTCCAACACATCAAATTCAGCTCGCACTACGATTGACTCCTTGAGGTACATTTCTAACTCTGATTCCTTAGTATCAACTCCCATTCGTGCTTGTGCCAAATATGATATGTATTCATTTAGCACATCCGGATTACCAGGTACAGAAATATCCGCATCTCTACTTTCTTCAACACCCACTGCAGGTAAAGTATTAACGTACGATTTATATAGATCTTCAAGGGCTTCACGAACCTTAGACGTTTCTGCTGCCGCTCTTTCAGTAGGATAAAGCTTCATGAAAATAAAGCTAACCAATCCCATATTACAACGGGGATCAAGAACAACTGCCAAGGACATCAACAGATGACATTCGTGCCAGTATTTATCGAACTTCGTCTTCATACCAACTGTCATCTGACGTATGAAATCTGGACCCGCACTGGCATTTTTCTGCAGAGCATCCTTAATCTTCCAAAGAGACGGAAGAAACAGATTCGCGGTTGGATACTGATTCCCAGAAAAAATCTTCGTGCAATCGTAGAAAACTTGGAGAAATGTGTGAACTTGTTGTGCTTTGACCCAATCATCTGTGCTCGGCAACCAAGAATACGTTCTGTCACGCGCCGCATATTCAGGAAATGCAAGCTGTAATTCTATTGCCGCATCTAACATTTCATAGGTCGAGTTCCAACGTGTACAGACATCCAACTTCAACGTTTTTTTAGACGGCACATTCAAACGTTGGATGATGTCGTTCCATACACTCAGCCTTGATGGCGACCCCCTTATATATTTCACACTTTCTCTTATGTTCTCTATAGTGTCGTCGATTGCTTTCAGCCCTTCTTGTACAATCAAATTTATAATATGGGCACAACATCTAACCTGAAATATTTTTCCTTCAAAAAATAAATTTCCTGTAGCCCTGAACTGGTTACGTAAGCATGAAATGACACTGTCATTTGCTGAAGCATTGTCTAAAGTTATTGCTGAAATTTTCTTCTCAATGCCCCAGCCTTCTAGACAACTGTAGATGCAATCTGAAATAAGTAAACCAGTATGTGGAGGAGGAAGGTGTTTGAAGTTCAAAATTCTCTTGCATAGTTTCCAATCCTTATCGACATAGTGAGCGGTTAATGAAATGTATCCTTTTCTTTGATTGGACGCCGTCCATAAATCAGAAGTCAAAGCTATTCTGTTCACTGAAGCTAAAACTTCTTTCAGTTTCATCTTCTCCTTTACGTACATCTTCATGCTTTCTCTCTGCACTGTGACGCGGGAGACATTCTCGACCCGAGGGTTAAGGAATTGACAGAAAGCCCTAAACCCTTTACTTTCAATCATTCTGAAAGGTTTTTCTTCCAAAATCACTAATCTAGCAAACCACTCATTCAGCTTCTCCTTGTCAAACTTATGAGTGGACACTACGCCTTGGGAGTCGTCCCCTTCTGACTTCGTAAATGACAACGTCTGTTGGCCGGGAGGAGGGAGTCTTGCTTTCTTAGGACACGTCTTCAAATGTCTAATTAGATGTGTCGTAGATCCTCCTGGAATCTTGCTGAATAACCCTTTGCAGTTATTACACTTTATCTTCTGTACACCGTTAACTGTCACGTCTTCGAAATCATCCCACACTGCTGATCTCTTCTTCTTCCCTTTGCATGCGGTTGACGTGTCTGTGTCTCCCTCTACTATTAGAGGAGATGTGGCCGATGCACCCATTCCAGGGGTATTTGGGCTTTCGTCTTGACTAGCCATCTATAAAATAAAATTCTTGATATGTTATACGGCTATACCTAGGGGCTAGGGTCCTAGTCCTAGATGGCTAGACGGCTAGACCGCTAAACGGGAATAATTACTTAACTGTCTAAATCAGTCACCCATTCAAAGTTAGATGGATTGTAATGCTTCATTTTCCAATTTAAATGCTACGCCGAAATTCCGGCAGCATCTCCCCTTATCTCTCCAGAATATATTAATCTTGTATTTGATTCTCATGTCAATTATCAACACAAAGTGTGGACATTTGACGACGAAAATAAATACATGAAATATATCCAGAGAGAAAAAGGAGAGACGAAACCAGAACAGGCATATGCATTTAAATTGGAATAAATGAAGACATTACAATCTATCTAACCCTGAACTGTCCAAAAAGGGACAATTTGAACGATTTCTATGCATCCAAGAACACACTGAATCTATGTCTGGCAACATAGAAATCTTCAAATGGGCAACTGATTATCCTATATACTACAAGTCTACAACTAGAACAATACAAATAATTCATATCTATGCAAACAAAGGAGCATGCTGAAATTAACATTTATCATATAACTAACTAATAACAATTAACAATATGTCATATGAAAAGCCAAAGACATCTTAATGTGGTGCCATTTAACACTAACAAAGTAAAAAGTAAATTGTCATTTATAAAGTAAATTAAGTCAATTCAATGTATGTATTGTATATCTATCTATTTTGCCCTCTCATTTTAATGTGTGCCAAAAAAATTGAAGCATATCCAAATCTAAGTAAACACGCCCGGCCAAACAGGCCCTAAAAGTGGGGGGCGACTGGGCGTTCGCCCGGCCAAACAGGCCCTAAAATTGGAGGCAAGTAAACAGTACAGTGGTCAGTGGGCCCCAAAAAGTTTTTAATGGTGGGCGACTGGACGTTCGCCCGGCCAAACAGGCCCTAAAACTGGAGGCAAGTAAACAGTACAGTGGTCAGTGGGCCCCAGGAAGTTTTTAATGGTGGGCGACTGGGCGTTCGCCCGGCCAAACAGGCCCTAAAATTGGAGGCAAGTAAACAGTACAGTGGTCAGTGGGCCCCAGGAAGTTTTTAATGGTGGGCGACTGGGCGTTCGCCCGGCCAAACAGGCCCTAAAATTGCCTCAGTGGGCCCCAAGAAGTTTTTAATGCTGGGCGACTGGGCGTTCGCCCGGCCAAACAGGCCCTAAAATTGGATATAATCCCAATATCCCATCCAGTTCGTCCAGCCAAACAGGCCCTAAAATTGGATCCCATCCAGTTCGCCAGGCCAAACAGGCCCTAAAATTGGATTCCATCCAGTTCGCCCGGCCAAACACGCCCTAAAATTGGATCTAATCCCATCCAGTTCGCCCGGCCAAACAGGCCCATATTAGTTCAATCGTACCGACCGGGCGTTCAATCCTCCTCCATCGATCTTAATCCCACAATTATATTAGCAATTTCTAGTTTTCTACTATATATTAGCAACAAAAAATAAAAAATCCACCCCAGGCCTTACCGGGCGAGCAGAAGAGGGACGACCGGCAGGCGGCAGCTGCGTGGCAGGGCGATGGCAGCGAAGAGCTGAGGCACCGGACGAGTGGCAGTGAAGAGCTGCACCGGACGAGTGGCAGCGACGAGCTCTGGGAGAGGGAGAGAAATTTTTGAATGCTCGCTGGGAGGGAAGGGGTCGAGTAGGGTTTGAAAACGACGGGTGGGGTGGGGTAGGGTTTGAGCGAGTTGAGTGCTGGACGCCTGGACGGGAAAAAGACGGGTGGGGGTAGGGTTTTGTTTTTTCGGGCGTTTATATAATACAATGTACGAGTCGAGTACGAGTCGAGTACCGAGTCGAGTACCGAGTCGAGTACCGATAGACTCGTACTCTACTCGTAATGTAAACGAGCAGTGAAAACCCGCTCGTACTCGGCTCTAACTCAGGCGAGTCGAGTACGAGTCGAGTATTCCGAGTCGAGTCGAGCGAGTACTCGAGCCATAGTCTGCTCGTGTACAGCTCTATCCACACCGTTCATCAGTTGCCCCAGATTGTTTTAGTACAAGAACCCAGAAATCAGGTAGATAGAAATCTTAAGCTGGCCTCACCATAGGAAACATTAGAGATGGGGAGACCCACCATCGAAACCTTCCGAGGCTCACCGAAGTTTTGGATCAGGTCGATATTTGTGTTTTCCCTCGTCATCGCAGGAATAATCTGATGGACGGGTTGGATGGCATATAAATGCCTCAGTGGCATGTGAAGGTTTCATCTGCTGGCGTTCACATGATCATTGTTTCCTGTAGTGTGGTCTTTGAGTTTTGGATCTGGATAATTTTTAGACTGACGTCTTAAAAAGATCTGTCTCAACTAATGAACGGCCTGGATTTCACAGAGACTTCACAGTGGACCACACAGCTTTTTGTTGCATGGCTCCTGAAAAGAGGGCGTGCCTTCGGTGGATCCCTGACTGTGGGGTCCCACTGTGATGCATGTTCCTTACATCCACGCCGTCCATCCGTTTTGGCAGCTCGTTTTCGGACATGATCACAAAAGTGAAACAGATAGAGCGGATCACACCAGTGACTAATTACCCACCGTTAATAACTTTGGTGAGTCACGAGAAGTTTTTAATGAGCGATCACTGCTATTTCCTTAGTGTGTGGTCTTTCGGATATGTGGACCTACTTTATTTTTAGTATTTTGGCATAAAATAATATTTAAAAACTGATGGACGGCGTGGATTTAAGTCAAATATATCCAGGTGGGCTCCATGGTTGGGGATCCACTGAAGCCGCGCCCCTAGGCCGAGAAGTATCGCAGGAAATTGCTATTCCGGCAGGATGCGGATTTCCAAACTGACAAACGCCCGTACCGACGTAGCTATTCATCAGTGTCCGTGGGCCAGACCATGATGAATGTGTTTCATCCACGCCGTCCATCCATTTTTCCAACTCATGTTAAGATATAAGAAAACAAGTTTTGATTGAAAGCCTATCATTAAAAACTTCCCAGGCCCACTGTAATTTTTATTTTCCATCCAACCCGTTGATTAGGTCACAGGTACCTGGACGAAGGGAAAACACAAATATCAGCTTTATCCAAAACTTTTTACGACCCCAAGAAGGTTTTAACGGTGGGCATTCAATCACAATAATTTCCTGCGGCGTTGCCCACTTGAGATTTAAATCTACCTTATTTTTGGGCTCATACGTTAAAATGAGCTGAAAATGGATATACGGCCTGGATGAAACACATACATCATGGTGGGCCACGGACAACCGACCAATAGCGACATCGGCACTGGCATGTTCAGTGTTCATTCCGCATCCGGCCAGGCAGTAACAGCTGGAATAGCCTTTCTGTAATCTGAACCGTTAAAATTAGTGGAATCCCTAGGTTGAAAAGGGTGGGACCCACACCCTTCGACAAACAATAGTACAGTACCTTCTAGTAGAAAGTCAGTCTTGCCACGCTTGATTTGACAGTAGGAACAGTACTGTAACAGTCAATAATTCATTCCATTCAGGAACTCTGGTGGACCCGGGACGTCTTAACGCCGTTAAAGATTCTCAGCTCGTGCAACGTTCGACGCCGTTAAATTATAGTGACGTAGACAGTGACGGCGTTGATAATAATGGCTGAGGACTGCTCGAGTACACCGAGGGTGTACTTAAGTTGTAATGCACCCTGCTGGTTTTTGTCATGTGGACAGTTAATCATTGATCACGACCGTTCATTTTATTCCCGCATAGATTTTCATGAAAAACTCCGTGACCAGACCGTTGGTTTCCAAACTGAAGGATGCAATGGTTGGGATCTTCTGATCGAGGATTCATTGAATAGATGGGCAATTAAATAGAGGGCCTGCCGAGAATGATCTGGTTGTTTAGTTGTGTAATCCAAGCCGTCCATCTGATATAGCATTGATGAGACAGGATATTAGGGGTCATGAACAGCATTACATAGAAAGGATGGTCCAGTGAAAGATTGGAATGTGTACCTGATAATTTTACAAGTGGCACGTGCCAGCGTCACGAGAGCCTCTGAAGATGCTAGGCACGTGCCAGCGACACGAGAGCCTCGGAAGATGCTATGTCTAAAACATAGGACTGATTAGAAATGCAATGAGTAATGACGAAGGGGCAAAGTGCATGGAAACCTTTCCATGCACATAGCTTCGTTTGGACCTGTTGGCATCCACATCTCCTATCTGGACCGTTCATTAAGTCCAATGTATTCCTTATAGGCTTCCTTGAAAAGTTAATACTGATGAGATGATCTAAAGTGTCCAGTTCGTGACTTGCAAAATGGACGTAGGGAATTGTTTGTAAATGATATCCAGTCACGCATGTTCTGATAGCTGTGATTTTTTCGTAGTAGAGGAAGAAGAGGGGACTGGACCTAATGGTCAGTTTGGATGGACGATGGGAATCCAACAATTCCAAATACAAGTATGTGCATGGGAATATTTCCATGCACTAAACCCACAACCGCACTACTCGCATGCAATTATGTCAGGAGAAAAACTTTGATACTCTTGGGCAGCAGATGGATGATACGCAGGCACTTAGAAATTGTACACATGGAATACGAGTAGACAAATTAAACGGTCCAGATTGTGGTATCTAATGTAGTGCATCATTGAATAAAAGTTAAGCTTATTCCATTATCTTACTATCAGATTAGTAGAAATTATTGGACAGTATAGGGGTGTTTGGTGGAGGGTATTAGGTGGGATTAAGTGAGATTGTATTGCATTTGGCCCTGTGCAATGCCATCCAGCATTTAGATAGGATGATAAAGATTGGATTTAGGTGGGATGGAATTGCATTTAGTCTCCTTGAATTGCATTTGGGCCGGCACAGGGTTTTTGTGGATTTTGAAATCCACTACATATGTGGGCCCCACATTGATGCATGCATTTACCTATGCCGTCCATCTACATACACCATTTACACATGATATTCTGGTTATATATGCGTACAAGTGAATGACATCCATTGTGAATTTGTTCCATTGATTATAATTCCATGGTCCACTAAACATGATTTTACTTAATTCGAGCTTTTAGTAGCAAAATTTTTATCTCAAACATGGAATTGGATGGCTACAATGCCATTATATTCCTAGACATGCAAGCATCTAATACAATTCAATCCCATTCAATTCCATGGACCAAACACGCCGTAAAAGTGGAAGATATCCAACGACCCTATTTACACAAACAAGTGTACTTGGATCCGAGGTTGTCCAATCAATCTTATCTTCGAGATTCTGAATTGGTGACAACGGGCTGCACAACTGTGATAGTGGTAAAAGTAAGGACATTAGCATTTGAAATTATTATTATTTTAGCCTCTTGGTCACTGCTTAGCTATTTGTAGAACAAAAAATGCTTCTCTATAAGCTGTATGCTTGTATGATGGTCGCTTTTCACGGAATTTGATAGAGTAATTTGAAAATGAGGGTGTGGGCCTTACTAAATCAATTATTAGGTCCACTCATCAGCTAATCTGATCTGTTCACTTTAATCAGACAACTGTGAATCCATAGTAAAGTCATTTCAATTTTTTTTAGAATTGTTTGTAGTCCACAACTGCATAAGTGTTGTGCGTTAATTTCGAACTATTTTTGTTGGTGTGGTCCACCCGTGATGAGTTTTCTCCTCAAAATTCGTTAGATCTCATAAAATAAAAACCTCTTTTTATGTATACGACCTAAATTTGCTCCAAGATGATCCAGTAAGCCCCTATAAGACACGAGATAGATTCAATAGGTGAGGCTCTTGCGTGGGTAGGGGTGTACACGAACCGAGCTAGCTCGGTTAGCTCGCTCGACTTGACTAAAAAAAGCTCGATTCGACTCAGTTAGAAGCTATGTTCGAGCCGAGTCAAGCTGATTTTTTGCGCTCGAAAATGAGTTCGAGCAGGCCCCAGCTCAACTCGACTCGGATCAAATCTAGCTCGAATCAAACTCGGATCGAATCAGTTCAGTGACTCGGTTACTTTGCCATTGATGTTGCTTACCAAGTGTTTGATAAAATGACTCAACAAAGTGTGGCTGGTGGCAAGGAAGGTAGGTACATGAAACAAATACCTTTTTTTTTTTCTTGGTTTTTATGTTGCTTAGAAGGTGTTTGATAAAATACCTGTAAAACTATTGCTTCTGTTTCACATACAGAGAGATTTTGAAGGTGCAATTCAGGTGTTTGTGGAAATGCCTCAATGGCGAACTCAGCTCGAACTTGGCTCAAACTCGACCCGAGCTGGCCCGAGCTGCTGACCGAACCGAGCTGAGCTAGCCTGTAATGCCCTGAAATTTGGGGGTCATACAAACACTTGACCTCCAAGTTCCTGGGTGTCACTTTAACCTAATTTTAGTGATTTGCATATAATCCTATTTAAATGAGTAGAAATGGAATCGACTAGAATATAAACCACAATCACAACTAGTCTATTGAAATGAAGGCGGCTAAGATATATGAGTCTATAAGAATATTAAACGAGTTGCACAAAGCGTTGCCCTGACAAAATACATATATAAAATGTCTAAAAGAGTAGTGCGCTAAATCCCTTGCTCAACAGCCCATAGTCAGCCCGCTTAGTCTACGATGACCCGCCCCTAAGCTGGAAGTAGGAAAATTCCTCTTCCTCATCTATACTCACCCTGCTCGGCTCGTCAAACTCTGCATCACCTGCATATACTAAAAAGTCTGGTTGGTGTTTTAAAACACCGTCCTAAAGTGGGAGTGAGTGATCAACTCAGTGGGTGCTATTAGCCATAAGTTACATCAAATATCAATTCTATGATAAATTTAATGAAAATCATACATTCACACATCTCTAACTAATCTTGTTATGTATATGAATGAATTATGGTATAATGAATGACCTCACAACAACACTCCCTCGAGTGACTTCGTCTAACGATCGCACATGACCAATACTCCATCATTGCAACCTCAACTGTCGAGTCGCTAAACTAACTAATGCAATGCGATCGTGAACATGTTAGCCGAGTTTTTAATTAAGTCCGTTCATCCAGAAGGTTGGGAAAACTGGTACACCCCGGCGATATCAATGCCCTCATCCGTTTGCTAGGTCATGACCCCTCAACGTGCAAGGCCAGGGCCCCGCGATCCTTGATCCTATCGGGTTCCTCACCTTTGATTGCAAGCAAGTGAGGAGTGCTGGAAAGGGGGATTGCTCGCGGATCACTACGGGGAGGCTCGTCACCCCAGCGTAGGCCGACAGCTCGGACATAGTGTTTCATTCCACCATGCCCAGCTCACGAGACTGTGGATCAATTTCTAGCTGTTTTTAGTCGGCGTCAGTAGGCGATGGGTGTTCCAGGTTCCAAACAGGCGTGAGCAAATATGGTTAACAAGCATGGTTGGTCAATCAGTAGACTAGGCAGCTCAAGTTCGGGTAAGCACGTAACACACGACATCAGGTGCAAGCAACCCATGTAGTCCTACTACTGTCGCCCATTTGTGTTTGCCCAAATCAGTCAACCTAGTCACAGAACGGTCTAACTAACGAGACCACCCTAAAAAATCTCAGTTTGCTGACCAACCAGGAAAATGGGTTGTATTGAATAACATTTCAGCTAAGAGTTCATCTTAGTACAAATGAAATTATGCGTACAATACATCTAACATAAAATTTAAGATATTACAATGAATGCATCTACTCTTAACAGCATAAGTTAGACGTGTGTGCATGTGATGCCGGATTACCTAGGAGACAAGAGATAACACGACATTCATAATGCAGAAAAAATACAGCAGTAAAAATACAATTGTGCATGCTACAAAGAAGAACATATAAAGATCAGATGCAAGGATGAGCATGCAGCACGCATTCCATGGCCAAACAAATTGAAAATCAATTAAACAACAATTTATCAACGCATGCATGTTTGGTGAACTTATCATATAGGTTCCTAGCTAGATTTTTCCTAAATTACTCATGCACATCAATCTAACATCCACAATCATTAAATTTATCCAAAAATTACTACTTGGCCACCTAAGGATAATGGTCCGCACCTATTGTCGTTTGGGTAGTCCTCAGGGTTGCTTTAGCGTCGACGGGTCCCCAAACTCGATGAGCCGGGGCCCTGCATTACATGGAGTAGAGATAAGTTGCATGCATGTTACTAAAATTTGGATGGGGATGGATTGGAGCTCAATCTTAGCTCAGATTGAACTAGGTTTTGCTCCAATGGTGATTGGGTCAGCGTTTTCCTGCCAATGGAAGGCGTAGGTGTGGGGGTTTCCAAATCCTAAGCACCACTGACCCACAATCACCCACCCTATCACCTTTCTCTCTTCTCCCTTCTCTCTCTCTCTCTCTCTCTCTCTCAGCTGCTGGAGTTTATGGGAGGGCTGGATATAAATATCTAGAGATTTATTTTAGTTGGCCCTGCACTTTAATAATTGCCTCCAATGGCCCAGTGGGGCCCATTCTGGTTATTGGGGCTGCCCTGATGGCCCCCTGGCCATAAAATTTGTAGGATAGGTGCCCCATAGTCCGATGAAAGGCTCCACAAAGTTTGACGGTAAACGGATGCAGGGTTTTATCGTAATGGCCCGATTTACGATCCAATGGCCCTGTGGAACTCCCCTTTTAGCTGCTGAGACTGCCCTGATGGCCCCTTGCCCATGAAATTTATAGGATAGGTGGTCCATGGCCCGATGAAGGGTTGTACAAAGTTTGACGGCAAACGGATGCGGGGTTTTATCATAACGGCCCGATTTGGATCAACGGTCACCATTACTCGATTAGGGACTAGATTTGGTGGATGAGTGTAAAGAATTATTTTTAGCCTTTGATATAAATTTGGAAGAAATCCGTTGGCTAAAATGCTATGATTCCCTATTCTAAGTAAGGGCCATTGATTTAAAACTTCAAGCCTTAGGCCAAGGCCAGGGCGAGTCACATTAGGCAAGTGCTAACTAGATGGCGCGAAGTTGTCTGTTTCCAGGCGTCTTCTGAGTCCGTAGTCCATGATGGACTACGAGCCCAGTGAGGCCCACGGCCTCCCAAAGTTTTAGATTTTTCTGCCATTCCTTGGGCGTTGCACGGGCCATACAGGCAGTTGCCAAGTACAGACAGGCAGACCGACTTTACGGCCCGTGCTTGGTCCGAACATAACCAGACTTGACCGTATTAGTGGCATAACCCAGGTTAATTTGTTGGTGGTATCCCTCACACGATCGATTTAATCGAGCGGTCCTACGACAGTTCCCACGTGGATGCCTCAGGACACTGTTCTGGATGGGCCGGGTGTTACATAGCTACTCAGGCTCGAGGACTGAGCCGAGCCGAGTTCGAGCTGAGGTCAGCCAATGGCTGATCTGAGTCAAGCTGAGGCCAGCTCGACTCGGTTCGACTCGATGTACACCCCTATGCATGGAAAGGCCTTTTGGCCTTTTCTTTTTTCTTCTTCATTTTGGTGCATATGTATGCATCTGCATACATGCACACTTGCATCCATCTAAACATTCATCTTTCCAATAAGTATAAGATTACCCAAATCGGACATGTAATGGAGTAGTTATGACCATTTTTGTGGGACTGATGATCCACATACGTACTGGTGATCCAGTCCTTGATGAACTTAGGGCCTACTTTTGGGCAATTAAATGGTATCTAAATGAGATGGTTCCAAATCCATTTAAAAGTTCATCAAATTGTTTTTCAAATGAGTATAAGATTACCCAAATCGAATATGTAACGAAGAAGTTGTGACTATTTTCATCGGATTGATGATCTACAGTGAGTATCGACGATCTACCGGGAATATTGGCGATCCATAGTGAATATCGGTGATACGTACTATGGATCATCGATCTGACGAAAACGATTATTACTCCCTCATTACATGTATGATTTAGGTGATATTGTACTCGTTAGAAAGGTAATTTGATGAAATTTCAAATGAGTTTAGAATCAAATCATTTAATTGCCCAAAATTGAGTTCAAAATTTATCAGAGACCGTGTATCACCGGTACGCTCTATGGATTGTCATTCCTATGAAAACGATCATAACTCCCTCTTTACATGTTCAATTTAAGTGATCCTATACTCATTGAAAAGAGAATTTGATATAATTTCAAATGATTTTAGAATAACCTCATTTGGACACCAATTGATTTACCAAAACCGGACCCAAATTTACTGTAGATCGTCGATACTCACTATGGATCGTCGGTTTCATGAAAATGTTCATAATTCCCTCGTTATATATCTGATTTGGGTAGTCTTATACTTGTTGGAAAGGTAATATGATGACCTTTCAAATAAATTTAGAATCGCCTTATGTAGACACCATTTTATTACCTAAAAGTGGGCCTAAAATTCAATTATTTAGATATCTCATTTGGTAATAAATGCCATAATGAGCTTTGGGCCTACATTTAGATAACCAAATAGTATCCAAATGAGGTGATTCTGAATCCATTTGAAAATTTATCAAAATATCTTTTAAAAAAGTACAAGATCACCCAAATCGAACATATAATGAGAAAGTTATAGCCATTTTCGCGGGATCAACGATGCGTAATAAGTACTGATGATCCACAGTAATTATCGGTGACCTACAATAACTTTGGGCCAACTTTTGGGCAATCAAATAGTGTCGAAATGAGGTGATTTAAAAGTTATTTGAAATTTCATCAAATTACCTTTCTAACAAGTATAAAATCACCTAAATCAGACATGTAACGAGAGAGTTATATGATCGTTTTCATGGCATCTGCGACCCATAGGGAGTTATGACTGTTATGACCGTTCATCCATTTTAACATTCATCATATTCATCCATTATAATATTCTTTCCTTACAAAATTCATTTATTTTACAAACTCTCATCATTCATACCCATAAAAAAATTATAAAAGGAACCACCACACCCTCCTCCATTCCACAAACTCCCACCATTGATACTCACAAATGAAAACAAAAACAACACATAAATGCTACTATTATCCTAACTTAAACCTACATTTGGCCGTTATAACTTTTATCTCGGAGGGTGTAATTGAAAATCTTTTATAAAAAATCACTTAGAAGCTCACTAGAATGGAGGGAATGACAATGGATGCATGGTAGTGTGGGTCCCATTGAGGTGGTAACGGTAATAATGGTCAAATGGTCACCTCCTATGAAAAAAAGAATAAGAAAAGAAGGAAAATGCCAAATGGTATTTCCCGCACGAGGGACTCATCTATTGAACCCTTCCACATCTTATGTGGGGCCCACTGGATTGTCTTAGAGTAGATCCAAGTCGTTCACATGAAATGAATTTTTATTTCATGACATATGTCAAAGTTTGAGGAAAAAACTCATCACGAGAAGACTACACTGGTGGAAACAGTTTGAAATTATAACATAATACTTATGTAGTTGTGGGCCACAAATAACTCTAAATTTTTTTAAAAGACCCTTCTTTAAGTTTATAGTCATACAATTAAAGTAAACGGATCAGATCGGCTGAGGGGTGACCCCAATCATTGATTTAATGGGGCCCATACCACCATTTTTAAAAGGCTCTATCGACTTTCGCAAAAAGCTATCATCATATGATTGGGCGACTCATAGAGAGCATTTTTGTCATTAAAAAGTGGAATAGTGCTCAAGGGGTTAAAATAATATTGGCTTCAGATGTTGGCATCCTCGCCTTTATGACGTCGTAATTAAGGGTTATTTTAATTAATAACTTGCCTATGACCCAACGCCCACGTTAATATATGTATTTTATATTCATGGAGATGCTTGTGACACTCCGTCCACTTATTTTGAAAGACCACAGTAGGACATGAATCTAAAAATCAGGCAGTTACAAAACTCATGTGGGCCATGCCATGTGAAACAATGGGAATTGAATGCCCAGCAGTGACATAAGTTTTGTATAAGGATGATATTTGTTTCTACAGTTTTATCTTAGTGGTAACAATTCTATGAACGGTTTGGATGGCATGTAAAGATCATGGTTAGCTCCGGGAAAGTTTCAACGATGGACATTGTCGTTCCCACTATTTTGTTGGTGTATCCCACTTGAGTTCTGGGCCTGTCTAATTTTTTAGAATCCCATCTTATCGTGGTCTTTGAAAACAGATGGACAGAATGGATTTGTCAAGGACATCTCTATGGATCCCACACAACTTACGACACAGGGATATCTCTATCCTCGGCTCACATGTAGTCTGCTCCCCACTAGGTCCCCAGTGACCAGCCTCACTCCCATACAATGGGGCCCACCTTGATGTATCTATTATGTATCCAGGCCATCCATCCATTTTTTCATATCATTTTAGTGCATGATCAAAAAAATGAAGTAGATCCAATTATCAGGTAGACCTTACATTATGAAACAGTGGTGATTGACCATTAATGGGCCACAAGTTTTGTATTAAGTTGATATAAATATATTTTTTCCCTTCATCCATGCTCATCTTATCAATAGATTGACTGACAAATAAACATTATGGAAACATTAAGGTGCACCATAAGAAGTTTTTAACTCACAGTAAGGGTTGCACCCCTCTTGGGTGAAGTTGGGGCTCACCTAATCTGCTACCATATTTTGTATCTTACATTTTTTTATTTTATTTTTAACAGGCGCACACACCACACACTCATGCCATAGTGGGATTTCACCACCTATGGGTACTCGAACCTTTAACCAGGTGTTGAAACTCTAGCGAGTCTACCACCGGAGTAAGAGCAAGGACCTGCATCTTACTTGGTTGGGGCTTTATTATGCTTGTCGAGAAAAGGCTTTGATACTCTAGCAAAGTATGATAGGTGATGCACAGGCATGCCCAAATTACCTAAACATTAAATTACTGAACTACGAGTCAAATTAAAATGAAAAACATATAAATATCCTATTTCAACAAACAAGCGTCCACTAATCAAACATTCGTATGATTCATCCATTGCCATTTAGGGATACGTGACTCAGCAAAAGGGTCATTGATTGCGGAATGATTCAATGTGGTAAGATTGATTGGACCGATCATATGGTCTTGCTATCAGGCAATGTGTACATACTTGATTGAACAACTCCCAAGTTTGCTCCATCTTTAACAGTCCCACGTGAGCCAATCAAATCTCATCACATCCACTCACAGGAAAATCGCTGTGATCGGGTTGCGACAATCCCTGTCCAAGTGAAAGTAGTTCCAATGGACGTGGATTGCTGACGACTTTTGATGTGGAGCCCACCATAATGTTTTTTAGAAATTTACCTCTTTTATTTATTTTGCAAGCTTAAAATGAGGCAATTTTAAAACTCAAGTAGGCCATATTATAGAAAACAGTGGGGGAGGGAATGCCTACTTTTGAAACCTTCCCCGATTCTACAAATGTTTCAACTGTAGGCTTTTCTTTCTACTATTTCTTACTGCGTGGCTCACTTGAGTTTTGGATTTACCTTGTTTTTGGGATCATGTCTTAATATGAGTTGATAAAACGGACCGACGGTGTTGATTTCTCACAAACATCACAGTGGCCCCACTTAGCTTTCGACTATAGGAAGTTTCTGTAAGAGGGTGTTAAAGGAAATCCACGTCCGTTAGTGCCTGTGTACGAAGAGTATGCTGCCCGAGTATCGTACAAATCCCCATGCTCTTCAGAGGCCTGTTACCGGCTAAGCCACTTGCATTTCACCGACGAGGCAGGCCGTTCTCTTCCAATCCGACACTTCTCTCGGATAGGGTGTAATCATTTAAAGAGGCGAGAGCGTCATCTTCTCTACTCAGGCTAGTAGGGTCATTACCTGTTCAACCGGTAGCAGCTACAGGGAGAAAGTCAAGTGGGAAGTGCACCTGTCCGATCTATGCAATCAAACGAGGCGATATTCCTACAGTTGCTGCAGGTTGCCCGTGCAATAACAAAACTCCGTGGGCCCACTGTGATGCGTGTGTGACATTCACCTCTTTCACATTTGAACCAGTTCGTGATTGGACGTGAGCCAAAAAAAATGAGGCTGATCCAACTCAAGTGGGCCACACATCACAGTGAACTGTGGGTTGGTTCGCTCACAGTTTAAACCTTATTGTGCTGGGAGAAGTTTTGCAGATGATGTAAAGATTGGATGTCACATACACATCATGGTGGGCCTATTTAGCTTTGTGTTGAACAGCTCCATACTACCATTGATGTAGAGCAAGTTGCGGACATTTTCATGGCTACGATGGATCAAAAAAGGCCCGGTCAATGATAGAAGTGATTCAAATAGTCAGATATTATCTCCCAATTAGGAATGAGTTATGGGACGTAAAATATATACATTTGGTTAGACCGAGCTACTTTAGCCACCCAACTCTTCTACGTCGGGTTGCGCAAGCTGAATTTGTGAAATAGTATCAGATTTACGGTCGTTTCTAATTATATTTTTACTATAAAGAATAAGTTTTAATTTGATTATAAATCCATTGGGCTTTAAGAGTTGCGCCCAATGTAAAAAAGTGCTTAAAATAATTAAGAGAATAGCTTGGTGAAGCCAAATAGGACACTTACTATTTTTGGCCGAAAACCTAATAAGTTTTCGTCTATGAATAATAAGTTTACTATTTACAGTAAGTTGCGAATTCTAAGAATTTTAGTTGTAGTATGATTCTGAAATTTCTTTCATTGCTTGGTATTCCTATTTAAAGGGTCGTGAATTCCTTTATCTCAGTTATCAATTAAATTATGAATTTTTTAAAATTTATATCTATTTTTCTTACCTTTATTTTTTTTCATAGATTTGAAAAATCTTTATGAGGAGTCCAAAGAAGCTCCATGATTCCGGAGTAGTTATTCTCGAGGAAGACACTAATCAAGCTCATCAGGTTCATCTCTGCGTCAACCATCCATATGAATTAAACAGCCATGGCATGTCCAAGTAGCTTGTTTTTTGATGGGTTAGCTGACGTGAGTAAGGGTGTAGACATAGAATGTTGATTGGGTATTACCATTGCTTTTGCCGATGTCAGCACAGGCACAGCATGACGAGATTTGATTACCCCTATTTTAACGTAGACTACTCCGATAGAGTACCAAACAATTTTCGTACATGCTTTGTTGGGCTCTTATCTTTCAGCCAACCTACCAATCAAATACCATCACGTTGTGCATCGGCCATCGGGGCAGTCTTGAATCTATGTCTATTGCTAGCCATCCCTAGTACGGGAGATGATAGTGAAGAGCCTCGCAAGCACCAATGAGGTACAACCGTCTGTCATTAACCCACTGGGTATGATGATATATCAATCTGATCAGTCCGTCTGGTCATCAGCTTTGTCGTGGAATAGTATTTGGAAATGCACATGGCCCTAAAAATGATTTTCTAAAATGCCATATGACTTACCCAAAACATATGAAATGTTAGATTATCAATCCATACCATCTAAACAAGTAGGTTTTTAGATTATTATTATTATATTTTTTTTTAGAAATAACAAAAATTATAGATAATTTATTTAAACTCTATATACATAAGTAGTAGATAAATCATGAATAAATACTCATCTCCCACTAATTCACTAATAAACTGTCCATATGCTAAATTGTTGTCGCCATAGTTTAATAGACATCCGATTAAATAAAAAATAGTAAATGGCTTAAAAATAGTAAAATACATTATAGCAAAAATATATATAAGTTTGTGTATGGCTATGGTGCACATATTAGTGTGTGTATGACTATAGTACATAGGATGATGGGCCGTCTATAAAGGGTTCTAAGATCTTGGCTGTTCAACTGAATTTCTTGTAGGCTAATATAAATTTTTTTAGTACGTATGAGTTTGGGTATGACTATGGAAATCATCTTTACCCTTCTTTTAATTGCAGTTTGCATGTGGCATACATGCATGCCAATCTAGACCATCCAGATTGTAGGTCCCACCATGACGGAGCATTTTGAAAAGATTGAGATCTATCAAATGATCCTAAGTATGAAATTGGTGGTTGTTAATATTACTATGAATAAAATTGTCAGTAGTCCAAAAATGCAAAGGGAAAAATCTAATGGTTTGATAAGTGAAAATTTCAAATATGCTCTATCTATAAGGGGCCTGACAATTTGGTTAGTCTAGATTGCCATACATGTCTACCACATGCATGGAGATGAGATATTATAACTTAAAAAGGGTGGTTGACTATCTTTCTAGCGTGGCCACTTTTTTCTAACTGGAGCTATGCCACCTGCTGAGGCTACGTGCATGCAACCAGTGCATTGCATGCGTCTAGCACATCAAAATGATTTTTAACAAAATAAAAAACACTTAAAGTAATATGGGATGAAAATATGTCATGTTATTATGTAGAGCGGGGTCGCAGACACTATCGTGGCTAAGATGGACTAGAGAAGGCCCGATTGGAGGCGGAAGTGATCAGGACCGTCAGAACCTTAATGCATGCATACCTCGCAAACCAAATTGAGTTATCCCACTTATAATATATGATTTTGAGGTATGAGAAGCTACTTTAACGAACCAACCAGCCATGTCGGGCTGCCCACACCAAATTTGCGGAATTCCATCAGATAATCTATTTAAATTTCATTTTTACTATTTATATTAAGTTTTAGTTTAATCATATATAACTCTTGATCCCCTGAGCTTTAGAAGTCGTCCTCAACATGAAAAGGGCTTAGAAACTTTAGGAGAATAACATGGTTAGGCCAAATCAAACACTTATTATTTTTGGCCAAAAACTATGAAGTCTAGGTAGAAATCATGATAGTTTATAAATAGTAAGTTTACTATTTATAGTAAGTCACATTTTTTAAGAAGTTTGAATTTGAAAATTCTTCTTGGGTTTGATATCACTATTAATTTAAATTATTGTAAATTCGTTTTTATTATCAATCAACTTATTTTTGAATTTATTAGAATTTATTTCTACATTTCCTCAGGGATTCATGGAATCTCTGTGAGGAGTCGATAGAAACTTGGATTCAAAGTAATTATCCCCTGAGGAAGACGGTGCTTGACCTCATTACATCCATCACTATATCAGTTGGTATTAGAACGAGGCTTCTAATTAACGACGAGTCGGATAACATTTCCATGGATGATGCTCCAGGAAATTTACCTTTAACGGCGATGTCTTTTGAAGCAGCACAGTGAGAGAATCGGCAGGTCATGTAAGGGCAACAGGCTGCCATCGATCACATGACGAATTCCCTGGGGCAGTTCTGTGTTCATGGCAGTGATTTGTCCCTAGTAGGCGCTGGAACTCTTAACCGCACTAATCGCATGACGGTGCTGGCAGTGAACCCCATGATCACTCCTGAGGATGTGGGATCCAACGACGAGGAGGTTGACAGCATGATCCTCCAATATCCTGGACAAGGCGGCGAATGGTCAAATTATATATAGAGAATTCATTATGAGAGTCGATCTTCCTATCTTTAATGGCCAACTTCATATTGATGATTTCCTTGATTGGCTTTTTGACTACATGAAAATTCCTGAACTGAAGAAGGTTAAGCTTGTGGCCTATAAGTTGAAGGGTAGAGCTTCAGCTTGGTGGAAGTAACTGCAACTTGCACGGACGATACAAATAAAAGCATCAATCCACACATAGCAGCGGATGAAGCAGCAGCTACACGTGCGATTCCTCCCTAGTGACTATGATTAGGTACTGTTCCAACGATACTAAAATTATCGACAGGGTACCCGGTCGGTGAGAGATTACACAGAAAAATTCTACCGTTTAGCGGCACAAAACGATTTGGTCGAAACTGAATCGCAACAAGTCACCATATTTAATAGTAGATTGCATATGACGAACCAGAATCGGGTCTAGATGCAGTCCGTGTGGACGATGAGTGATGCGATCAAATTGGCTACTCGAGCGGAAGTGCAACTTGAGCGTCCCAACACACTGACTTATCCTACCACTAGGGTCGTCACGGTGGGTTCGTCCCAGGGAGCTCCACAGGCCAAGAGGAAAGAACCTGTAGGAACGCACACTCAAGCTCCTATACCCACGAACTGAGATCCGGGAAGCGGGGAAGTTAGGCCCTAAAGGGGAGTAATGACTGCTCCCGGTCTGAGCAGGATCCCAAACCCCTATGGTCGACTAAGGTTTGACCATTACAATCATCGTGGCCAACCAGGTCATCTATCAAACACTTGCCACTACAAAAAAGAAAGTTTTTAGCAACGAAACTTTTAGCGACGAAACTAATTTTCGTCGCCAAAGGTCACTTTTACCGACGAAATAAAGTTTCGTCGCTAAAAGTGAGATTTTAGCGACGAAACTTTTAGCGACGAAAATTTTCGTCGCTAAATACTCCAAACATTTCTCGCCGCAATTGAGTAGATTTCTTTTAGCTGCGAAAATTTTCGCAGCTAAAATACTATACGAGACCTTTAGCGGCGAACATTTTCGCCGCTAAAAACTGGGTAGATTTTCTTAAACTTTTAGCGGCGAAAATTTTCGCTGCTAAAAGTCTTGTACTTTACGAGACTTCTAGCAGCAAAAATGTTCGCTGCTAAAAATAAACTAACATATCTTTCAGCGGCGAAAAGTTTCATCGCCGAAGGTTTCTTTTAAAAAAAAGAAATTTCCAATCCAAAATTCGTACAAAATTTCTGATATACACATGTTAACAATATATTTCATCATATTCATCCTGATATAAACATTTCATCATATTCACATACATAAACTTTTAGCGGCGAAAATTTTCGTCGCTAAAAAACACTATTCAAAACACTAAAAATTTTCAAATATGTCTGTTTTTAGCAGGGAAAAGTTTTGCTGCTAAAACTAAACTAGCATATCTTTTAGCGACGAAAATTTTCATCGCCAAAAGTTTCTTTTTGAAAAAATGATATAACTCAAAATCCATACAAATTCCTCATATACATCTGTTAACAATATATTCCATCATATTCACATTCACATCCATCTAAATCCAAACTACATAAAGTTTTAGCGGCGAAAATGTTCGTCGCTAAAAAATACTATACAAGACTTTTAGCAGCGAAAATTTTCGCTGCTAAAAATAAAGTGACATATCTTTTAGCAACGAAAAGTTTCGTCGCCAAAAGTTTCTTTTAAAAAAAATATTCCTTCTCAAAATCCGTACAAAATTCTTGATATACATCGACTAACAATATATTCCATCATATTCACATTCACATTCATATCCATCTAAACCCAAACTAAATAAAGTTTTAGCGGCGAAAATGTTCGTCACTAAAAAATACTATACAAGACTTTTAGCAGCGAAAATTTTCGCTGCTAAAAATAAAGTGACATATCTTTTAGCAACGAAAATTTTCGTTGCCAAAAGTTTCTTTTTTTTAAAAAATATTCCCTCTCAAAATCCGTAAAAATTCCTGATATACACCTGTTAACAATATATTTCATCATATTCATCCTGATATACACATTTCATCATATTCACATTCACATCCATCTAAACCCAAACTACATAAAGTACATTCATCCAAACACAAACAATCTTATCTGCATCACATTTATTCACGCATAAATACATATAAACTTAACATCATAAACAAAAAATCACAAAGATGAAGACGGAGGTGGTGGGGCATCGGTGGGTAAGCGTGCAGCGAAAGCCTGAAACATCTCCGTCATCCGTCGCTCATGCTCCACCCGCATCTCCGCCATCCTCCTCTCCTGCTCCTCCCTCTGCCTCACCAACTCCTCCTCCATCCTCCTCTGTCTCGCCAGCTAATCCTCTATCCTCCTGTCCTGCTCCTCCCTCTGCCTGTCCTGCTCCTCTATCTGCCTCGCTAGCTCCTCCAGGTTTAGGTTTAAGTTTAGGTTTAGGTTCAGGTTATAAGTATAGGTTTTGGGATTTGAGAATAGGTTTAGGGTTTAGGAAATCGGGTTTGGATTCGGGATCGGGTTTAGGTTTGGGTTTTCAAGTTTAAGCTTAGGTTAAGGTTAGGGAGTTGAGATTAGGATTAGTTGTAGGTGTAGGTTTAGGTTTAGGGATTTGAGAATACATTTAGGTTTTAGGTTTAGGTTTAGGTTTTATGTTATAGGTTAAGGTTTCGGTTTTAGGTTTCGGTTCCTGTTCGGTTCTCGGTTCTCCGTTTCGGTTTTGGTTTCGGTTCCGGTTTAGGTTTAGGTTCCGGTTTAGGTTTAGTTTTAGGTTAAGGTTTAGGTTAGGTTATAAGCTATAGGTTTAGGAATTGAGAATTGGTTAAGGTTTAGGTTTAGGTAATCGGGTTCGGGTTCGGGATCTGGTTTAGGCTTGGGTTTTCATGTTTAGGTTTAGGTTTAGGTTTAGATTTTAGCTTACAGGTTTAGGTTTTGGTTTTAGGTTTAGGTTAAGGTTATAAGTTTAGGTTATAGGTTAAGGTTTATTAGCGTTTGGTTTTAGGTTTAGGTTAAGGTTATAAGTTTAGGTTTTGCTTTGGATGTAGAACTTGCCATCTCCAAGTACTTCAGCTACCACCACCTGAAAGCAAAGGCCAGGAAGATACGTAAATTATATGATTTAAGAAAACAAACAAGAAAGATGACAGACAAAGCAAATGTGACAAAGCACCTAAAGTACTTCCTTTTGTTTACTTTCAACAACAGATGAACCATTTGCAACTTCCTGTCCTTCAACATAGTTCTCCCAAATCTGCAAAAAATATATGTAAACAGACCCTTCAGAAGAAAAACCAGTCCTGCACCATTTGAATTAACATTTCTTTCATCAGAACAAATGCAGTTGCATGTTTTTCATCCCTGGGCAATGCAACCACAGTGATATTTGTGTCAGTTTCTTTATGTGCTTGAATGAACCTCTCATAATCCATACGATATAACTGATCTCCAAGCCAAACAATCCCTTGGCTTTCACATGCCACATTTCTATATCATCAATCCCGTTCTAAAATATTGTTTTTGACAGATTAGAGGAGAATTGAATGCAATGCAGACAAATAAAAAAGGGCATATATGCAATGCAGACATATACAATGCAGACAATTGCAATGCAATCCTAATAGTTTCAAATCCTAATTTTATGCATGGTTAAGTAGATTAAACCAGGGACTGCAAATTTAACAAAGTATAGTTATAGAGAACAACAAAATGACTAGACATAAAGACAATTAAAAATGGTGAAAACTACAATTTAGTACATCCATGTCACTACGAAACCTATTTTCCAAAAAAAAAATGCAATTAATATGAGACAAGTTTTCTTCAAAAACTTTACCGGTGTTGGAGAGGGTAGATTCTAGGGATTGGGGAGGAGTTGTGGAGAGGATTTGGCAGAGGAGTTTGATTTTGGGTGGGAGGTTTGGGGTTTCAAGGTAGGATGGGAAGGTGGGGGGTTTTGGGTTGTTTGGTTGTGGTTGTTGTTGTGGGAGGGTTGTGGGGATAGCGGCTGCGGGTGATTTGGGGTGGTGAGGTTTTTGGTGGTGGGAGGAGGGGATTCGTTGTGGGAGCGTTTTCTGTTGTGGGACATTTTGTTTCGGATGCTGCCTGTCTTGCTCTGTGTGTGTGTGTGTGTGAGAGAGAGAGAGAGAGAGAGAGAGAGAGAGAGAGAGATAGAGAGAGAGAGAGACTGGAATATTGGAAGGGGGAAACGGACGCGAATTGCCTATGCCCCCGCCCACATGAAGTTTCCGTGGTCGAAAGCTTATGTGGGGCCTACAGCCCATGAGGAATCCACTCCGTTCATCAGTTTCAAAGCTCCTAATAGGACTGGAGACCAAAAATAATTTAGATCCAAAATTCAGGTGGACCACGCCACCCCCGAACAGAGGGGATTGAATTAGGGCTGGGCTGTCGGTCAGGCTTTCAGGTCTGGCCCACATTAGGCCAACTTCAGCTGAGGTATAAGCCCATTGACTGGGCTTGGGCTTAATATTCAGGCCCATTTTTAATTGGGTCAAGCTTTACAGTCAGGGGTGTATATGAGTCCAACCGAGTTGAGCTTAGCACAGCTCAACTTGGCTCGGCCACTAGCTGACCCTAACTCAAACTTGGCTTGCATCAATCCTTAAGGCTAAGCCAGCTCGGCTCGATTCTGTCAACATCTCAGCTAGTTCGAGCCAAGATTGAGCCTCTGCGGCATTTTCACAAACACACGGAGTGCCCTTTTAATTTATCACTGTATGTAAAATAGCAGCAGTCATTTATAGGTATTTCATCAAATACCTTGTGGGCAACATCAATTTTTTTTTTTTTTTTTAAAGTATTTGTTTCATATACACACCTTCCTTGCCACTAGCCGACACTTTGTTGAGTCATTTCATCAAACACTTGGTGAGCAATATCAATATCAAAGTAACCGAGTCACCGAACTAGTTCAATTTGAGTTAGGCTTCGATCCGAGTTGAGTTGAGTTGAGTAAAGATTGAGAAGGCTTGAACTCGGTTCGAAATTTTTTGGAGCTCAAAAAATCAGCTCAAACTCGACTCAAACCCAACTTTGAAAAAAGTCTAATCAAGCTTTTTGGAGTCGATTTGAGCTAGCTAACCGAGCTAACTCAATTCGTGTACACCCCTATATACAGTATTGACTGTTTTGATTTTGGCCATTCATTAATATCCACCAATTAGCACCGTTCAAAAACGAAAAAAAAAAAATAAAAAATCCACCAATTAGCCAGTTAGAAAATTAGATCAATGCAATTTTCTGTTTAAGATCAATCCATATCAGGGTCCATGATTTTTTACAGTTTAGTTTTGAGTTTATCATATGACACATGGACAATTTATTAGTGCCTGCATATCAAGATCATGCTCTGCCAAAGTACCCAAGTTTTTTCCATTGTAAAAGGGCATGGGAGCTTCACTTAGCAGACATGGCTTCACCAAATTAACTAAATGGCCTTCCTTTTCATTTAAAATCCTTCCCATATTCCTTAATAATCCATAGTTTTAGCAATTCGTAAAAGTAATTGCATGCAAATTTTTGTTCATGGCCACTCTCATAATGTGTAGTATAGTTATTACCTGTTGGTTAAGAAAAGGAAAACAAATGGTCAAAATTGAATTTTTTAAATCACGACTCCCATTACAAGCCAAAAATATTCATTTTCTGTTTGAATCCTAAAAAACCATAAAAAGTGAATTGTAAGTTGTATGATTCACCTCCAAAATTTTACATGTTTTACGGCCGAAGCTTTGATCAAAATTTATGGCAACAAGAGAATCAATAGATGAAACATGAACAATCGACATTGACAGAACTTAAAAGGGAAAGCATCATTTTGTGAAAAATAATTCTTCTAATCATTCCTACATGTAATAAAAAATCTCAACGGATTGGTAACTTTTTCTTAGCTATCTGGATATCAATTCTTGACCCAACATGGCAAAATTTAGTGCCATGAGGAAAAAATGGTATTTCATTTAGGAGCTTACAGCACTTGCGATGCCTCTTGTGAATTTAGGGGGCAAGGGATACAAGAATACATTGTGGAACAACAGTTATAGTAGTGATTTCCAAAACAATTGTCATCTAGGCTATACTAGTAATATCATGAACTCATCCACACATCATTTCCAAAGCTGAGACCATGTACACAACAACAAAGACCACTTCAAATCACCAAACCCATCTCTTTTACCATCTCAACTCAAAAACCCATCACCTAAACCTCACCTTCTTCTTTGTGTCTACACAAACACACATGTATACATGTATATGTATGTATGTGTACAAAAATCACTTCAAAGGCTACAACCCATGTGTACAGAAACAAAAATCACATCTCTTAGCATCTCAACTCAATAAATTTTTTTTTTTTTTTTAAATGCAAGTGAAAAAAAAAAAACATGATCTATTTGCTTCCACAAAGAAAAAACATTTTCTCATTTTAAGTTGTAGGTTTTGGGATTTAATAAAAGGTTGAGGTTATAAGTATTAGTTTAGGTTATAAGAATAGGTTTAGGTTAGGGTTTATGTTTAGGTTAAGGTTATAGGTTTAGGTTATAGGTTTAGGTTTAGGTTATAAGTGTAGGTTATAGGTTTAGGTTAGGTTATAGGTTAAGGTTTAGGGAATTGAGTTTAGGTTATAGGTGTAGGTTATAAGTTAAGGCTATAGGTTTAGGTTAAGGTTTAGGTTTAGGTTTAGGTTTTGGGATTTGAGAATAACCTAAACCTATTATCAAATCCTTGAAACCTATAACCTATAACCTAAAACCTAAACTTGAAAACCCTATCCTAAACCTAAACCCAAATTTTAGGTATAGGTTTCTCTATCTTAAACCCTATCCTAAACCTAAATTCTATCTTAAACCTAAACCCTAAACTTGAAAACCCTATCCTAAACCTAAACCCGAATGCTTGCGCAAGAACTTGTTGGAAAGGCCTTTAGCAGGAAACCGGCGTCCACTAAAATCTCACTACTCGTCGGGCAAATCAAATCACTGCACTAATTTCTCTTCCTCAGTCGGGGCAGAAGTCACCTCGTCGCCATTTCTCTCTCTTTCTCTTTAAAATGTACTCATTCTAGAGTGAGCGGCGGTGCAAGCTTTGCGTGTGAGTTTATTTCAACCTTCGTAGCGTCACTCGCAAGCATGAATCTTTTTACTAGATCTACAGCGAAAATAAAAGTCGATGGTGAAATTTTTCCAAAGGTTCCTCCAGGTTTTATTGAAGAAGACGATGACGTTCTTTTTTAAGAAGATGGTGAAACCTAAACCTATAACCCAAACTTAATTCACTTAACTTAAACCTACACCTTAACCCAAACTTTCAACCTGAACCCGAACCAAACCTAAACCCGAATTCCTAAAGCAGATTCCGAAACCTATTCTCAAATCCCTAAACCTATAACCTAAACCTATTCTCAAATCCCAAAACCTATAACCTAAACTCATTCTCAAATCCCTAAACCTATAACCTAAACCTATACTTACAACCTAAACCTATAACCTAAACCTAAATGTAAACCTAAGCCTACACCTATTCTCAATTGTTTCCTCTCGTGTGGCCCCATCTTAGAGGAATAACTTGATTATGAATAACTTGT
The DNA here is from genome assembly GCA_021015155.1 of Magnolia officinalis. NCBI lineage: Eukaryota > Viridiplantae > Streptophyta > Magnoliopsida > Magnoliales > Magnoliaceae > Magnolia > Magnolia officinalis. The sequence goes on from JAJHSJ010000010.1 coordinate 7,268,931, forward strand.
GAAATTTGATCTGAAGACGGTCCAACATAATTTTTAGAAGCACTCCCTTCAAATACTAGCTTCGACCAACTGATGATGTTTCTGATTCCAGTACCATGTGCCACTTGTTTGCCGTAGATCTGCTATTATTCCTAGCTTTCCAACATCTCCCTAACGAAGGAACAATGCACATAAGAGTTCGCAACTAGATTGTTAGCGGAACCTCTTCACAGCCACCTATCAACACAACGGAATGGAAAACAATCTCTTAAGTTTACACTAAGAAGATCCCCGAATAATAATTCCAAACCTGATTTGGCAACTCGTTTCCACATAAGAGATGATGAATGCTCTCAACTTGAGGTATCCAAACGACATTGACATTTAGGGGGTGTTTGAATCGTAAGTTACTTTGGATAGGCTACTTATGCCATAAGTAGCTTGTCTTGGCTTCTACTTATTTAGTTGATAAGTATATTTGGTAACGAACATACTTATCAATCAAAAAGTATGTAGTAGATAATACTAGGTTCAATAGTAGATAATACTAGAGAATACCTAAACTTGATCCGAACCCGAAACCGAACCTGATTCCCTAAACCTAAACTTAAACCTATAACCTAAACCTAAACCTATAACCTAAACCTATTCTCAAATCCCTAAACCTATAACCAGAACCTATAACCTAAACCTATTATCAAATCCCTAAACCTATAACCTAAACCTAAACCTAAAACCTAAACCTATAACCTATAACCTAAACCTTAACCTATAATGCACAATGGCAGTTTGGTAATTTTGGAGTCCTTGGTTAGGGTTTGGGCTGAAAGTACGAGTGCTGGAGCAGACGCTTTCGGAGTCCGAACTCATTCTTTTGAAAAATAGAAAAATGGGAATATTAGTAAATATGGATTTTTTTGTTAAGAAGAAAATGGAAGGTAAAGAAGAGACGTAATTGAAACTTTGCACTGTGAAAAGTAATATTAACCACCTTAACATATTCTCAAATCCCTAAACCTAAACCTACACCTAATCCTAATCTCAACTCCCTAACATAAACCTCCTAAACTTGAAAACCCAAACCTAAACCCGATCCCGACCTGAACCCGATTTCCTAAACCTAAACTTACAACCTTAACCTTAACCTATTCTCAAATCTCAAAACCTATAACCTTGACCTACACCTAAAACTTAACCTATAACCTAAACCTTAACCTATAACCTTAACTTATAACCTAAACTTGATTTCCTAAACCTTAACCTATAACTTAACCTAAACCTAAACCTATAATCCGAACCCGATTTCCTAAACCTAAACCTTAATGTATTCTCAAATCCCTAAACCTAAACCTACACCTAATCCTAATCTCAACTCCCTAACCTAAACCTAAACCTAAACTTGAAAACCCAAACCTAAACCCAATCCCGAACCTGATTTCCTAAACCTAAACTTATAACCTTAACCTAAACAAACCTATAACCTCAACCTAAACCTATAACCTAAATCTAAACCTTAACCTATAACCTTAACTTATAACCTAAACCTATAACCTAAACTCAATTTTCTAAACCTTAACCTATAACCTAACCTAAACCTAAATCTATAACCCGAACCCAATTTCCTAAACCTAAACTTTAACGTATTCTCAAATCCCTAAACCTACACCTAATCCTAATCTCAACTCCCTAACCTAAACCTAAACCTAAACCTAAACTTGAAAACCCAAACCTAAACCCGATCCCGAACCCGAATCCGATTTCCTGAACCTAAACTTATAACCTTAACCTAAACCTATTCTCAAATCCCAAAACCTATAACCTTAAACTATAACCTTAACTTATAACCTAAACCTATAACCTAAACTCAATTTCCTAAACCTTAACCTATAACCTAACCTAAACCTAAACCTATAACCCGAACCCGATTTCCTAAACCTAAACCTTAACGTATTCTCAAATCCCTAAACCTACACCTAATCCTAATCTCAACTCTCTAACATAAACTTGAAAACCCAAACCTAAACTCGATCCCGAACCCGAACCCGATTTCCTAAACCGAAACTTATAACCTTAACCTAAACCTATTCTCAAATCCCAAAACCTATAACCTAAACCTAGACCTATATAACCTTAACCTAAACTTAAAACTTAACCTATAACCTTAACTTATACCCTAAACCTATAACCTAAACTCAATTTTCTAAACCTTAACCTATAACCTAACCTAAACCTAAACCTATAACCTGAACCCGATTTCCTAAACCTAAACCTTAACGTATTCTCAAATCCCTAAACCTAAACCTACACCTAATCCTAATCTCAACTCCCTAACCTAAACCTAAACCTAAACTTGAAAACCCAAACCTATTAAAAACCTAAACCCAAACCTAAACTTGAAAACCCAAACTTGAAAACCTAAACTTGAAAACCTAAACCCAAACCTAAACTTGAAAACCTAAACTTGAAAACCTAAACCCAAACCTAAACTTGAAAACCCAAACCTAATCCTAATCTCAACTCCCTACACCTAATCCTAATCTCAACTCCCTAACCTAAACCTATTCTCAAATCTCAAAACCTATAAACTAAACCTAAACCTATAACCTTAACCTAAACCTAAAACTTAACCTATAACCTAAACCTTAACCTATAACCTTAACATAAACATTAACGTATTCTCAAATCCGTAAACCTAAACCTACACCTAATCCTAATCTCAACTCCCTAACCTAAACCTAAACCTTAACTTGAAAAAACCTAAACCTGATCCCGAACTCGAACTCGATTTCCTAAACCTAAACTTATAACCTTAACCTAAACCTATTCTCAAATCTTAAAACCTATAACCTAAACCTATATAACCTTAACCTAAACTTAAAACTTAACCTATAACCTAAACCATAACCTATAACCTTAACTTATAACCTAAACTCAATTTCCTAAACCTTAACCTATAACCTAACCTAAACCTAAACCTATAACCCGAGCTCAATTTCCTAAACCTAAACCTTAACGTATTCTCAAATCCCTAAACCTACACCTAATCCTAATCTCAACTCCCTAACCACACTTAAACCCGATCTCGAATCCGAACCCCATTTCCTAAACCTAAACTTATAGGTTATAGGTTATAGGTTAAGGTTTAGGTTTTAGGTTTTACGTTTAGGTTATAGGTTTTAAGTTTAGGGTATTTTTGTTTATGATGTTAAGCTTATATGTATTTATGCGTGAATGAATGTGATGCAGATAAGATTGTTTGTGTTTGGATGAATGTAGTTTATGTTTGGGTTTGGGTTTAGATGGATGTGAATGTGAATATGATGAAATATATTGTATAACAGGTGTATATCAAGATGAATATGATGAAATATATTGTTAACAGGTGTATATCAGGAATTCTGTGCGGAATGTTGAGCTGTATATTAAAAAGAAAGACTTTTAGCAACGAAACTTTTCGTAGCTAAAAGTTTCAAAGTTTTGTAATTTATTTTTAGCAGCGAAAATTTTCGCTGCTAAAAAGTCTTGGGTATTTTTTTTGCGGCGAAAATTTTTGCTGCTAAAAAGTCATGGGAATTTTTTTGGCAGCGAAAATTTCTTGGAAATTTTGCTGCTAAAAAAGTCTTGGGTAATTTTTTTGCGGCGAACGTTTTCGCTGCTAAAAAGTCATGGGAATTTTTTTTGCAGCGAAAATTTTCGAAGCCAAAAGTCTTGGAAATTGGTTTTTTGGCAGCGAAGATTTTCGCTGCTAAAAGTTTTCAAAATTTTGCTGCTAAAAAATCTTGGATATTTTTATTTGCGGCGAAAGTTTTCGCTGCTAAAAAGTCATGGGAATTTTTTTTGCAGCGAAAATTTTCGAAGCCAAAGTCTTGAAAATTGTTTTTTGGCAGCGAAGATTTTCGCTGCTAAAAGTTTTCGAAATTTTGGTGGTATTTTTTTTGCGGCGAAAATTTTCGCTGCTAAAAAGTAATGGGAATTTTTTTTGCAGCGAAAGTCTTGGAAATTGTTTTGGCAGCGAAAATTTTCGCTGCTAAAAGTCTTTGAAAATATTTTTGGCGACGAAAATTTTCGTCGCTAAAAAGCTTACATTTAGTGGCGATTTTCTTTTTTCGCTGATAAAACCCTTTTACATCGGTCTTTTAGCAACGAATTTAGCGACGAAAATTTTCGTCGCTAAAAGTTTGTAGCTGCGAAAATTTGACTTTTAGCGACGAAAATTTTCGTCGCTAAAAGTAGTATTTCTTGTAGTGTGCCCCAACGACAAGTGACTAACCTCGCCATCAATGATGGTAGTGCTGAAAATACCGATGAAGATCCAGATGTTGATGGATTGGAATATGCTACAGATGATGAAAAGGATGAGATAGATTTGATTTCACAGAATCATAGAGAGTTGCTTTTCGTGAGGCGACTATTATATGCACTAAGGAAGGAGGTTAGAGGTGGGCATCGAGTCGAGTCGGACCGGATTGGGTCCAACTCGACTCGATCCGATTTTTCCAAGAACCCGACCTGAACTCGATCCGATCCAGGACCGAGTCCAACAAGGATGACTTGATCCGATCCAAATCCTTGCTGGCCTGACCCGAACCGAGTCTGACTCAGTTAGGGAAACCGAGTCGGATCGAGTTGAGTTTGTCCAGTCGATTCGGACTGGGCTGAGTCAAGCCGAGCCAGAGACTCTCATGTTAGGAAGGAAATCGGGAGGGAAATCAGGAGAGAGAGAGGGAGAGAAAGAAGGAGAGGAGGGAAATCGGGAGAGAATGAAGGAGAGAAAGGAGGAGAGAAAGGAGGAGAGAAAGAAGGACCTCGTGTGGCGCTGCTCAGGTAAGGATGTATTAGGGTTCGTTATTTAGGTAAAAGAGGGGAAAAAGTAAAAATTTAAAAAAGAAAAGAAAAGATATTTCTCCGCTCATATCCGTATAGTCGCGGCCTCGATCGATCACCGACGACCGTCAATCATAAGTGGGGTCCCCACGACTAATTGAAGCATCCGATTGCCACCCGGTTGTGATGAAACATAACTCCTATAGCGGGGCACCCGCCCCCAGTGTAGATAAGCCAATGGCCCCTCGAATAGACCCTGTAAGTCGAAAGGAACCTCCATCAGGGAAAGTTTAATGGAAAAAGGGGCATCGGGGCTATTTGTGCACATTCTGGCACTATAAATAGCACCCATTTCCTATACGAATTTTTGCTTGCAACATGAGAGAGAGAGAGAGAGAGAGAGAGAGAGAGAGAGAGAGAGAGAGAGATGGATGAGAAGAGGGGGAGGAAGTGTAGGAGGGGGCTGATTAGAGGATTCACCTCATCCCCGCTAGCCCGCGACGTAGTTGTGATTGCGTCACACCGCCGGAATTGGCCCGACGACAAATAGAGGTAACTATCAATCTTTTCCTTGAGATTTGAACCTTAAAGGCCAATTGCATATACCTTTGCGAGCTAACTATGCTGGTGTAGGGCACCGGTAAGCCGACCTACGGAACCCTAACCCTAGGAGCCAGTCCAAATTTAACGTACTAATCCAAGGGCAAACCATTACCCCTAGGTTTCCGTTTATCAAACCTCGTGTCACGATTAATGATTTGTGTCATTAATGGATGAATGCATGCTAACCTGTGCCTACTCGTATGACCCGTTTACTTTCTATGAATTGCTATCCATGTGTAATGACGCCGGTATTATTGCTCACGCTTCCTACTACTCACTTGCCTATGCACTCAATTTACCTTACCGCCCATGAATTGCTATGTTAGTCATAACACTTCTTGCATGTTCGATAAAATGCCCAATAGAGTATAATTTTCTGATTTATTGTTTGTATCCTTCCTTATAGTTGCGTAATTGATTTATTAGTGTTAGTGATTGACTATGACTACATGGGTAGTCGGGTTGGCCAGCAAACCGCAGACCCACGAGGGCGGCCCTAACCAGGTTGGCTGCCCCAGGCTAGTCCGATTGACCCAGGGCAAACGCGGACAACCGACACTAGTTGTACTACACTAGATGCTTGCACCCAATGTTGGTTATGCCAACGTTCGCCCGAGTCAACCGAACTAGCCTAATAGCCGACCAACCATGTGTGTCCATCATGTACGATCACGCCTGTCAGAATCTAGAGCACCACATACCCATGAGAGGCCTAATAATAACCATTAGTAATACAATTTTCGAGTCTCAGGAGCCGGACATTGTGGTATAAGATACCGTGTCCGTGCTGTCAGCCTTCGATGAGGTGACGAGCTTTTCCGTAGTGACCAATGAGCAATTAAGGAGGCTATGAGCCTAGTATATCAAACTGTAATGATGCCACGACCACTTCACAATTGCGTTTACGTGATTACCCTTACATTATTTGTAGGCACACTCCACCCGTCAATGGGCGGCCTAACCCTGTGCGTATGGGCTGTGTCATCCGGGTCCTTAGTGATCAGTCGGCCCAGTGTTAACCTCACATTGATTGGAGAGTTGTCGTCTGGGTGGTAAACCCCAATACAGATTAAGGATCGCAGGCATAGAGCCGCTACGACCACCCTGGGCCTAGCAATCTGGATAATTAGAGGTGTTCCAACTTTTCCAATTTTGCTGGATGAACGGACTTAATTAATTCACTCGGTTAATACGAACATTCATCTCATCGCATTAGTTTAGGCTGTGATGACTTAGACATTGTAGTCGCGTGTTGAGAGAATATTGACATTTATAAATGTGGCGTCAGAGTCTGATTGCTTGCCTCCAAGTGCAGAGGTTCATAAGTAATATCCCGTGAACACATGGTCGATCCCACAGGGAGATGAATTGTGAGAAGGAGAAAATTAAATGCAAAACAAACTAAGTAATAACAATTAAACTGATGATTTGATTTTGAGAGTTTTGAATGAATGTAATTCAACTAAATTAAAACAACACCCGAGCTTCAAAGTTTCACACATAGGTTAATGTTCCAAAATCATGATGACTTGGATAACACAACTAGGATCCGAGCACTATGCTCGGCTTAATTTGAAAATAAAACAATTTAAACATTTTAAATAAATGATATAAAAGATTAGAAAATCATGGATTTACACCATTGATATATATTCTCAAGCGCTAGTGATTTTAAGAATTCATATCCATAAGATAATGAATATCAAAGAAATGTAGCAGGTTGAGAACCTCTCCTATCTAAGAAATCTAATTAATTCAGGATAAGCCTATCCATCAATGTGGATCTCATATGATGGAAACATATGGATATCACATTAGGATAAAAAACTAAACCTAAACAATAGATAACATGCATACACCATTCTTCTCATCATTAAAATAATCAATCATCATAACTATAAAAACATCAAACTAATGTGTTTCCTTTCTAGCTTGGGCTAGAGGGAACTTAGAAAAACATAACTAGAATAGAGAAAGAAAGCAACACGAAAGAATAAATATCTAAAAACTTGTAAAGAAAAACAAATTAAAACTATAAAACTCTCTAAAAACCCTAGATCTTGTTTTGGAATGCCTTAAATGACGCTTAGGAATGCCCTGCGAAGCCCTATTTATAAGTGGAAAACTCCAACTTTCACACCAAGTTGGAAAACTCTAGAAACTGCATCAAATTTATGCAGTTTGCTAAAATAGACTTCACTCTACACAATTTCTTAAAATAAACTTCAGAGTTTTAGAATACGTTTTTCAAGGATAATTTCAGGATTCTTCACTTCAAATCTTTGATTCTCTTTATTCCTCACTTGATTTTCTTAGATCTTTGGCATGTGAATTCTTCAATCTTGGTCTCCTAAGATCTATCCCTTGCCTTGGTAATTCTTGAGCATCAAATCCATGCTTTTAGCATCCTTTTCAATCAAAGCTCTTAAATTCACCTTACAAAACAAACAAGAGTAAACTAGAACATTAAGCTAATTCATGTTCATAAAACCAAGATATAAATGAGAAAAATTACGCATTATTTGAGTATCAACAGAGTCGCTTATGAGGGAGTGTTGAATTGTGAGAGCATGCATCATCTCACGACAGCATGCATGTGCATTAATAAAAGCATTTAGGAATTGAGTGTTTAAGTGTCTTTATCATTACTTGCGTTAGTGGAATTGATAACATGCATAACTTAGAGTTAATGAAACCACTAAGTTGATCACTCACTCTCACTCTGAGATGACGTTTTAAAACACCAACCAGACACTGTTATAGATGCATGTATTATAGAGTTTGATGCATTGGAGGAGGCACACATAAACTCGAAGGAAGAGTCTTCGTACTTTCAGTTGTTGTGTGGGTCGATGTAGGACACTTGCGGGATGTTAATGAGATTTCAGAGTCGACAAATTTTGTATTTTTGGAACTATATATTTTTCTCAGCTGTAGTCTCGTATTTTGGAAAGACATATTTTACTCATTAGCGGATTTACTTGCGTTAAAATTTATGTTTATTACAGGGTGCATCGCATAATCTATTTTAATTTTGTGAACTGTTTGAATGCCAGGTGAAACAAACTATATAATCCCGCTTCTGCAAAGCATAAGTGGCACCTGGGATATCGAAAGTCGAGTATTTACTTGGCCCCCGAAATTCAGAGTATTACAAGAATACCTCAAACAGGTTCTTCAAGTACTCACCAAAAATAAGTTGTATCTCGATCTAAAAAAATACAGTTTTTTGACCAATAGCATGTTGTTTTTGAGCTTTGTAGTGATATCCATGAGCATCTGAGTGGATGAAAAAAAGGTGAGAGCCATCAAGGAATGACTGATTCCAACGAACATCGACAAAGTACAGAGTTTTCACAGATTAACGACATTCTAGTGTCAGTTCGTGAAGACTTTTAGTACCATTGTGTCACCAATTACATATTGCATGAAAAAGGGACCATTTTAATGGATTGACAAAGCTGATGAGAGCTTTACTGAAATCAAGTGCAGATTGTCCATGACTTCGATTATTGTACTTCCCACATTCGACAAACTATTTGAGCTCGAATGTGATAATTCATATGTTGGAATTAGGGGAGTTTGTCCCAAGAAGGCAGGCCAGTAGCCTTCTATAGTGAAAAGTTTAGAATGCTTACAAAAAGTGATCGACCTATGAGCTCGAATTGTACGCGGTGGTCCATGCGTTATGACATTGGTGACATTACTTAATTTAGATGAAGTTCATTCTTTACACAGACCATCAAGCTCTCAAATTCATTAATAGCCAAACTAACGTGAATCGTGTGCATGCTAGGCGGATTTTATTCTTGTAGGAATTCATATTTGTATTAAAGCATAAAACTGGATAGCAGAACAAAGTGACTGATGCACTTAGCAGACATGCAACTTTATTAGTCACCATGAGCAATGAGGTTGTTGGGTTAAAGTGCCTCAAAGACATATGCCGACGACGATGACGACTTTAAGGACGCATGGATCAAATACCAAAAGGGTCGTCCTAGTGGCCTACATATGCAAGGCGGTTTCCTTTTCAAAGGGAATCAATTGTGCATCTGCAAAAGTTTACTGAGGAAGCAGATTATTCAAGAGTTACACGGAGGTGGCCTTGATGGCCACATTGGGCTAAACAAGACGCGAGCTCTTATTAAGGAACGATATTGCTAGCCACAATTAGTACATGACATGAGTAGATCGGTACAACGTTGTCATATTTGTCAGACCTCTAAGGGACAATCTCAGAATATGGGCATCTACACCCCATTACTGGTGCCTGATGGCCCTTGGAAGGACTTATCTATGGACTTCGTGCTTGGTGTCCAACGAACACAATGCGGCATGGATTCTATGTTTGTGGTGCTAGATCATTCATTAAAGATGTCACACTTTATCCCATATAAGAAGACCATCAATGCAACACACGTGAAAAATCTATTATTTAGAAAGGTCATATGGTTACACGGGATTCCTAAGACCATTACTTCTGACCGTTGTACAAAGTTCATTAGCCACTTTTGATGGATTTTATATAATCAGTTCAATACACAACTTCAGTTCAGCAGTGCCTACCACCCACAGACCGATGGGGCAGACCGAAGTTGTGAATGTCACGTTAGAAAACTTCATTCGATATATTTCAGGTGAAAAACCGAAGCAGTGAGATTTAGCATTGTCTCAAGTAAAGATTGCATTCAACAACATGGTGAATCACTTGACAGGGAAGTCCTGTTCCAGATTGTTTATGGTCGACTGCCTCGCCACACACTTGAGTTGGTCGCTTTGCCCAAGCTCCCGGGCATGAGCATTACAACAGAACATATGGTGGACCGAATTGTGAGTATTTATGTGGAGGTGCAAGCAAAGGTACATGCCTTAAACGACAAGTATAAGGAGCAAACCGACAAGCATCGGTGACAAAAGGTGTTTGAGGTGGGCGACCAAGTTATGGTTCATCTACGCAAGGGGAGATTTTTAATTGGGACTTGCAAAAAATTGAAAAATAAGAGGATTGGACCAGTACTGATCCTCTGAAAGATCAATGACAATGCTTACGTTGTTGTTCTTTCGGATGACATTGAGATCTCGTGTACTTTCAACATGGCAGACCTGACAGAGTATCGTGAACCGAAGCGGGACGAGAAATTGCGGACGAGTTCTTCTGAAGTAGATGGGACTAATGGAGAGTGGGTCGCGGACACTTTCATGGTCAAGATGGACCAGAGAAGGCCCGATCAGAGGTGAAAGTGATCAAGACCATAAGAACCCTAATGTAGGCGTATCTCACAAACCGGAATGAGTTATTCGACGTACAATATATGATTTTGGGTTATGAGAAGCTACTTAAGATAACCAAATATAAGATTCTATTAGATAATCCATTTTAATTTCATTTTTACTACTTATAGTAAGTTTTAGTTCGATTGTAACTCTTGATCCTTTGAGCTTTAGGAGTCGTGCCCAACATGAAAGGGCTTAGAAAATTTAGGAGAATAACGTGGTTAGTCTAAATTGGACCATTACTATTTTTGGCACACTTTCTATTTTTGGCCGAAAACCATGAGGTCTAGTAGAAATCATGGCCATCTATAAATAGTAAGTTATGTCTTTTAGGGAGTTTGATTTCGAAACTTCTTCTTAGGTTTGATATCACTATTTAAAGGATCATAAATTTATTTTTAACATCAATCAACTTATTTTTAAATTTATTAGAATTTATTTTTATTTTTTCTTATGAATTTGAGGATTCGCTGTGAGGAGCTCAGGAAAACTCCCTAGATTCGGAGTAATTATTGCCTTTGGAAAACGATGATCGACCTCATCACATCCATACCTCCCTCTTGTTAGGCTTAATTTCTGAAAATATTTCTCTCCACGTGCATTGCACATGCCAACTTGACTATTTGTAATAACAACCAACATCAACTTAAGACTTGGAATCGAAAATGATCGGTCGACAGCCATCAGCGGTCCACCTTTGAGGAACAAACGTTCTCCAATTGGATGGCTGAGCTTTGTGTATCTTCAAGTAGACATAGTCTAGCTAAGCTAACAATAAAACAAAATAGAGAAAGAGATAGGGCCAATAAGGGGGAAAGAATCAACTGCTAGACGTTCTAACTTGAAAAAAAAATATCTAACGTTCTTTGTACACGTGGCCGATATATACGAAATCCAGATTGTTCACATGGTGGCCCCTCTTGTGGATTGGGCATATCCCAAAATTCAAAATGGTTGGATGGTGATAGCCGTCATTGCGGGAGTTATTTTATACTCTTGCTGTGTATGACACTTGATATGCACCAGAAATTGAACACGTGGCATAGATTAACTCACATTTTGCTAAGGGACAGTCCCAAAATCAACAATCCTAACCTCTTTTGAAAAGCTTGTGGAAATTGGACCGTTTGATTTTTTTAGTTTTATCCATCCAATAAATTTTCACAAATCGGATGGTGAAATTATCATATAAGCATTATTTTCGGTTCAAGATTGATCTAAAGTGGGTCCCACATCGTTGGACAGTCTAATATAAATTGCTTGTATTCCACACACACACGGATATATATGTATATATATTCTAAGCAATTGATAAGTGCCGGCGTATCGACTCTCTCACCCTGCCCCAGTATCAAAATTTTTTTCTTGTTTTTTTGTGGGGAGTGACTGGATACTCCGGTTGTGTACGACACTTGATAAGCAGGAGCTCGAAAAGGATATGTGCAGCTTATATTAACTCAGTTTGAACCGACTAGATTGCGAGACGCATCGCCATCAAATTATAATTTTAAAATATGATTTGTTGAATGATCATAGCCGCTGATTTATGGACCATTGTTTGTGAAATAGGACCATTGTATTTCTTTCATTTTAACCGTCCAATAAATGTCCACTACTCCTGTAATAACAGAGTCAAATAAGCCCAAATTTTAGCTTATTATACATCTAAACCGCGACCTATAATGTGAAAGGTTTAAGTTAACTTACTCATATCCCACCACGCAATCCCCAAGTGCCTGCGTATCATCCATCACACACTACCAGAGTATGAAACCTTTTCTCTATTTTTATATTTTCTCTAATTTGTTTATTTGGCGTGGTTTTAATGATACGGTCGCCATCTGACCTTGGACGCATGACAATCATGGACCCGATTCATGATGCACCCTGTTCCAGGTGGGACCCGAGTGTGATGTCATGTTTCGAGCCTTGTGATTGAGTGGGCCCCACCTCTTCTCTCTCCCCCTGAACTACCAGCCATCTAATCTTATCGTTTTGTGGAGGAGAAGAAGTTAGGACTAAAATATTAATGAAATGATGTACAATAATCTTAAATGGGACACATGCACCTGCCTTTGGTGACACTCCATGCCCTTTGTATACATACCTTTTATTAAATAATAATCCCAACATTAGGTTTTATGACCTTATTATATATTTATTATTATTTCAAGAGACCAAACCCTACCACCCTTTTGACTAATGAGAGTTTATATGATCCTCTTCCCAATGACATTTAAATTATTTTTTTTTAATTGATCTCAACCGTTGGTTTGATGTATTGTCTTGGAAGGATGATAACCCAAAAACCATCCAGGTTAGATGATCCTAGCCTTCGATTTTTTGGCCTTTTCTCAGTTGAGTGCAGACAACTTATGTGTACGTTTCTTTTCTTGACCGTCTATTTATGGGGATCCGATTGAAGGGATATGATTGTACTATTTTGGAGTTTTTGGATCATGGTCATGGTGGGGATCATGTGATCAATTGAGGATAAGCACTTAAGCTTGTGCTAGCAAGGATAAGTGGTTTACTGATCTGAACCGTTGGTTCTACGTCTTGTTTTGGATGGATCCTGGCCGAAAGATCTCCCAGGTTAAAAGATCCTAGCCTTATATTTACTCATCGTTGAATGAAGGGTTAGGGTTGTCCCATCTGGGAGATCTTCAAATAATGGTCTATCCAAGGTGGGGACCATATGATCAATGGTCCGTATCAAAAGATTAGGATGAGGATCATGTAGTTTCATTTGACTAATAGATACAATGAGTGAGGAAGGGAATAGAAAAATGAGATGTCATATGTTAGGATCAAGAACTTAGGTTATTTTAAGATTGGTATATGGGACACATCCCAATGAATGTGATATAGAAATCCCTACATTGCACATGAAATAATTGGACAGCCCATATGGGATATCCTCAATACTCATTTTTCAACATCAACTTGATGACCATGGCTATCTGGGCCATGGTCACATAAACCACGCAGATCTTTCAAAAAATAATAATTAAAAAAGTACATCCATCATGTGTTTTGCCACATATGGCCATGGTGCTCAGATCTACCACGTAGGATTAGATCTTATGGGCTCAGATCAGGCAGCATGATAGATCTGTAGATTATTCAAGTTAGGATTTTTTTATTTTTTATTTTTGAGTAAAAATATAGGGTCATGATGGGTTGGATGTGAAAATTACCCGATGACCTGATGAATGCAGGTGGGACGCGGATTCGCTAGTGACGCTGCCAGCCAGAGATGGCTAGTGGTCGGTGCTATGTGGACCCCACCATGATGTATGTGTTTTATCCACTCCGTCCATCCATTTTGAAAGATAATTTTAAGGTTTGATCCCAAAAATGAGTTAGATTTAAATCTCAGGTGGACCACACCATGGGAAAACAGTGTGATTGAATGTCCACCATTAAAAACCTCCTAGGGCCCACTAATGGTTATTTGACATCTAACCTGTTGTTTAGGTCATAAAGACTTGGATGAAGGAAACAATATATATCAGCTTCATCCAAAACTTTTGTGGCCCCTGAGAAGTTTTTAATGGTGGGCGTTCAATCAACACTGTACAGTCCACTTGAAATTTGGATCAACCTCGTTTATGGGCTCATACCATAAAATGATATGGAAGAATGGGTGGACGGTATAGATGAAACACATACATCATAGTGGGGCCCACAGAGCGCCGACAACTAGCCATTGGCTAGTGGCAGGGTCAGTAGCCAATCCGTTTCCATGCAGGTGAGGCTCATCTTTCAGTGATCCAGGCCGTTGATTTGATGGGTGGCTTTATATCCAAATAATCTCAAGGTTCGGAAGATCGTAACCCTTGTATTAGGCCCATATAGATAGGCGGTTAAGTGAAGACTTTATCAACATAAGGCCTAATGAATGGACGGATACGATCTTTGAGATTTTGGGCGTATGCCACATCCACATTTGGTGCCATCAGATAAACGGTGTGGATCATCATACTATGGGCCCTATTTGTAGTGGCACATCCGGACACTAATTAAATAGCGATGCACCAAGGAATTGCAATTCCTCGATTGATGAAGTAGGTGAATTAGTAGGGGTTTGAAGCCTGAGATTACTGAGATTTGGAGAGCTTAGAATAAAGACATTCATGTTATTGCATGGCTGGAGTGGCATGGGTTAGTCATGGGTCCGAATCTCATGGCCATTGAAGAATCTGGGCCCTTCAGTTGCTTCACGTACCTAACCTACCCTATCTTTAATAAAATAAAAATAAAAATAAAAAAATTGGGTAGATGGTTAAACCCTCTCTGTGTTATTAGCCGTTGGTCATGGACATATTCGTTCAAACTACCATAATGAGTGGGTGAGAGAGAGAGAGAGAGATGGTGGTTGGGTGGGTGGCTGGGTCTGTCAATGGTCACCCGGACCCAAATAGACAGTGGACCCGACCATATTATATGGGGTTAGGGTCCATTTTTTAGATCCATTTAGAAATCAGGTCATTCAATTAATTTTAATAATATTATATTATATACTATATTAAATACATCTATCACTACTATCCATTTGATATGTATAACATGAGCAGTTCTTGGACTTTTTTCACTCCCTTGGCGGAAGCTTTTGGATGTTAGGAAGACATTTCAAATAAAAGTAAAGATATTTTGGAATTAAAAAATGTAGTTATTATTGGTTAAATTAGATTCACCCAAAATAAAAAACTATAAGAATTTAGATTTTATATATGCAACTTGTTGATGTAGAAATTTGTACGTCCTCCTTAAACCATTTGATACTTGTAAGAGAAGACAAAGATGGAGACGTTGGTTATATCAGGGGACCTTCCGATGCCAAAGTCAAAAAGGCAAGCTAACTAAGTCTAGCAGAATGTAAGGTTTTTTTTTAGAGTGGTTTGTGCGTAACGTTATATGTACCTTTCACCATTACAGATGCTCTTATTTATACCTGAAAGAGGGGGCGGTGGTGTGGATGTGATCTCCCTACTTAGTAGGTGCATATTGTAGAGGGGATCGTGTCCCGAGCGTATCGGAAACATCTTCCGAGATCTTTGGCTAAGATCTTGGGCATATGCGTGTTGCAATCGTCTCTCAAGATCTTCGGCTGAGATCTCGAGTAAATCTCTTCAATAAGACCTGAATAGCCGGAACTAATATAGAAAATGTAGTAAGGGGGCCGAGGTCAAGAGTCCGAGGTAATTTACATAGTTGTTTCGAAGGGTAGTTTGTCGACTTGGATTCTCTAATGAGACGTGGCCGAGTCTTCCCTCGGCATTGGGCAGATTACCGACTTGCTGACCTGCCCTTGGAAGTTGTGTCCAAGCAATGAGACCGAGCTCCTTTCATTAGTAGAATGCAGACGAACTCGGGGCTTCCCGAGTGTAGTAGCTCGGAGCCTTACTTCGCACTAAGCCATGCTTCAGGGTTCTTACTAGGAAATGACCCGAGTGACAACTCGAAAATGTATGGGATCGTGGAAGAACTCAATGTCAAGTGGAGATACTTCATTTTCTAATGGTCGATTTCGAGGGGTAGACACGTTTTAGTAGTAAATTACTACTTTTTAGTCGTTAAGGAGCTCCTTGGTCGGGTTTAGAGCTAGATGACCTCTTGATGAGCACAGATGTCCGAGTTGACCTTATTTCCTTGGTCAGTCCATTTTTACTCATAACACAACTCTCTTTATAGTTTGTTTGAATGCATCCCGAAGTGTTACAATATGTTGTGCTTCAATATATCCCAACATTATTTTTTACTCACGCACCCCACACAATGAGGTGATTACGTGACAAGGGTCTTGTGAGATCCATTATAATGTTTATGTGACACCCACATCATACATTTGTTGCACCGGATCATTTTTTAGATATTACCTCAAAAATATGTAGAATTAAAGCCCCGGTATACCACAACATCAAGCATGAGTCATCCGCCATCAAAACCCTTTGTACAAAGCTATACTCTATTCCTTTAAAGGTTTGCCTAAAAACAACCAGATATTAGGGCTTAGCCTTTGAAGTAGGTCATCTTCTAAAGATCCAAACCTAAGATGAATCTCACTTTTTACCAGGGATATTCAATAAATAAAAAGCTCTCACTTTGATTATTTTAACCATTCGATAATTTCTCTTTTACTTCAATATAAATGTCACCGTAACCTTTATATAATCAAAGACTTTAAAATTTAATCAAAGAGTTTTTTTTTTTTTTTTCCGATCATGCCCCATGCAAGAAGAGCCCAATTAAATAAACCGTCCGGTCATAAAAACAAAAGCCAAATGCAACGGTTAAAGTGTCGAATTCTCTCGTCTCTGGCTCTTGCCACCTATGTTACACATGTCATTCCCCGGGTACATATAATACTACTAGTGATTTGCCAATTTCACTCTTATAATTAGTTATGGAGAGGGGTGCTAACAAATATATAGTTTTGCATTTCAACATAGGGTATGCTTGTCTTTTGAATTTCTTGATGTGATTAGTTTACTTGAGCTTTTCTTCATCGTTTGACTGTAGTTCGTATATAAACTTAATACAAGGGATACTGCACAACAAAAGTTCTATAAAGCCTCATGTGATGATTGTATAACATTTCACATCATATATCTATTCCATCAAATCATATTAAGACATCAACCTAAACACAAGGTAAATCAAAAGCTCAGGTAAGCTATGACATTAAAAAAGTGGAAATGAGTAGCTCAACACTAGAGATAGAGAATGGCTATGTTCTCTTTTAGTGGTAATATAGGATCTTGGGGAACCATTACAAGTAGGGCCGGCCTGGCTCTCTCCAAGACTATCATTATGGTAAATCGTGTGTTGATACATTTGGGCATGGTGGGCCGCTCGGAGCCGCTTCTCATCTAGCCATTCGAGTTGGGCTAGATGCTCTCCATGCCATTCATTCTCGAAAAGCTGTCTCTGAAGGGAGATCAAATGAGATGGGATCTCGATTTCAATGGGGAGGACAACCTCTATTCCATAAACTAATGAAAACTGTTGGACGTAGACCAGTGGGGCCCACTTGTGAGCAATCACTAGTGGGTATGTCCCATGTATTCTTCAGTCTCTTCCTTTCAATTAAATTTCAAATTCAAATATGAATTTAATTTTTAATTGAAGATAGGGATTTGATCGGATTATGAGGTTTTATCCCAATCCCACCCAAACTCTCCTTCCTCTGTTATAAAAAGGAATGTGCTTCTCTCATGTAACGCATTGAATCATATGAAACACCGAGAGTATACAGAGAGAAATAGAGTGTATTATAGTCTGTCTATTTTGGCTTGTCCTTGGGACAATCTGATCCATATATCGCAATCCGGGGCCACTATATACCGTAGGATCAGAAGTGTAAATAGTTCTATCTGCTCCAGTAGTAGATAGGCGGGCCCGTTGGAGCACCGTTCTTCTGCTTTGTGAGGGTTCCAAACTTCTTGTAGACCGTCAGATCTTGAGAGCTCACCTTCGCGCTTCCCTACAAAAACTGCCTTGCATTGGTAAAAATAGACTTTCGATAGGCCACTCTATATAGCCTACACTTAAATGTAGCTACACATTTTTCCCTTCTCTTCCTTTTATTTCTCTCCTTCGCATTCTTCATGTGAGTTGCATGTGCCATATTCTAGAATGAATGATTCGAGCAATGGAACGAGGTTTGCTAAGCCACACATCTTTACAAGAGCCCATTTACATGCGCATGTGTGCGATCCAATCCATCCATTGGGCAACAGTGTAAATGCCCTTATTTTGACTCGAGCTTAAAACCAAGGTCCAAATGCCCTAACCAACCCAACCTATTTATCAATCGAGCCAAAATGTCAACTCAAGGTCAGCCCATTAGATAATCGGTCTCCAAATGAGGCCCACGCCTACCCACATTAATGTCATAAACGGGCCTGTTGTCGGGTCCATCTGGAGCCTTAATAGAGGGAGGGAGTTTTATAACCTATAGTGGTTGAGATGTAATGTCATGATTAGTTGAGCACATGAACTAACAACTGCCATAATACACCTTTGATATTTATTTATTTTTTATTTCTAAACATCCAGACTATATATAGCCGTTGGATCTTGGGTCATGTTTCAATGATATGGATATCAAAGAAAATCAATGATTGACCCCACCAGGATTAGGGATAGCAAAAACGAACAAAAAAAAAAAAAAACTTTTATATTGAAATATTTCAACGGTTTGATAATTAGTTATTTTCCTTTGAGTATGGACCGTTAATTGATTATTTTAGTGCCACAGTTAGGATCTTCCCATCTTGAAGATTTTTGGCATCATCCATCAGTGGTGGCCATGATATAAATGGCTTGGATCAATGCAACATGACCCTAGATCCAAGCAGCACTCCCAACATTTAAAGGGAAAAAAAAAAAAAAAACACATAAAACATGTTATTATGTGTAGAGCGGGTAGGAATGGACTGGCTAACCTGCCTAACTTGTGTAGAGCGGGTCGCGGATGCTTTCATGTCCAAGATGGACCAAAGAAGGCCCCATCAGAGGCAGAAGTCATCAAGACCGTAGGAACCTTAAAATAAACATATCTCGCAAGCTGGAATAATTACTCAACGTATTATATATGATTTTGGGTAGGATGAGCTACTTTAGCCAACCAACCCAACTATGCCGGGTTGTCCTAGCCAAATTTGCAAGATGACCGAATTTCATATTTTAGTTCTGTTTTTACTATAAATAGTAAGTTTTAGCTTGATTATAACTCTTCATTCGTTGGGCTTTAAGAGTTGTGTCCAACATGAAAGGTGCTTAGAATTGTTAGGAGAATAACGTGGTTAACACTTACTATAAAAGTAAATTTACTATTTATAATAAGTTACAAATTTTAAAGAGTTTTAGTTATAGTTTGCTTCTGATTTTTCTCCAATTGCTTGGTATCCATATTTAAAGGGTTGCGAACTCGATTATTTCATTCATCAATCAAATTATGAATTTTTTTAGAATTTTATTTCTATTTTTATTGCTTTTTCATCGTTGATTCGAGAAGTCTCTGTAAGGAGTATAGAGAAGCCTTATGGATTCGAAGTACTTATCCTTGAGGAAGACAGTGATCGACCTCATCACTGGGATGACCTGACCTGATGAGCCAGACCTAGCTTGGGCTTGAGCCTCGCACTCATGGCTCAATCAATTTTTTATTGGGCATAGGCTCAAGTCATTTTAGCCTGTCCCAGTTCGACCCAATTAAGTATAACTTTATATAAATATGTTTTATATCATACAAATATATTATTCTAATTATCAAATTACCATTTCTTTTAAACGTGGACAGCTGTTTTTATTCCTTAAAAGTATGTATTTTCTATACATGTGTCACTCGATAAAATGTCACATCAGGAAAATTCAAATGGGTAGTCAGGATTTTAATTCTATCAATTTTCTGGCTAGGCTAGGTTGCACGACCAACCAAATTTTTTTTGTCGGGCCTGGGTCTATTATGCTAGGCCCGTTCCATGATTGGTCTAGCCGCCTAGAGGCCTTAAGTGGGGCCTGGGCCTGCTTTGGCCTGGCCCAAATTCAGACCATTGGATATTTTTGTCCTTATAATTAGTTGTAATTAGAGAGGGTAAAATCATCGTAAAATGTGACTGCTTAGCAAGGAGCTGTTACTGCACAAGGGACGGCTTAGATTCTTTTTCAAATTTTATTTTTTTCTTGTTTTAGTACAGGAGTGTAGTGCAGCAAGGCTCCATGGGCTCCACCATGTTATATATGGAAAATCCACTCCGTCCATCAGGTGATAACCATTATTTCAACCGTACAAAAATAAGCCCAGTTAAGAACTAAAAGGGCCCACACCAATGAGAACAATGTAGAATTACTCCCATAACCACTAATTCACAGGGTTTGGCCCACCTGAGTTTCCATCAGGCTGACTTTTGTATCTTCTATTCATCATGGTCAGTTAGACCTTTATTCGAAGGTTTGATGAAAGAAAAACCACACACTGACCCACACAAAAACCTAAGGTCAGGATCCTATTACCACCGTTCCATGTGACGTGTCCTATCTGAGGTATAGATCTAGTTGATTTTTGACCTTTGGACCTATCCATTAAGTACAGAACCTGATGGACCGAATGGATTTTACATTTAAAGCAGGGTGGCCCACAGACTTTGGTGTTTTAATAGTTACAAAGGACTCTGGTCCACCTCGTTTCTTTTTCCCTATGTCGTGACTCAGGATCCCCAACATCTATCGTCCGTTGTGGCCCACGTACTGACATCTTCTCGTGATTTGTACCGTCCATGTTCTCCGTACAAGCGATGCAACTTGGGTTGGGTCAATCTGACCCTGATTGAACCAACTCCGTTTGGGTTGGGTCAAACTGAACCTGAATGGTTCAACTCAGGTTGGGTCAACCCAAAATTGATTGATCCAACCCAGACTACTTGATGAATGGCACGGATCTTTCACACATGTGCCATCCATCACATGTGTTCCAGACCCTTACATCAGGGGCTCTTCACTTAATATTCATGAGTCATGACTCTATTAGAAAGCTTGGAATCGTCTACAAATGACATAGGCGGTCCACACAACACCTAAGCTCTGTGGGGTCCACCATATCGTATTTGTGGCATCCATAGGTGGTCCACTCTATTATCATGATGTACATAAAATAGACGGTTCCGATCAGTAGTTCATCTCTGCGTGTGGGCCCCAATGTAGCCACACAAGCTGGCTATCCTATGTGGCTACAGATGCAGAACGAACTGGAGCTCATCAACCGTACCCAACATATTTCTAATACACGTGGCATACTGAACTAGATCTTGACCGCTCAGACCATGGGCCCCACCACTGATTGGCTGCCATCAATAAATTTCCTTGACCAGACAATCCTAACCATCTAACAAATGAAAATTTACCACTGCATGTGAGTTATTCCGGAACCGTTGGCTTCAATTGCCACGGATTCAATGGTGACGATCAGGCACATTCACTGTTGCTTCATCTGTGTGAACGGTGCAGATCTTCTCCAGGTATGCCACGTGTAAACTAGATAATGTGGTGGCATGGTAACTCCCATCAGGATTACATCTAGGATGTTCTATTACCATTTATAAGATTTTAATATGCGGGTTCGGGTCACCCAAACCCGAATCATTCTCTAACGGGCCTCATCTTCAGACCCGGACCCGACCCACATCATGGTGTTAGTGGGCCTGATGTGGCCCGAAAATTGATAAAATCCTATTTGCAGTTGAATGTTCCTAATCCATCCGTTGATAAAGTGGGCCACACATGCACATAGAAAACAGTCTGCATTCAGACGGCGTAATTGTAGTATGTAACACATGAACATATGAAGCTAGTTTGGGCTCAAAAGACTCAAGCCCAAGCCCAGTTTATAGGCCAAGCTAATAGATCTAAGCCCTATAAAAATGGGTTATGACTAAAATAACTGAGGTTCATTGATCAAGTGGGCCACACATGCACAAAGAAATTGACAATTAGAGGAGCGAAATTAACGGGCTATATTCAAGATGAGCAGGTTGCCTAATCAAGGATTAGAATAGCATATTTTTAGGATAGAGGACAGAGCATATGAAGTTGATTAGAGACGAATAATATAAACTGATTCCAAGCCCGGCCTGAAATTTGATAGAGCCAGGTATGCTAGACCCAAGCTTGGGCCATGGCCCAAACCCTGTCGAAAGCCTGATCGGGCTCATTGGGCGGGGCAGGGCGTGGCTAGGGGTGTACACGAACTGAGTTAGCTTGGTTAGTTTGCTCGACTCAACTCGAAAAAGCTCGATTTGTCAGCTTCGAACCAAGTCGAGCTGATTTTTGACCTCGAAAAGAGTTCAAGCTCAACTCGAATTGGATCGAACCCCAACTCAAATCGAACTAGTTCGGTGACTCAACGAAGTGTCGGCTAGTGGCAAGAAAGGTATTAATATGAAACAAATATCATTTTTCCCTGATTTTGATGTTGCTATAAGGTCTTTGATGAATTACTTGTAAATGGCTGCCGCTGTTTTATATTAAGTGAGAAATTGTAAATGCACTGCATTTGTTTGTGAAAATGCTGCAGAGGCTCGATTTTAGCTTGAACTCAGCTCGAACCACCAGCCCGAGCTGCTGATGGAACCGAGCCGAGACTTAGTTCGACTCAGTGTAAACCCCTAGGCGTGGCCACCCTAATGCATGGACATGCAAAACATGTGTACACACGCGAGATACACAGTCTGCATCTCCATCCCAACTATTCCTATTGTGTGGCCCACCTGAGGTTTTGATCAGCTTGATCAGGTCAAATTTTCTGTCCAACCATAGAATAATTTACATCATATCGTATGTCTTACAGATCCAATCCGTTTAAATGTTGGCCCCAGCAGGAGGATCATCTGTGCAAAAAATCAGGTCCATCCACCCACCAGGTGGGTCACAAATGTAATTTGTAATCACATCATACGCTATCCATTGATTTTATGGTCTATCCTGAAGAGTGGATTTGGACGCTTTTGCATTGGGTGATTCTCATGGTGGGCCTATTCCGTTGGATGGGTTAGATGGTACAAACAGAAGAATTCGTATTTTCTCTCCCTTGTCTGGATTTTTTAAAAGAACAAAAAAACAAAAAACGAAAAAGCATCTCCTCTGGATATTTCTAACGTTGAAAAGTCCAACGGGGGGTGAGTTTTGCCTTATGATTCTTTAGAGAGATTACATGCAAGTGGGGCCCAACTTTATGTAATCCAGACCGTTGATCTGAGAAGGAGCAAGGTTATGTACGTTGAAACAACTACCCACCTTCAACACAATGCAACGATGCGGTTTTTACTTAATTAGATAGAACTACCAAAAAATATTTCTAGAGCATTCAGAACTAGATGATTAGTTATTA
>JAJHSJ010000010.1:7292605-7492605 GCA_021015155.1 Magnolia officinalis
GAGTCATAAATTACTCACATTCTGTATCTTGTAATTTCAAAATCACAACTATCCTTCAAAATCACTTTGAATTAATAGAAATTCCAGAAAAAATTTAAAAATTTTCACAATTTTTGCTCAAGACCAAGAAAATACTGATTAGGTAACCTAATCTCCCACCCCCAACCGAAAATCTACATTGTCCTCAATGTAAAAGAAATAAGCATGCGATGCACATGAGACAACGAAAAGAAAAGATGAGTGATGGAAAGATAGTACCTTGATGGAGAATCAAGAAGCTTTCTCAAAAAATTTCATCATAAAAGCAAGTTAGCACAAGAGAGAGATCAACAGAAGTAAAAATAAAAGAAAAATAAAAGAAGATCCTACCTATACCACTTTCGCAGGTGCTCTCGATTGCATTTAGCGCATGCAACAAGCCTTTAAACCCCTAGGTTACCCCTAGTGGACGAGTTGTAGTCTCGTGAGGGTTTGCAGTAATGTTACCCACAAACATTGAACTAATTAATAAAGAAATCAAAGAAATGCTGGGTTGCCTCCCAGGAGCGCTAAGTTTAACGTCTTCAGCCAGACCAAAAACGGACCATGAATTCATTAATCTTTAAGACCAGGGTCCACCAAAGAACTTACCTCAACACTGTGGTTAACCAATCCCAGACAAGTGATGTGAGTTCCCATGAGCTGTGCTATCTGCAATGAGGTAACTGACACTGTCGTCAAATAAGTTAAGGACTTCTGCTCGAACAACTTCTTTCATGTTAGGATCATGCTTCCATTGCATTTTACGTGACATTTCCACAGCATGATCCTTACATACAGTGGGGCACACTCCTTGTATTTCTGCTATCTTCCGTTCAATTGCTGCCTGATATGTTCGAAGAACATTAAGCAACCTGTTCTCTTTCGCCTTCTCAGAGTTAGAAACTGTGCTGTCAGGAAGAGTCTCAGAGGGATGAAGAGGTTCCACTTTCGCTCTCCATTTTTCAGTCTCTAATATAGGAGTAGAGTCGAGCAGTGCATTGACTTCGTGGATGGAACTATCGATGTCAAAATCCATGCCCGATTGTGCTAAGCAGGTCTCAAGAGGATCTTCAAAAGATGTACGGAAGGAGTCCTGCACAAGGCTCTCGATCATGTCCACTTCAAATATGTCATCCAAATCTGCGGATTGTTGTCCTGCATTAAAAACATTAAGTTTAATATTCATGTTACCAAAGGACAACTTCATAACTCCATTTCGGCAATTTATAATAGCGTTAGATGTGGCCAAAAATGGACGACCCAAAATGACTGGGATCTGACTATGAGGATTCTGAACAGGCTGAGTATCTATAACTATGAAATCCACGGGGAAATA
Source organism: Magnolia officinalis (assembly GCA_021015155.1). NCBI lineage: Eukaryota > Viridiplantae > Streptophyta > Magnoliopsida > Magnoliales > Magnoliaceae > Magnolia > Magnolia officinalis. The sequence continues at coordinate 7,293,963 of JAJHSJ010000010.1, forward strand.
AAATTTGTCAACCTGGATTAGCACATCTTCAATAACACCACGGGGCACCTTGACAGATCTATCAGCTAGTTGTAATGTTATTTTAGTCGGTTTCAACTCGCCAAGTCCTAGCTGCTCATAAACCGAATAAGGTAACAAATTGACGCTCGCCCCTAAATCAAGCAATGCCTTCCCTATCTTATGATCTCCTATGCCGCAAGAAATGGTGGGAGCTCCTGGATCTCTAAATTTAGGAGGAGTGTTATGTTGAATCATGGAGTTAAGCTGCTCTGCAAGGAAGACTTTCTTATGAACATTCTGCTTACGCTTTTGAGTGCATAAATCTTTAAGAAACTTAGCGTAAGGAGGGACTTGCTTGATAGCGTCAAGCAACGGGATGTTGACTTGCACTTTTTTAAAACACATCCAAGATTTCATCAAAGTTGTTTCTTTTCTTCATTGGTGCCAGACGTTGAGGAAAGGGTGCTTTGGGCACGTCAGCGGCTCTGGAGAGTCAGAGAGTTTTTGGACTTTGGATGCATTGGTGTGTCTCTCTGCTTCACCTTGATTTGATTCATCCCTAGGTATCTCTATTTGTTGTCAATCTGTTTGCCTGACCTAAGGGTAATGATCGATTTGGCTTGCTCATGATATTGCCCTTGGTTGGAATTAGAGCCAATCTCATACTGTCCCTTTGGATTAGCCACAGGTTGGCTAGGGAACTTACCCTTCTCTCTCTCACTCAATGTGGCAGCTAGTTGACCCATTTGTACTTCCAGCTTAGCAATGGATTGCGCATTTGCATGTAAGCTTTGCTGGTTGGCTAGTAAGGTTTGTTGGGTGTCTTTTTGGAATTGGAGAGAACTCTGCATAAAAAGATGGAGTGTATCCTCAAGAGATGGTTTCCTTGATTGTGCAGGCATTTGTTGATATTGTGGAAACTGCTGAGGTTGCATAGGAGGATTTCCAGGTGGTCCTCCTTGTTGTGGTCCCTTTGCCCAAGAAAAATTTGGATGTCTAGCCCACCCTGGGTTGTATGTGTTCGAGTAAGGATCATTCCCAGGTTTTTGAAAAGTATTCATAGCATGTACTTGTTCAGAGAGAAGTTCTGGGGATGCTGCACCAGATGGACAAGACTGCATAGGATGGGCAGGGCTAGAGCATATGGCACAAGCCTCAGCTTGAGTTTGTGAAGGTCCATTATGCAACATCAGAGCATCAACCTTCTTGGTTAGGTCATCAATCTTGGCATGGAGGTCTGATGTGACTCCTATCTCATATATACCACCTCTCTTTTGTGGTTGGGGACTTCTGTCATCTCTATTTGAATAGTCCCATTGCTGGGAATTTTCACATAAGGTTTCAAAGAAGTTCCATGCTTCAACATCACTTTTGGTCATGAATGACCCTCCACTGGTGGCATCAACCATGCGACGGTTTTGGGGTGTCAAACCGTCATAAAAGTATTGAACCTGTTGCCACTTTTCAAAACCATGGTGTGGACATTTAAGAAGTAAGTCCTTCCATCTTTCCCAACATTCATGAAAGTGCTCTCCCTCTTTTTGTGTGAAATTAGTGATTTCTCTACGGAGAGCATTTGTTTTGTGAACAGGGAAGAACTTGTTTAAGAACTTCCTAGACAATTGGTCCCATGTAGTGATAGACCCAACTCCTAGAGAATTCAACCATGCTTTCGCCTTATCCTTCAAAGAAAAAGGAAAAAGGCGCAAACGGATCGAATCGTCTGAAAAGTTTTGAAACCTAAAGGTAGAGCAAATGTCTAGGAATTCTTTCACATGATGATATGGGTCCTCCTTGTCTAACCCATAAAAGGAAGGCAACAACTGTATGACCCCAGTCTTCAGTTCAAAGTGTGCTGCCGTGGTGGTGGGCAACACTATGCATGAAGGCGCATTGAATTGGACAGGAGCTGAATAATCTCTAAGAGCTTTAGTTCCATTCTCTTCTGCCATTTCAAATAGGATGTTTCTAAATCTTTTACGAAGAGTTCTTTCTATTTCAGGATCAAAAGGTGTTAGTTCTATATTCAGAGATCTACGTCCTAGCATAAACTATGTTATTGCAATGTAAGAAAGGAAACTAAACTAAAAAGCAACCTAAGAGAAATAAAACTAGAACTAGAACCTATGAGATTCTAAAACAAGTTAAAACTATGTCAACAAGAATGGGAAGAAAGAACCCAGGAAAGGAGATGATTGATGTCAGAAGATTTAAGAAGCTCCTCCTTCACTTAGTAGCTTCCTTCCTCAATTCCTGTAAATAAAAACAAAAACAAATCAAGTTTCCTAAAATAATGATAGAAAAATCCTAAGCAACGGTTAATTTCTAAAAAGAAAGTTTCTAAAACTAGAAAATAGAAAGTTACCAAATCCAAAGTTAGAAAGTTGAAAATTCCTAAAAATTGAAAACCTAAATCTCAAAATAGAAAGTAGAGGGGACGGGAGAATTTAGAAAGATGTTACCAATTGGAGATCTATGTTAGAATCCTGCAAAAGAAACAAACAAGTTAGTTTCTAAAACAGAAAATCTAAAATTAGAAACTTCCTAAAAAACAAAAAAGAAGAGTTAGTTTCTAAAAAGGAAAGAAATCCTAGAATTAGAAAGTTACTAAAAATAAAAAGCTAAGTAGGTTTCTAAAAAGAAATTTCTAAAAATAGAAAGTTAGTTAAAAGAAGAATCTAAATCTAAAAATAGAAAATAAAAAAAAATAAAAAAAAAGAAATTCTAGAATTAGAAAATTCCTAAAAAGTAAAATCCTAATTCTAAAAATAAAAATTAGAAAGAATAAAGAATTTAGAAAGGGATTACCAAATTAGAAGTTTATTTCAGGACCCTACAAAATAGGAAACAGGTTAGTTTCTAAACAAAAAACTCTAATCTAAAATTAGTAAAATCCTAAGACTATGAATTATGATAAGAGAGAATCTTAAATCCAATTTGGATCGAAACAGTCCCCGGCAACGGCGCCAAAAACTTGTTCACTCCCCAAGTATAGGGTTGTGATGTAGTAATAAACTCGGTAAGACGAGGTCGAATCCACAGGGACTGGTCGTCACAATTCAAATTCACGATTCTCCTTAACTAATTCAACAAATAAAGGATCAAATTGCTAACACAAATCTATGGAAAATAACTATTGAAAATAAGGAAGAAAATTCAATAAGAGAGAGAGCACTAGGACCTTCGAATCCACCCCTAACTATCCTAACCCTTGTCTTGTCTGTTGATTCACCTTGATCTAGATTGATACCACTTAAATAGAGAAAGTACAATCTGTGTCCTTAATCGGGCATACAGACTGTCTAATTCCTTTAAGCAATGCCATGAACAACATATCCCATATCCTTGGTCGGGCATATGGAATGTACATTCATTAAAGCACCCTGTTTCTTCCTCTATAGGAAACTTGTTCTTGATCAGACCCAAGCACCTGTAATAAGCATCCAAACAACATCCATCCATAGACTCAAAAGTTCATAGATGGAGAAATATAGAATTTAAACCAATCAAGCACACTAGAGAAAGAAACAACCAATCTGATTAAAGTAAAATCAACATATGAGAACAAGGATTATTCGAATTAGGGGTTTCATCTCAGCCCTAGCTGAGAGATTAGTTACCCATAAAATCCATTAAACAGATGGATTAAATAAAAATTCATAAAAGAAGTCTCAAACCAATTCCTCTCTCTTCTTTCTTCTCTTTCTTCTCTTTCTTCTCTCCCTTGCTGTAGATCTGGAATTCTCTGGATCTGAATGCCTTTCTCATGTCCAAGACTCTTCTTTTATAGCTGATGGAGTGGCTGGAGTGGTGAAAATCGGATTTGGGAAGCTGTCGCACGCGCAGCGAAAGCTATTTCGCAGCTAAGTTTGGGGCCTCGAAATACCATATTTTCCTCGTTCAAATTCCAACAAACACCGTCCCTTAGGACTTTCTTGGGTCCTCTACACGATGGACGGTTCAGATCTGCCATATGATCAAAGATGGTGGCCCACAATCGCCTGGAAAACCGGATTTTCAAATTGTGCGAAACCTTTCGCACCCTTTCGCTGTCGTGATCGGTGAGCCCCACAGAGGCTTTTTCGGGGAAATCCATCCCGTCCATTAGGTTGCCCTTGAAATTTCGGTCAAAAACGGACGGTTTTGGTTGTCCTTTGATTCGGTCCAGAGAGGAAATCACACCAAGATCTATTTTTGACGTTGCGGAGGAGCCCTTTTTTGGCCTCTGTACTGAACACGTGTACACGCATGGATACAAACTGTCAGCATGGTTTTGAAGTTCACGAACCCATCTACAAGATAGACGGTTCGGATCATCTGGAAAGGTGATGTGTGGGGCCCACTGACGTCCGCAAGAACGTCCCGCCGCGCCGTTCGCTGCTGCCGTAAACGGACATTTCCGTTTTTTTTAAAATTCGGTCGCTGCTCGAATTAGAAGGCGGTCAGCGCTGCTGACCGATTCCGTGTGACGCTGGTACACGTGTACACATTATGTACACGCTGCACATAGGGGACCCACTGTAATGTTTTTCAGGAATCCATTCCGACCATATTTTTTCTCAGGAGATTTTAACCGCTGGGACTAAAATTGAGGCAGTTCCAGATATCAGGTGGGCCCAGAATCAACGGTTTATGGGCTGATTTGTCAGTTGGGGCACTTCCATAGTGATCCCAGGGCTGAAATTTGAAATGTACGGTTAATTAATGTCCCTAATCCCCTGTATAAAGTTTCGAGTTGATCGGATGGCGGGAAATATGTGATCTTGCATTTTGCACCAATTTCAGGCCTCTTTATCGTGCTTTCCTCAGATCCCAGGCGTGTATATTCTTCACCATTGGTTTTCTGGAGTACATCTCGTGCTCTGGTAATTTTGGAGCGTCAAATCTATGCTTTTAACATCATTTGCTATACACGCTCCTAATTTCCTCCTGTAACAAAAACACGAGTAAAATCTGGCATTAAATATTATCATGTATGTAAAATCAAGTAATTACTGGGGTCTGATATGCAATATTCGACCCTGATCAAAAGACAAGCCCAGAACTTCCCAATTGCCAGAAGCCCAGAACCACTTGTCCTTCCAGTTTTTATTAGAGGTCGGGATATCTGTGACCATGCCTCCTCCAGTCCCCTTCCAAGCAGAGATGTAGTACCAGCCCTTATGAAATTTATTGGGCTTCACTTGGTACAAATGGAGGAACTCGTCAACGGTAAGGTTAGGCTCTTTGAGGTCAGATCAAAGGACGGAACGGCCGATCAACGCTCTCCAAGCATTGGGGATCAACTGTCCCGGAGCCAACTCCAGACGAGCAAGCACCCGTCTTACTATCCCCTATAGAGGAAGCCTCAGGCCGCATTGAAGGGCGACCTAAAAGATGGCAACTGCTCCCTTTGGAGGATGAGTTGGTAGCTCGTCTGGCAAGAGGACTCGGAGCTCAATCAACTCAGGTATATGGTACCCTTGTCTAATCTGAGCTAGGTCTATCTCATTAAGGGACGACCTCACGGGACCCTTCTCATCCTACCCTGCAGATTCGCCTATGTCCCCCTCAACAGGCGGGTCGCGTTCAACCCTAATTGGCCACTCTGCCGAGGACGTTTCCAGTGCTCGTGATGCCCGGAAATCGGTGTCACTCATCATCACCAACGGCGACGGTGGGTTTGACATCGAGCGAAGGCTACTTGACTCACTGTCACCGCCGGAAATCCCCTCCCGTGAGCTTGGTAAATCCGACATGGCAGTTAGCCCAACAACTGTCGGGAAATGGTGATAAGGAAGAAAAAAAAGAAAGGGCGGAGGCGAGTCAAAGAGCAAAGCTCACTGGAGAAAAGACGTTGCCCAACCGCTGGCAATGTCACTAAGTCTAGTCGCCGGAAACTGCCTCTACAAGCTAAGGAAGACGACTAAAAGGGGGAGGAGATGCAAATGGGTCTTCGAAAGCATTAGGGTTCTCCTTATATAGGGGAGCCACGTGTCAGCAATCAAACACCCCCATTAATGAGAATCCCATATGGCGCCCCCTCGACTACCCCGTTTCGACATGCCCGCGACCCGGTTCATCAGCGGACCCTGTTATCGAGAAATGACCACGCATCACTCTCTCGTTGGTCGGGTACTGAAAAGACGGCTTGACAGCTCACATGGTCTCGAGCCACGACATGCCGTCTCAACTACACTATACATGATTACTGACACACCTCGACTACCATGCTGGCCGCTATACTCAGCATTCATGGCGAAATAGTTCGACCTAATAACTTCTGACCTACTTTCTGAGTTTGTATAACTGACTCAAAAGTAAGGGGGCTTACTGTTATGGGAAAAATAGGGCGGTCCACGAAAAGAGGCCGAACCAACAACCAACATGAACTAATGGGCCAAACTACCTGAAAGAGAACTACTGGTAGGGAAGGGTCGACCATATGATAGGTCGGCCTAACCATAGGTCGGCATAACCCTCGACGAACTTCCCGGAACAACGGCTTGGTAAGAGTTGATAGGCTCGGCATGGGAAGCTAAGGGCTATTTAACATCGAGATAATGCCGACCTACTAGTAGTTTAGTACTACCTTCTGCCTCCGAGGCTTATCTACTATCAGATCTTGCCTAAGAGTCGGATGAGCCTATCAATTCCTGGCTAACGTCTTGTCTTATCCAAAGCGAATGGCCCGAAGATCTCTTTCGAAAATCTCGGGAGATAAGGTTAGGATCCCGGAGATCTCGGACATTCATGATCTAAGGAGGATCTCCGGCATATCATAAGTCCTAAATGGGGAAGATCTCCAACGGCGTGATCTTCCTTCTAACAGAAAAGATCTTCCGACTGTGTGATCTTCCCTCTCGTATAAATAGGGTAGGCCTTAGACGGTGAAAGGTTCATAAACTCAAAAAGACTGGTGACTCTTTTCTCCTGGACCATTTCCACAGACTCAGATCCCTAACTTTGGCATCGGAAGGTCCCCTGCGTTAGCCAGGGTCTTCCTTTCTTCTTTTGTCTCTTGTGTGCAGGTGTCGAAGGGTTTAAGGAGGGTCCACTGGGAAATTGCATCAACAATTATCATCTGAATGGTGATAGGGTCAGATTTATCTTTTACAACCTTAGAGATCCCCCTTCAAAAAACATTCACCCCAATGTTACCTAAATCACCAAACCCCCTATGTTTTTCCATTTTGAATTGCGCAATCTGGGTTACGGGTTATTTGCGATCCAAACCACTATTTTTAGCAATCTGAAATTATTGTTCTACCCTCTTTACTATTGATGAAGTTGTAATGCAAATTTATATTAAAATGAGAAATTTATAAATTTTTTTATTCAGTTATAATACGATGCTAAACATGTGGGATTTATAATAATAACATTATCATTTCATATATAAACTGCAAAATGAATTCATGTTTAAAACTATATTGCATACACGTAATGTATGTATTGGAGCGATACACATTATCCTATCCCTAGCATACCACGTATTGGATGGAGTAGTGTACCCTGTACCTGTTCATGTACCACGTACTTAAGCAACCCACGATCCAGGTAAACCTTGATTCTCCCTTGATTGTCATCACCCGAACTGTGAAAACCACGCAAATACCATGTCTGCAACATGAGAGATCTTCCCTCTAAAGTAACTTCTAGTCCGTCCGGACATCCCTACAAGTGTGCAATCACTCGTGCACTTTGTGTATCCTAGAATTAGGATGTCCTCGGTTTTCCTTTGGAATTAAGGGCTTTCTCTAGTGAGATGTGATCTAATGGCTTGTGATGTGTTACGGCTGGGAAATTCTGTCCCCAATAAATTTTACTTAATCCCCCACAAGGGGGGGATTTTGGCAAATGCTATTTGTTTTTTAATGCTTCTTCCATTGTGAATCTATCAAGTAAAGTTACTATGCATAAAAATTTGATTACAACTGGTATTTTTATCTGGGAAAGAAATAATCTTTTCTTTTTGCCTTTCAAGTCAGGAAGCTTGAACTGCCCAACCTGGAAAATTCCATCACCCGTCAAACAAGTTTACTAAGAAACTGAAAACTCGTTCGATCTTGACATGTAGTAGGTGATATCAAATATTCTTCTGCAGTGCATGCCATATTAGATTATAACCTCCTGAAATTGCTTTCCTAAATGTTCTAAATTCCTCATATGTGAGCCGTGAAGTTATCCTTTAGCCTCCAATCCCAACTGGGCCCGAAGCTTGTATCTATTTTATATAGCCTTGAAAGTCTGAAGCTCTATTCTCTGCCTTTCGATCCTGACTGGGCCCATAGAGCAAATATTTCTTTGTAGAGAGAAGTTCTATTGGTAAATTTCTTGGATTACTAGTGAAACTTAATTCTCATGAGCATTTTATGCCCGGCGTGCGCTCTAGTGGTACTGGTACACCCATAACTTTAGGGTGTTAATGGCCAGATGTGGGGCCCACATGATGTAGTCACACCATTCAACTCATCTATCAGATGCGTGACCTCCAAAAACCCTTAAGGCCCAATACTCAGCCCAATCCGAAAAAAATGCTCACCCTTGAATTTCACAGGGACACACCTGTGTCGTAAAACTGCCTGATTTTTGGCCTGACCCTTCATCTGGCATGGGTGAAGGGTCTGAATGGACTGATTCTATACATACTACACAGTAGGACCCCACTCTAATAAACTGTGGGCATTCCCTCTCAACTTGTTCCATGTTCTATGGCCCACCCAAGCTTTGTGTTGGGCTGATTTTTGGTGGCTTGGGGTTTTTTGAGGTGACATATATGATGGATGGGTTGGATTCCATGAACACATCAGTCAGCCCCACATCTGTCAGGCACCACCGTGAGGTTACAGTGGTACCGGTACCACTGGAGCATGCCTCTATATGCCCATTGAAATCGCCTCTTACAATCTCTTGCTCATGTCTTATGTCTATGTTTTGGATGCCATTAGAGAAATAAACTGTTGATACTGTTGGTTGGAATTCAGGTGGGGCCTTGATAAATTTCCGATAGAGACACCACTTGTATTCTACAAGGAAGGAAAACCTATTCTTCCCCCACTTGGGATATTTGAGGGACTCCAAGTTGTCCTAAACAGCATGGTGTCTTACATAGGAAGAGAAGTCCCTCATGGGACCGTCAAGTTTTGGCGGACGCAGTCCCCGAGGCATTTCTACGGTGGGGATTGGAATCAAAACGGAAGTTGCTTGTTCGACGAGCCTATTGAAGAAGGCCAGGTATGGACAGATCGTCTCACTTAATTTTAGATATGCTCTTCCATTAGTGAAGAATTATGGAGTCCTGATGCATTGGGGAATTTGTATAGTCTCAATGCTCACAGCCTGTACAGCATGGCCCAACTAGTTGACGATCTAGGCTGTCAATTTGGTGGGCCCCCAACATGGAGCAGAACCCAAGACTCCCCAGATTGGAATATCCTAACTCTTTGATCATTTTCCACAAAAAGACGCTAAGGAAAATAGATACAGCAACAATTTGGAGAGAAGGCCAAAAAAGATACGATTGCTAGGATCTTCCAATCTGGAATCAGATTTTTTTAAAAAAATTGGATCCACTGAACAATGAGTCCCATTTGCGAGGACTGGCCACATGAAGACACTACCCATTCTAATGCATTAGAACCCTCTTCAGGTTTCTCTGGCTAAATAGAACTTGATACGCAGAACCAACCTTTATGTGTGGGGCGCAGCTTCTGACTTTGGGGCCCACCATGATGTATGTGATTACATCCACGCCATCCATCCATATTGAAAGCTCATTTTAGGGCATGATCCAAAAAAATGAAGCAAATCCAAATCTCAGATGGACCATATTACAGGAGACAGTGGTGATTGACCATTAAAAACTTTTTGTGGGCCACAAAAGCTTTGGATCAAGATGATATTTGTGTGCTCTCTTCATCTAGGTCTTTGTGACCTTATCAACATGTCGGATGGAAAATAAGCATTCCGGTGGAATCCATGAAGTTTTAATGGTGGGGATTCAATCACGACTGTTTCCTGTGTAGTCCATCCAGGATTTGGGTCAGTTTCAGTTTTTGGATCATGCCCTAAAATGAGCTGTCAAAATGGTTGGGCGGTGTGGATTTTAAGGCACATACATCACTGTGAGCCCCACAGACCTCAGTGGATCTGGGGATCCACCGAAGCCATGCCCTTATGTGTGATTCACCCTTTCAACTACGCTATCATACAAGCTATTCCATTACCAAATGTAGAAAATGGTGTATGTGTCGAGAAAGGAGGGGTATAAACAGTGTCTTCCAGTTGAAAACTGTTGTTCAATTAACTAGAAATACTGAACTGATATCTGGACAGCTCGATGCTTGGTTCGATCCCAAGAACAGAGGAGTTAACAGAGAGGCGAGAGAAGTGAATCGTCTGATTGAACGGGCAGTACGGGGCACGGATATTCAGTTTCTTGATCTGACCCACTTGAGCGAATTCAGAGCCGATGCTCATCCAGCAATTTGGTTAGGAAAGAAGGATGCAGTGGCGATCTGGGGCCAGGATTGCATGCACTGGTGCCTACCCGGTGTGCCCGACACCTGGGTCGATATCTTGTCAGCTCTGATCTTATACCACTTGGGAACAGGGTGATGGGTGATGAAGAAGAAGACAATGTGATGTAGAGCGGGTCGCGGACAATTACATGGCAAAGATGGATCAGAAAAGGCCCGGTCGGCGACAGAAGTGATCTGGACCATCAGACCTTAAATCAGGCGTATCTCGCAATCCGGGATGAGTTAGCGGACGAAAAATATATGATTTTGGGGTAGAACGAGCTACTTTAGCCAACCAACCCAGCTATGCCGGGTTGCGACGCTCGGAATTGCGAGAAACCCCTGATTTCACGGTCGTTTCCCTGTTTCAATTTCGTTTTTACTATAAATAGTAAGTTTTAGTTTGCTTATAACTCTTCATCCGTCGGGCTTTAGGAGTTGCGCCCAACGTGAAAAGAGCTTAGAATAATTAGGAGAACGGGTTGGTGAAGCCAAATAGGACACTTACTATTTTTGGCCGAAAACCTTGCGCACTAGTAGACATCACGACCGTCTATAAATAGTAAGTTTACTATTTATAGTAAGTCGCGAATTCTAGGAGTCCTAGTTGTAGTTGATTCTGATTTCTTTCTCATTGCTTAGTACCCTTATTTAAAGGGTTGTGAACTCGTTTTTATGAATTAATTAATCTATTTCGAATTTATTTAGAATTTATTTCTATTTTCTGCTCTCTTTTCTCGTGGATTCGAGAAGTCTCTGTGAGGAGTCCAGAGAAGTTCCGTGGATTCGGAATATTTATCCTCTTGAGGAAGACGGTGCTCGACCTCACGTCCTCCCCTGCGTCAGTTTGGTATCAAAGCGAGGTTTCTCCTCGGGTCGATGGCTTCTAACGACGGGTCGGGCAACAATCCCATAGGCGGTGCTCCAGGAAATTTTCCTTTAACGGCGGCAACTTTTCAAGCAGCGCAGCAAGAGAATCGACAAGCCATGCAAGGGCTGCAGGCTTCCATGGACCGCATAGCGAATCTCTTGGCAGAAACCCTAGGGCAACTCCGTGTTCCTGGTGGTAATCCTCCACCACCAATTGCTGAAACCCGTAATCGCCCTGATCGCAGGATAATCCCAGCAGTGCATCCAAGGGCCGTCCCTGAGGACGGGGGCTCCAGTGAAGAGGAGATCGATGACGTGATCTTCCAACACCCCAGGCAGGGCGGCGATCGGGTAGATCGAGACTTCAAGATACGGGTTGATATTCCTAACTTCAATGGCCAGCTACACATTGAGGATTTTCTCGATTGGCTTTCTGAAGTTGAGCGATTTTTTGACTATATGGACATCCCTGAAACAAAGAAGGTCAAGCTTGTGGCCTACAAGTTGAAAGGAGGAGCTTCAGCTTGGTGGGAACAACTGCAACTCGCACGAACCAGGCAGATGAAAGCACCAATCCGCACATGGCAACGAATGAAGCAGCTACTACGTGCCCGATTCCTCCCTAGCGATTACGATCAGGTATTATTCCAACAATACCAAAATTGTCGACAGGGTAGTCGGTCGGTGAGAGAGTACGCAGAAGAATTTTACCGCCTGGCGGCGCGCAACGATTTGGTCGAGACTGAATCGCAGCAAGTCGCCCGATTCAACGGTGGATTGCGTATGGCGATCCAGGATCGGGTCCAGATGCAGTCCGTCTGGACGATGAATGATGCGATCAAGTTGGCTACTCGGGCAGAAAGCGCAACTTGAACGTCCTAACACACGGGCCTATCCTACTGCGAGGATCACTGCGGCAGGTCCACCCCAGGGAGCTCCACAGCCTAAGGGGAAGGAGCCCGTAGGAGCACGCACTCAACCTCCTATGTCTGAGAACCGAGATCAGGGAAGCGGGCAAGCTAGACCCCAAAGGGGCGTATCGACTGCTGCTGGCACAAGTACAATCCCGAACCCTTATGCTCGGCCAAGGCCCAACAACTGCTATCGTTGTGGCCAGCCCGGCCACCTGTCAAATACTTGTCCCCAGCGAAAAGTGGCAAACCTCGCCATTAATGATGGTAGTGCTGATAACGCTTATGAAGATCCAGATATTGAAGAACAGGAGCATACCGCCGAGGACGAGGTAGATGATTCAGATTGGGTTCAGCAAGATCACGGCGAGTCGCTCGTCGTGAGGCGACTATTATATGCGCCAAGAAAAGAAGTGCATCCACAGCGGCATAACATCTTCCGCACTAGGTGTACGGTGAATCGAAAGGTTTGTGATGTGATCATTGACAGTGGAAGCAGCGAGAACATTGTCTCCAGGGGCATGGTGGAAAAATTGCAATTGAAAACAGAGCGTCATCCCTCTCCATATACAATCGGTTGGATCAAGAAGGTCAGCGAAACAAAGGTAACTGAACGGTGCACCATATCCTTTTCAATTGGCAAACATTATAAGGATGAAGTAGTATGCGATGTGGTTGACATGGAAGCATGTCACATACTACTCGGTCGACCCTGGCAATCTGACCGTGACGCCACTCATAAAGGGCGAGATAACATATATATCTTCGTCAAGGACGGCCGAAAGACCATATTGGCCCCTATGGATCCAGAAGGACCACCTGAAACTTCTAAAGTGGATGGTCGTTTTCTCTTAACCATTCGGGACTTCGTGGAAGAATCCAAAGAAACAGGACAGACTTATGCATTAATTGTAAAAGGGGAAGAACTCGAGCCTACCATCATCCCTGAAAGACTAAGGCCCTTGTTGCATGAATTCCAAGAAATCTGGCCCGAGGACCTTCCCGATGGGTTACCCCCTATGCGAGATATCCAACACCATATCGACCTTGTCCCTGGGTCCAGTTTACCTAATCGTCCTCATTATCGAATGAGCCCGAATGAGTGCGAGATTCTGCAGGGACAAGTGGAGGAACTGATCCGTAAGGGTCTTATTCGAGAAAGCATGAGCCCATGTGCTGTACCAGCTCTGCTAACTCCAAAGAAAGATGGGAGTTGGCGCATGTGTGTCGACAGCCGGGCCATCAACAAGATCACCATAAAATACAGGTTTCCTATACCACGTTGGATGATATGTTGGATATGCTAGAGGGCGCAAAAATATTCTCTAAATTGGACTTAGGAGCGGCTACCATCAGATTCGAATACGGCCAGGTGATGAGTGGAAAACAGCCTTCAAGACCAAGGAAGGATTGTACGAATGGATGGTCATGCCTTTCGGTCTTTCTAATGCGCCTAGCACATTCATGAGGTTGATGAACCAAGTTCTGAAACCTTTCATTGGGCGGTTCGTTGTGGTTTATTTTGATGATATTTTGATATACAGTCAAGACGAAACCACCCATATGGAACACCTCAAGAAAGTCCTTCAAGTGCTCACTGAAAATAAATTGTACCTCAATTTAAAAAAGTGTAGCTTCATGACTGATAGCCTATTGTTTCTGGGTTTTGTGGTTACATCCACGGGCATTCGAGTGGATGAGGAAAAGGTGAAGACAATCAGAGAATGGCCGGTTCCCAAAAATATTCACGAAGTACGAAGTTTCCATGGACTAGCGACATTCTATCGTCGGTTCGTGAAAAATTTCAGTAGCATTGTCTCACCGATCACAGATTGCATGAAGAAAGGGCAGTTTCAGTGGACTGACGAAGCCGACAGGAGCTTTGCCGAAATCAAGCGCAGATTATCCACGACCCCGGTTCTTGTACTTCCCAACTTCGACAAACTGTTTGAAGTCGAATGTGATGCCTCATATGTCGGGATTGGGGGAGTTTTGTCTCAAGAAGGTAGGCCGGTAGCCTTCTACAGTGAGAAACTTAGTGATGCACGCAAGAAGTGGTCTACATATGAGATCGAGTTGTACGCGGTGGTCCAGGCACTGCGACACTGGCGACATTATTTGATTCAAAGAGAATTCATACTTTACACGGACCATCAAGCCCTCAAGTTTATTAATAGTCAAGCTAACATTAACCGTGTGCATGCTAGATGGATCTCGTTTTTGCAGGAATTCACATTCGTGCTAAAGCATAAGTCAGGGCAACAGAACAAAGTAGCCGATGCGCTGAGTCGCCGTGCAACTTTGTTAGTCACTATGAGCAATGAAGTTGTCGGGTTCGATCGCCTCAAAGACATATATGCCGACGACGACGACTTCAAGGACGCATGGGTTAGATGTCAGGAAGGTCACCCCGGTGACTTACATATACAAGACGGGTTCCTTTTTAAGGGAAATCGACTATGTATCCCAAAGAGTTCGCTAAGGGAACAGATAATCCAAGAGCTACATGGAGGTGGCCTCAGTGGACACCTTGGGCGAGACAAGACGCGAGCTCTTGTGGAAGAACGGTATTACTGGCCGCAATTGGTACGTGATGTGGGAAAGGCAGTCCAACGCTGTTATATTTGTCAGACTTCCAAGGGGCAATCTCATAATACGGGCCTCTACACCCCGTTACCCGTGCCTGACGGCCCTTGGGAGGATTTATCTATGGACTTTGTGCTTGGTCTCCCACGAACACAACGCGGCATGGATTCGGTGTTCGTGGTAGTAGATCGTTTTTCCAAGATGGCGCACTTTATTCCATGCAAGAAGACTCTCGATGCAACACACGTGGCGAATTTATTCTTCAGAGAAATTGTGCGGCTACACGGGGTTCCCAAGACTATTACTTCTGACCGTGACACGAAGTTCATAAGCCACTTTTGGCGGACTTTGTGGACTCGATTCGATACACGCCTTCAGTTCAGTAGCGCGTACCACCCACAGACTGACGGTCAAACTGAGGTTGTGAATCGCACATTGGGAAACCTCCTTCGATGTATTTCAGGAGAAAAACCAAAGCAATGGGATTTGGCCTTGTCTCAAGCGGAGTTTGCATTCAACAACATGGTGAATCGCTCGACAGGAAAATCCCCGTTCCAGGTTATTTACGGACGAGTACCTCGCCATACACTAGACTTGGTCCCTCTGCCCAAGCTCCCAGGCATGAGCATTGCAGCAGAACATATGGCAGACAAAATCATGGGCATTCATGCGGAGGTACAGAACAAGCTACATGCCTCGAACGAAAAGTACAAGGAGCAAGCGGACAAGCATCGGCGACAGAAAGTGTTCGAGGTGGGCGACCAAGTAATGGTCCATCTGCGCAAAGAAAGATTTCCGACCGGAACGTACAACAAGTTGAAGAATAAAAAGATTGGACCGGTACCAATCATCCGAAAGATCAATGACAACGCTTATGTTGTTGATCTTCCAGATGATATGGCGATCTCACGAACTTTCAATGTTGCGGACCTGACTGAGTATCATGAACCAGCGCATAATGATAACTCGAGGACGAGTTCTTTTGAAGTGGAGGAGACTGATGTAGAGCGGGTCGCGGACAATTACATGGCAAAGATGGATCAGAAAAGGCCCGGTCGGCGACAGAAGTGATCTGGACCATCAGACCTTAAATCAGGCGTATCTCGCAATCCGGGATGAGTTAGCGGACGAAAAATATATGATTTTGGGGTAGAACGAGCTACTTTAGCCAACCAACCCAGCTATGCCGGGTTGCGACGCTCGGAATTGCGAGAAACCCCTGATTTCACGGTCGTTTCCCTGTTTCAATTTCGTTTTTACTATAAATAGTAAGTTTTAGTTTGCTTATAACTCTTCATCCGTCGGGCTTTAGGAGTTGCGCCCAACGTGAAAAGAGCTTAGAATAATTAGGAGAACGGGTTGGTGAAGCCAAATAGGACACTTACTATTTTTGGCCGAAAACCTTGCGCACTAGTAGACATCACGACCGTCTATAAATAGTAAGTTTACTATTTATAGTAAGTCGCGAATTCTAGGAGTCCTAGTTGTAGTTTGATTCTGATTTCTTTCCATTGCTTAGTACCCTTATTTAAAGGGTTGTGAACTCGTTTTTATGAATTAATTAATCTATTTCGAATTTATTTAGAATTTATTTCTATTTTCTGCTCTCTTTTCTCGTGGATTCGAGAAGTCTCTGTGAGGAGTCCAGAGAAGTTCCGTGGATTCGGAATATTTATCCTCTTGAGGAAGACGGTGCTCGACCTCACGTCCTCCCCTGCGTCACAATGGTTGTCTGCATCGGAAGAGGAAAAACGTCAACTTATTCTCCATTTTATTAATCTGGGAGAGCTATGGCCAAGATTGGAGAAGTTGGTTATTGCAAGATGGAAGGGAGCTTTGGGCGGTGGACGTTTGGAGAGAGAGAGCTACGTGGTTTCTTAGTGGTGGGCCATGAGAAAGGAATGTGATATCAAAGGTGCCTGATTGAGGTTGGCCTTTCCTTTTATCCTTTTGGGTGAATGGTTCATTTTTGTTTGATTTCTTGAGTCATGTCCTGTTAATTTTGAGCAGGCCTTTGAAGAGAGAAGAATAATCCAGCACGAAACCACCACAGCGAGTGCTCGTGATGGGTGCGTGTTCGATCGCCTCCAATAAAGATGGGATGGTGATGGGGATATGTGGGGCCCACTTGATCTCCCCTCATCAGAAGTTGAAGCATGGGGCCTCCTAGACTCTCTCCCATCGCTGTACATCTTAATCAGGTGGTGATAAATTTCACCTATAGAGAAGCTTTGCTGTGGGTGTTTCACACTGGATGTTGTGGATTGCAAACATGAAGCATGGGGTGAATTACCACTCTGTATCTGTTAGTTTACTCAATGGTGACTAATGTTTACATGCACGTCACAATGTGTCATATGTATGGCATCAGAGCCGTCCAAACGTATGGCCCCATGGTCAATATCATATGGACGAACATGGTCTGATCTGCTCACCAAACAGTGCATTGGATGTTAGGGCTGAAAGTTGGGCAGGTTGGGTGGGGTTGGTGTTCAACCCTAGCCTAACCCAAGGTTCCTATACCTCAACCCTAACCCAACCCGACCTCAGGTTGGGAATTCTCAACCCAAGCCCAACCAAGTGGGTTCGGTCGGGTTGGTTGAGTTGGTCGGGTGGATTCATGCTAATATTTTTGTTATTACATTAGTCTATTATATTTTTAATACATGTCTTATTTTTTGTACATGTAGTTTTACTAATTATATATTTAGTTATTTACAGTAAAGAACTTCATTTTTTTCTAAACAAACCAGCTAAAATATAATATAGGACAACTCCTTTAAATGCCGTGTTGTGTAGCATGCAATCTATTTGGGAGAGAGAAATCCGGCATATCTTGTTGGCTTGAATCATCGGAAATGACGTAGACCAAGGAAACCTGACAGCACTAGAATTTCCCGTGCCTTCAACACATACTATCCAGACTCAATTATAATTTATAAGTAACTTATATATCGATCGGGTTTGGGTTCAGTTGGGTCGGGCAGCCCGGACCTCAACCTAAGCCCAAGCCCAAGCCCCACCCAAGTTTTATCGGGTTGGTGTTTGTATAGCACAAGCCCAAGATTGAACCGATGCATCCTGCCCGAGCCCAACCCAATGTCGGGTCGGTCACGGGCTGGTCGGGTTAAACCGCCCAACTTTCAGCCCTAATGGATATGTATAATCAATCCATCATTCATACCTTTGTTTGGTACGATGGGGCCCACTAGATGAGTGGACTGGCCTGATTTTTTTCTCGATGCGATTTTCACGGTGGGACCCACCTTTTGGCTGGCTATCATGTCATGCACATGGCACATTGCCACCTTTGCCCTGGGTGGATGGTCACCGTCCGTTCATTCCTCAAGGTTGCCTCTAGAATTTCAATTTCTTCCATTAAAGTGGGATTTTGGTAATGAATGGGCCCACCTACGTCAAGTTAGCACGATCTTGATTATTCATCAGGTGGACCATTTGTAGAATAGCTGAATAACTGAATAGATGACTGATCTTTGTAATGTATCAGGTTAAAATCAGGTCGGGTCAGCCCAAGCCCGACTGATGTATTAAACGGTCCAATAAATTTGGCCCATACCCGACTAATCGATCCACTTAAAATAGTAGTACAGAGCATGTAGGAGATCATTTTTCTTACTTGAATTGCCCACATTTTCTAACCCGATCTCATACCCTTTTATCTAGGCCCTACCCGCCCTTGGCCCAGACCCACCTCAGAAGCGAGTCGGGTCAGTTGACCCACGTGCCTACCTAACCCATTGCTACCCCAATGATTTCATGCATGCCCACGGTGGGGCCCACCTTCCAGGTCAGGTAGTCAGTTGTAGGGCTGTCAATGGTCCAGATTGGCCCGTCAGGATGATTTCAAGGGCGTTTTGTCATATTCATGCGTGATGGGGCACACCTAAACGAACAGCCCTGATCTTGCAGAAAAGTTTACGGCCTCGGGCCCGGCTTGGGCTAAGCATCACGAGCCAAGCTCGGGCCTGTTTTCTTTGCGGGTCGAACTTTGACAGACCTCGGCCTGGCCCATTGAGAGCCCTAGATTTGGATGTGGTACATAGGGGCGTAAATTGAGTCGAACCGAGTCAAGCCGGCCTTAGCTCGACTCAGCTCGGCCACTAGCTGACCTCAGCTTGAACTTGGCTCAGCTCGGTCCTCGAGCCTGACTGGCCTGCTCGGCTCAGTTCGGTCAACAGCTCGGGCCAGTTCAAGCCAAGATCGAGCCAAGTTCATCATTACAGCATTTTCACCAACACCTGACTGCACCATCTTATTGTATTTGAGACAACAGCAATGGTTTCGCCGGTATTTTATCAAACACCTTCTAAGCAACGTAAAAATCAAGGGAAAAAAAAAAGGGTGTTCGTTTCATATATAGACCTTTCTTGCCACCAGCCACACTTCTTTGAGTCATTTCATCAAACACTTGGTGAGCAACATCAATATCAAAGTAATTGAGTTATCGAACTGGTTCAATCCGAGTTTGATTCGAGCCGGGTTTGATCCGAGTCGAGTCAAGCTGGGGCTAGCTTCATATTCATTTTCGAGCTCAAAAAATCAGCTCGACTTGGCTCGAACTCCAGTAGATCTTTTTTCGGGTCGAGCTAGCTCGGTTCGTGTACACCTCCTTATACTGGTACAGGTGGCGTTAGGTTACACGTGCACAGTCAAAACACCTACTCCTAGCAGCCGTAGAACCTGAATATGGGAGAGCTTATCATCTCCCTAGGTATCTGACCAATATCGACCGTCCATATGCTTTTAATCATCTGTGGGTAGAAAATTGTTTGAAAAAAATACTTCAATTTTATTTAATTTCCATCCGATCAGTGAAGATATGAAACAATGGTTGGGAAAAAAAATTTTAACCATTGATATTCAGTGACTAAAAATAATGTACGGTGGATATGATTGATTCTATTTTTGAAATATACCTCATCCATGATATGGCCCACTTGAAGAAAGATACAGATTGATACTTGAACCTTCAAAGTCTACTTTGGAAAGATGGCTCTACAAACTTCCGGTGCTACCGAGGGAGACGGATTGGCTACTCCCCCTGACACCCAGCCCCGTGGCTGGTGGTCGGTGCTCCGTGGGCCCCACCATGATGTATGTGTTTCATCCATTCCGTTCATCCATTTTTACAGATCATTTTATGGCTTGATACAAAAAATGATATGGATAGAAATCTTAGGTGGACCACACCACAGGAAAAAAGTAATGATTGGATATCCACCATTAAAATCCTCCTAAGGCCCACTGTACTGTTTGTTTGACATCCAATCTGTTGATTAGGTCATAAAGACCCAGATGAAGGGAGACAATAAATATCAGCTTGATCCAAAACTTTTATGCCCCCGAAACGTTTTTAATGGTCAACGTTCATTCAACACTTTTTCCTGTAATGTAGTCCACTTGAGATTTAGATATACCTCATTTTTTCTTTCATACCATAAAATGATCTATAAAAATAGATAGACGGAATGGATGAAACAAATAAATCATGGTGGGGCCCACAGAGCACCGACCACCAGCCAATGGCTGGTGGCAGGGGAGTAGCCAATCCGTTTCCGCTACGAGCTTCACCGTATCATTTCGCGTGTACTACGTTGCTGAAAGTGCTTCTTATGCTTGCTTAACGAGCAATTATAGGAAACGCAGCAGGCTTTACGCGAGTTTTTGATACTTGAAAATGGGCCCATGCTACGGTAATCCTGACCGATCATAAGTTGTGTCCAGACATGGATGGTATTTTCATCCATTAAAAATAGTCTTTAGGAGTATCTCAACCTTCTATTTATGTCCTATAAATAGATGGTTAATAAGAAAATATAAGAACGGGTCTAAATTTCATGAAAAATATTACAGTTGGTGGATAGAGTGTTCCGTTATAGTATTATTTTGGTAGATAGTTCTTCATTAGTGTTTTGCAACAGATCAATGGCCTTGATTAATGTCTCATAGGCCCACTTGTCGGAAATGAAAACGCGCGTGTATTGTGAAAAACGCTAGAGCTGCGTATCCTACAACCTTCTTTCGGCTCTCTCTGTCCTCGGGAATTATCTGAGTACGCCGCGCGCGTGAGAAAACTGGTTTTTATTTCAAATGCGACAATGGATCAGTAATCCAGAACATTGGTACATTGCGCCCCCGTGTAGATATTCTGTTTACCCAAAAATCATCATGATTGGAAGATCCAATCCACCGATATTGGGACTTGTTTAATTGAATCTCGACCGTTGCTGTATTTCCCTTCTTAACCATCTATCTGTAGGCCACCAATCGAAGAATCCAGTTGTCCAATCGAGGGCACTTTTGGGCCAAGATCCATCAACGGTGGTACACAATACGGAAGGTGGGCCCCACTTGTCAGAAATAAAAAATAAAAAAATTTTCCAAGCATCATGTGCGAGGACGCGCATCTATATTGGTTTTGAAGGACTGCCTCCTACATCACACCAAGATCCGCCTCTCTTCCACACCAACCACTCCCAAAACACCGCAAAACAAAAGAAAAACATCCTCAAATCCTTGCAAAATCACAAAAATACCCACTGCCCGCAAAATTCCCACAAATGTCATTAACAGCTCCTCCTCTCCTTTCCCAATTTCTCCTCCCAAAACCTCTAAAATCCCCAAAATACCCCTCCCTCGCTATCCCGTCACCCCTCTCTGCAAGAAGAAAGAAAACTCACATTTGCTGCTGCAGCAGCAGCAGCAGTAGAAACCCCATCTCTGATTTAGAGCTTGCATCAGAGCTAGCAGCAGAGGTTGCAAGAATCAACATCCCATTGGTGCAGAGGAAGGAGGCCATGGAGAAGAGCAGAGACCTCCTCTTTGTAGATTTCTGCCATTACGTTGGACTGAAAGCAGATGATGTGAGGAAAAGATGGAGAGACTTTGGAGAAGAAGAGAAGCTGGATTGGGTTAGAGGGTTTGTTGCTGAATGGGGTGTGGCTTTCCATCCACTGTCTCTGAAATCTGTGAAAGAAATGGTGGAAGAATGCATTGGTGAGGGAAACCCAACTCCAGTCTCTCCTTTTGATGGGTTTGCTAGATTGGCAAAGGTTATGAGGTTGTCTTGAACTAGTTGGGGTATTTTGGTCATTATTGGTGTTTGGTGAGGGAAACCCATCTCCCATTTGGAGGTTTGCGTTGTGATCTTGCTCATATGGTTGGTTTCACCCAACAAGTTCATTGCTGACATTTGAACTTTTTACTGAATGGAGTGTGGTTTTTCTACCTATTGTCTTTGAACTCTGTGAAAGAAATGGTGGAAGAATGCATTTTTGAAGAAAACCCACCTCCCATTTCATCTCCTTTTGTTGGGTTTGATAGATTGAAATAGGTTCTGAGGCTGTCTTCAGCTTTTCTGTGGATTGATATTTCCATCCCTTGTAATTGCTTTTGGTCATTAATGGTGGCAAGTGAGGAAAACCCATCTCCAATTTGATGGTTTGTCCTGAGCTCCTATGGGGATTGGTTTTCCACCATGGCATATTATCGGTTCCACCCTACAAGGGTATTTTAGTCATTGTCTTCTGTGGAGGTTGTTGCCGAAAGGGGGTATGGTTTTCTATCTAGATGGTCCATGAAATCTGTGAAAGAGATTGGGGAGAATGTGTGGGTGAGGAAAACGCACCTCTCCAATTTCATCTCCTTTTTCTGTCTTTTTCCTAATTTGAAGGGAATTATGGGATTGCCTTCATCTTTATGGCATTGATATTTCAATTTTCACCACATTACATTGTAGCTTTCACTTATAAGAGGGTCTTATGGTCATTTTTGTGACTAGTAGGGGAAACCCACCTAAGCTATTTGGGTCATTTTTGTGACTGGTAGGAAAATCCACCAAAAATGGAAGGTGTTACTGGGACTTCTGCCTTTTGAACTGATAACCAACATTTTTTGGCTATCCGTCTTTTGTTTGTAACGGTAGTAATAGCTGTCATGAAAAAAATGAACTGGAACCACCATTAATGGCCTGTTATGCCTCCTATAAACGCCTTAACAACTCCACAATAGCCTGTTATGGAGTAAATATAGATTTTCTGATTTTTTTTCTCAACATTATGAGATACATAGATGTTTTTTGGGATATTTTTTTTCAATAAAAAAAAAAAAAAAAAAATAAAAAAAAAAAGACCATAAAGGCTGTTACAGGGCATAACTGCCGTTGCGACCTATATTGTAAAGGTAACGATGGTGGCCGTCATGGTTTCCTATGGAAGACCTTGCATTTATGTATTTACTAAGAACCAACAACAACAAGAGGTAGTACAGGAAATTTCAACCTATGTCGAGTTCTCTGGTCGAATGATTATTTATATTTGATAAATATCAATACAATGAATTTCACTCCTAATTGCTTTGCTTTTATTGACCCATTGGGTGAGATTTACTTGACAATCAATTACTTTGAAATGCTTCATTGAATACTGACAACTTAGGAATAATTGAGGGGATATTTCTAAAAAATATCAATGATGATGGAATTCGAAATGGGTGGTAAAACCAGAGAAAATGAATAATCATGAGAGATCCAATCGTTTAATCAAGTTTGAAGTGGATGAGGTTGGGCTTCCACCACAAAAGGGTATTTTGGTCATTCTGGTGATTGAGTAGCAAGCACAATTACCATTTAGAATCGTTTGGATGCCTATTAGTTTATAAATTGCATGTGACTCTAACCTGTAAGTGGTCGTTTGGATGCCCATAAGTTTTTAAATTTAAATTGCAAGTGACTCTTACAGGTTGTAATTCACATGTAAAATTTCACACCCAAACGCTACTTGCAAATGAGTTAAAAGTTTCAACTAATGCAATTTACAGCCATTCAAACAACCCCTTATATATTCTACCTTTGTTTGGAATTGGAAGGTCTCTCTGTTTCCAGAATGAGGTTGCTTTGAGCACTTGTGTATTGATGTTTCCAACTAACCCCCTAAATTGGTGGTTGTATGGTACAACTACAAGGGTATTTTGATAATTTTTTTGGGGTTAGTGGAGGTGTTCTTTGCAAGACTCACAGAGGAGGAGAGAAGGCATGTGGGTTTTTTATGTTCTTCTGTTAATGGATTCATGTTAGTGATGCATGCCATTTTGAATGTGTGTTTTTTTTTTTTTTTTTTTTTTTAAAGGATGATAACTAAATCCACATTAGTGATTTGATTACTCACAAGTGTACTATTTTGGGCAAGTTATTTTATTTTTCCACCTTCCAAACAAATCCAAGTAATAGCCATTAGCTTACAAAAATATCCCTAAGATGTGGTTGTATCTTTGGATATATTGGGTCACCGTCCATCATTTTGAAACAATTCACATGTCTGACTACCTACCTCATAACTTGAATGGAATAGTTGAATGTCAGATGTGTCTATTTAATTTGAATGGTCCTAATAACTAATCATCTAGTTCTGAATGCTCTAGAAATATTTTTTGGTAGTTCTATCTAATTAAGTAAAAACCGCATCGTTGCATTGTGTTGAAGGTGGGTAGTTGTTTCAACGTACATAACCTTGCTCCTTCTCAGATCAACGGTCTGGATTACATAAAGTTGGGCCCCACTTGCATGTAATCTCTCTAAAGAATCATAAGGCAAAACTCACCCCCCGTTGGACTTTTCAACGTTAGAAATATCCAGAGGAGATGCTTTTTCGTTTTTTTGTGTTTTTTGTTCTTTTAAAAAATCCAGACAAGGGAGAGAAAATACGAATTCTTCTGTTTGTACCATCTAACCCATCCAACGGAATAGGCCCACCATGAGAATCACCCAATGCAAAAGCGTCCAAATCCACTCTTCAGGATAGACCATAAAATCAATGGATAGCGTATGATGTGATTACAAATTACATTTGTGACCCACCTGGTGGGTGGATGGACCTGATTTTTTGCACAGATGATCCTCCTGCTGGGGCCAACATTTTAAACGGATTGGATCTGTAAGACATACGATATGATGTAAATTATTCTATGGTTGGACAGAAAATTTGACCTGATCAAGCTGATCAAAACCTCAGGTGGGCCACACAATAGGAATAGTTGGGATGGAGATGCAGACTGTGTATCTCGCGTGTGTACACATGTTTTGCATGTCCATGCATTAGGGTGGCCACGCCTAGGGGTTTACACTGAGTCGAACTAAGTCTCGGCTCGGTTCCATCAGCAGCTCGGGCTGGTTCGAGCTGAGTTCAAGCTAAAATCGAGCCTCTGCAGCATTTTCACAAACAAATGCAGTGCATTTACAATTTCTCACTTAATATAAACAGCGGCAGCCATTTACAAGTAATTCATCAAAGACCTTATAGCAACATCAAAATCAGGGAAAAATGATATTTGTTTCATATTAATACCTTTCTTGCCACTAGCCGACACTTCGTTGAGTCACCGAACTAGTTCGATTTGAGTTGGGGTTCGATCCAATTCGAGTTGAGCTTGAACTCTTTTCGAGGTCAAAATCAGCTCGACTTGGTTCGAAGCTGACAAATCGAGCTTTTTCGAGTTGAGTCGAGCAAACTAACCAAGCTAACTCAGTTCGTGTACACCCCTAGCCACGCCCTGCCCCGCCCAATGAGCCCGATCAGGCTTTCGACAGGGTTTGGGCCATGGCCCAAGCTTGGGTCTAGCATACCTGGCTCTATCAAATTTCAGGCCGGGCTTGGAATCAGTTTATATTATTCGTCTCTAATCAACTTCATATGCTCTGTCCTCTATCCTAAAAATATGCTATTCTAATCCTTGATTAGGCAACCTGCTCATCTTGAATATAGCCCGTTAATTTCGCTCCTCTAATTGTCAATTTCTTTGTGCATGTGTGGCCCACTTGATCAATGAACCTCAGTTATTTTAGTCATAACCCATTTTTTATAGGGCTTAGATCTATTAGCTTGGCCTATAAACTGGGCTTGGGCTTGAGTCTTTTGAGCCCAAACTAGCTTCATATGTTCATGTGTTACATACTACAATTACGCCGTCTGAATGCAGACTGTTTTCTATGTGCATGTGTGGCCCACTTTATCAACGGATGGATTAGGAACATTCAACTGCAAATAGGATTTTATCAATTTTCGGGCCACATCAGGCCCACTAACACCATGATGTGGGTCGGGTCCGGGTCTGAAGATGAGGCCCGTTAGAGAATGATTCGGGTTTGGGTGACCCGAACCCGCATATTAAAATCTTATAAATGGTAATAGAACATCCTAGATGTAATCCTGATGGGAGTTACCATGCCACCACATTATCTAGTTTACACGTGGCATACCTGGAGAAGATCTGCACCGTTCACACAGATGAAGCAACAGTGAATGTGCCTGATCGTCACCATTGAATCCGTGGCAATTGAAGCCAACGGTTCCGGAATAACTCACATGCAGTGGTAAATTTTCATTTGTTAGATGGTTAGGATTGTCTGGTCAAGGAAATTTATTGATGGCAGCCAATCAGTGGTGGGGCCCATGGTCTGAGCGGTCAAGATCTAGTTCAGTATGCCACGTGTATTAGAAATATGTTGGGTACGGTTGATGAGCTCCAGTTCGTTCTGCATCTGTAGCCACATAGGATAGCCAGCTTGTGTGGCTACATTGGGGCCCACACGCAGAGATGAACTACTGATCGGAACCGTCTATTTTATGTACATCATGATAATAGAGTGGACCACCTATGGATGCCACAAATACGATATGGTGGACTTAGGTTTGTGTGGACCGCCTATGTCATTTGTAGACGATTCCAAGCTTTCTAATAGAGTCATGACTCATGAATATTAAGTGAAGAGCCCCTGATGTAAGGGTCTGGAACACATGTGATGGATGGCACATGTGTGAAAGATCCGTGCCATTCATCAAGTAGTCTGGGTTGGATCAATCAATTTTGGGTTGACCCAACTGAGTTGAACCATTCAGGTTCAGTTTGACCCAACCCAAACGGAGTTGGTTCAATCAGGGTCAGATTGACCCAACCCAAGTTGCATCGCTTGTACGGAGAACATGGACGGTACAAATCACGAGAAGATGTCAGTACGTGGGCCACAACGGACGATAGATGTTGGGGATCCTGAGTCACGACATAGGGAAAAGAAACGAGGTGGACCAGAGTCCTTTGTAACTATTAAAACACCAAAGTCTGTGGGCCACCCTGCTTTAAATGTAAAATCCATTCGGTCCATCAGGTTCTGTACTAATGGATAGGTCCAAAGGTCAAAAATCAACTAGATCTATACCTCAGATAGGACACGTCACATGGAACGGTGGTAATAGGATCCTGACCTTAGGTTTTTGTGTGGGTCAGTGTGTGTTTTTCTTTCATCAAACCTTCGAATAAAGGTCTAACTGACCATGATGAATAGAAGATACAAAAGTCAGCCTGATGGAAACTCAGGTGGGCCAAACCCTGTGAATTTAGTGGTTATGGGAGTAATTCTACATTGTTCTCATTGGTGTGGGCCCTTTTAGTTCTTAACTGGGCTTATTTTTGTACGGTTGAAATAATGGTTATCACCTGATGGACGGAGTGGATTTTCCATATATAACATGGTGGAGCCCATGGAGCCTTGCTGCACTACACTCCTGTACTAAAACAAGAAAAAAATAAAATTTGAAAAAGAATCTAAGCCGTCCCTTGTGCAGTAACAGCTCCTTGCTAAGCAGTCACATTTTTACGATGATTTTACCCTCCTCTAATTACAACTAATTATAAGGACAAAATATCCAATGGTCTGAATTTGGGCCAGGCCAAAGCAGGCCCAGGCCCCACTTAAGGCCTCTAGGCGGCTAGACCAATCATGGAACGGGCCTAGCATAATAGACCCAGGCCCGACAAAAAAAATTTGGTTGGTCGTGCAACCTAGCCTAGCCAGAAAATTGATAGAATTAAAATCCTGACTACCCATTTGAATTTTCCTGATGTGACATTTTATCGAGTGACACATGTATAGAAAATACATACTTTTAAAGGAATAAAAACAGCTGTCCACGTTTAAAAGAAATGGTAATTTGATAATTAGAATAATATATTTGTATGATATAAAACATATTTATATAAAGTTATACTTAATTGGGTCGAACTGGGACAGGCTAAAATGACTTGAGCCTATGCCCAATAAAAAATTGATTGAGCCATGAGTGCGAGGCTCAAGCCCAAGCTAGGTCTGGCTCATCAGGTCAGGTCATCCCAGTGATGAGGTCGATCACTGTCTTCCTCAAGGATAAGTACTTCGAATCCATAAGGCTTCTCTATACTCCTTACAGAGACTTCTCGAATCAACGATGAAAAGCAATAAAAATAGAAATAAAATTCTAAAAAATTCATAATTTGATTGATGAATGAAATAATCGAGTTCGCAACCCTTTAAATATGGATACCAAGCAATTGGAGAAAAATCAGAAGCAAACTATAACTAAAACTCTTTAAAATTTGTAACTTATTATAAATAGTAAATTTACTTTTATAGTAAGTGTTTAACCACGTTATTCTCCTAACAATTCTAAGCACCTTTCATGTTGGACACAACTCTTAAAGCCCAACGAATGAAGAGTTATAATCAAGCTAAAACTTACTATTTATAGTAAAAACAGAACTAAACATGAAATTCGGTCATCTTGCAAATTTGGCTAGGACAACCCGGCATAGTTGGGTTGGTTGGCTAAAGTAGCTCATCCTACCCAAAATCATATATAATACGTTGAGTAATTTATTCCAGCTTGCGAGATATGTTTATTTTAAGGTTCCTACGGTCTTGATGACTTCTGCCTCTGATGGGGCCTTCTTTGGTCCATCTTGGACATGAAAGCATCCGCGACCCGCTCTACACAAGTTAGGCAGGTTAGCCAGTCCATTCCTACCCGCTCTACACATAATAACATGTTATTATGTGTTTTTTTTTTTTTTTTTTTCCCTTTAAATGTTGGGAGTGCTGCTTGGATCTAGGGTCATGTTGCATTGATCCAAGCCATTTATATCATGGCCACCACTGATGGATGATGCCAAAAATCTTCAAGATGGGAAGATCCTAACTGTGGCACTAAAATAATCATTTAACGGTCCATACTCAAAGGAAAATAACTAATTATCAAACCGTTGAAATATTTCAATATAAAAGTTTTTTTTTTTTTTTTTGTTCGTTTTTGCTATCCCTAATCCTGGTGGGGTCAATCATTGATTTTCTTTGATATCCATATCATTGAAACATGACCCAAGATCCAACGGCTATATATAGTCTGGATGTTTAGAAATAAAAAATAAATAAATATCAAAGGTGTATTATGGCAGTTGTTAGTTCATGTGCTCAACTAATCATGACATTACATCTCAACCACTATAGGTTATAAAACCTCTCCCTCCCTCTATTAAGGCTCCAGATGGACCCGACAACAGGCCCGTTTATGACATTAATGTGGGTAGGCGTGGGCCTCATTTGGAGACCGATTATCTAATGGGCTGACCTTGAGTTGACATTTTGGCTCGATTGATAAATAGGTTGGGTTGGTTAGGGCATTTGGACCTTGGTTTTAAGCTCGAGTCAATAAGGGCATTTACACTGTTGCCCAATGGATGGATTGGATCGCACACATGCGCATGTAAATGGGCTCTTGTAAAGATGTGTGGCTTAGCAAACCTCGTTCCATTGCTCGAATCATTCATTCTAGAATATGGCACATGCAACTCACATGAAGAATGCGAAGGAGAGAAAATAAAAGGAAGAGAAGGGAAATGGTGTAGCTACATTTAAGTGTAGGCTATATAGAGTGGCCTATCGAAAGTCTATTTTTACCAATGCAAGGCAGTTTTTGTAGGGAAGCGCGAAAGGTGAGCTCTCAAGATCTGACGGTCTACAAGAAGTTTGGAACCCTCACAAAGCAGAAGAACGGTGCTCCAACGGCCCCCTATCTACTACTGGAGCAGATAGAACTATTTACACTTCTGATCCTACGGTATATAGTGGCCCCGGATTGCGATCTATGGATAGATTCGTCCCAAGACAAGCCAAAATAGACAGACTATAATGCACTCTATTTCTCTCTCTGTATACTCTCGGTGTTTCGTATGATTCAATGCGTTACATGAGAGAAGCACATTCCTTTTTATAACAGAGGAAGGAGAGTTTGGGTGGGATTGGGATAAAACCTCATAATCCGATCAAATCCCTATCTTCAATTAAAAATCAAATTCATATTTGAATTTGAAATTTAATTGAAAGGAAGAGACTGAGAATACATGGACATACCCACTAGTGATTGCTCACAAGTGGGCCCCACTGGTCTACGTCCAACAGTTTTCATTAGTTTATGGAATAGAGGTTGTCCTCCCCATTGAAATCGAGATCCCATCTCATTTGATCTCCCTTCAGACAGCTTTTTCGAGAATGAATGGCATGAGAGCATCTAGCCCAACTTGAATGGCTAGATGAGAAGCGGCTCCGAGCGGCCCCACCATGCCCAAATGTATCAACACACGATTTACCATAATGATAGTCTTGAAGAGAGCCAGGCCGGCCCTACTTGTAATGGTTCCCCAAGATCCTATATTACCACTAAAAGAGAAACAGCCATTCTCTATCTCTAGTGTTGAGCTACTCATTTCCACTTTTTTAATGTCATAGCTTACTTGAGCTTTTGATTTACCTTGTGTTTAGGTTGATGTCTTAATATGATTTGATGGAATAGATATATGATGTGAAATGTTATACAATCATCACATGAGGCTTTATAGAACTTTTGTTGTGCAGTATCCCTTGTATTAAGTTTATATACGAACTACAGTCAAACGATGAAGAAAAGCTCAAGTAAACTAATCACAATCAAGAATTCAAAAGACAAGCATACCCTATGTTGAAATGCAAAACTATATATTTGTTAGCACCCCTCTCCATAACTAATTATAAGAGTGAAATTGGCAAATCACTAGTAGTATTATATGTACCCGGGGAATGACATGTGCAACATAGGTGGCAAGAGCCAGAGACGAGAGAATTCGACACTTTAACCGTTGCATTTGGCTTTTGTTTTTATGACCGGACGGTTTATTTAATTGGGCTCTTCTTGCATGGGGCATGATCGGAAAAAAAAAAAAAAACTCTTTGATTAAATATTTAAAGTCTTTGATTATATAAAGGTTACAGTGACATTTATATTGAAGTAAAAGAGAGAAATTATCGAATGGTTAAAATAATCAAAGTGAGAGCTTTTTTATTTATTGAATATCCCTGGTAAAAAGTGAGATTCATCTTAGGTTTGGATCTTTAGAAGATGACCTACTTCAAAGGCTAAAGCCCTAACATATCTGGTTGTTTTTAGGCAAACCTTTAAAGAATAGAGTATAGCTTTGTACAAAGGTTTTGATGGCGGATGACTCATGCTTGATGTTGTGGTATATCGGGGCTTTAATTCTACATATTTTTGAGGTAATATCTAAAAATGATCCGGTGCAAACAAATGTATGATGTGGGTGTCACATAAACATTATAATGGATCTCACAAGACCCTTGTCACGTAATCACCTACTCATTGTGTGGGTGCGTGTGTAAAAAATAATGTTGGGATATATTGAAGCACAACATATTGTAACACTTCGGGATGCATTCAAACAAACTATAAAGAGAGTTGTGTTATGAGTAAAAATGGACTGACCAAGGAAATAAGGTCAACTCGAATATCTGTGCTCATCAAGAGGTCATCTAGCTCTAAACCCGACCAAGGAGCTCCTAAACGACTAAAAAGTAGTAATTTACTACTAAAAAGTGTTCTACTCCTCGAAATCGACCATTAGAAAATGAAGTATCTCCACTTGACACTGAGTTCTTCCACACCCATACATTTTCGAGTTGTCACTCGGGTCATTCCTAGTAAGAACCCCGAAGCATGGCTTAGTGCGAAGTAAGGCTCCGAGCTACTACACCGGGAAGCCCCGAGGTCGTCTGCATTCTACTAATGAAAGGAGTTCGGTCTCATTGCTTGGACACAACTTCCAAGGGCAGGTCAGCAAGTCGGTAATCTGCCCAATGCCGAGGGAAGACTCGCCACGTCTCATGAGAATCCAGTCGACAAACTACCCTTCGAAACAACTATGTAAATTAACCTCGGACTCTTGACCTCGGCCCCTTACTACATGTTTCTATTAGTTCCGGCTATTCAGGTCTTATTGAAGAGATTTACTCGAGATCTCAGCCGAAGATCTTGAGAGACGATTGCAACACGCATATGCCCAAGATCTTAGCCAAAGATCTCGGAAGATGTTTTCCGATACGCTCGGGACACGATCCCCTCTACAATATGCACCTACTAAGTAGGGAGATCACATCCACACCACCGCCCTCTTTCAGGTATAAATAAGAGCATCTGTAATGGTGAAAGGTACATATAACGTTACGCACAAACCACTCTAAAAAAATCTTACATTCTGCTAGACTTAGTTAGCTTGTCTTTTTTGACTTTGGCATCGGAAGGTCCCTGCTACACCAGCGTCTCTATCTTTGTCTTCTCTACAAGTATCAAATGTTTAAGGAGGACGTACAAATTTCTGCATCAACAAGTTGCATATAAATCTAAATTCTTATTGTTTTTTATTTTGGGTGAAATCTAAACCCGTTCGACCAATAATAACTACATTTTTTAATTCCAAAATATCTTACTTTTATTTGAAATGTCTTCCCAACATCCAAAAGCTTCCGCCAAGGGAGTGAAAAAAAGTCCAAGAACTGCTCATGTTATACATATCAAATGGATAGTAGTGATAGATGTATTTAATATAGTATATATATATATTATTAAAATTAATTGAATGACCTGATTTCTAAATGGATCTAAAAAATGGACCCTAACCCCATATAATATGGTCGGGTCCACTGTCTATCCGTGGGTCCGGGTGACCATTGACAGCCCCAGCCACCCACCCAACCACCATCTCTCTCTCTCTCACCCACTCATTATGGTAGTTTGAACGAATATGTCCATGACCAACGGCTAATAACACAGAGAGGGTTGAACCATCTACCCAATTTTTTATTTTTATTTATTATTTTATTAAAGATAGGGTAGGTTAGGTACGTGAAGCAACTGAAGGGCCCAGATTCTTCAATGGCCATGAGATTCGGACCCATGACTAACCCATGCCACTCCAGCCATGCAATAACATGAATGTCTTTATTCTAAGCTCTCCAAATCTCAGTAATCTCAGGCTTCAAACCCCTACTAATACACCTACTTCATCAATCGAGGAGTTGCAATTCCTTGGTGCATCGCTATTTGATTAGTGTCCGGATTTGCCACTACAAATATGGCCCATAGTATGATCATCCACACCGTTTATCTGATGGCACCAAATGTGGATGTGGCATACCCCCAAAATCTCAAAGATCGTATCCGTCCATTCATTAGGCCTTATGTTGATAAAGTCTTCACTTAAACGCCTATCTATATGGGCCTAATACAAGGGTTACGATCTTCCGAACCTTGAGATTATTTGGATATAAAGCCACCCATCAAATCAACGGCCTGGATCACTGAAAGATGAGCCTCACCTGCATGGAAACGGATTGGCTACTGACCCTGCCACTAGCCAATGGCTAGTTGTCGGCGCTCTGTGGGCCCCACTATGATGTATGTGTTTCATCTATACCGTCCACCCATTCTTCCATATCATTTTATGGTATGAGCCCATAAACGAGGTTGATCCAAATTTTAAGTGGACTGTACAGTGTTGATTGAACGCCCACCATTAAAAACTTCTCAGGGGCCACAAAAGTTTTGGATGAAGCTGATATATATTGTTTCCCTTCATCCAAGTCTTTATGACCTAATCAACAGGTTAGATGTCAAATAACCATTAGTGGGCCCTAGGAGGTTTTTAATGGTGGACATTCAATCACTACTGTTTTCCCATGGTGTGGTCCACATGAGATTTAAATCTAACTCATTTTTGGGATCAAACCTTAAAATTATCTTTCAAAATGGATGGACGGAGTGGATAAAACACATACATCATGGTGGGGTCCACATAGCACCGACCACTAGCCATCTGGCTGGTGGCAGCGTCACTAGCGAATCCGCGTCCCACCTGCATTCATCAGGTCCTCGGGTAATTTTCACATCCAACCCATCATGACCCTATATTTTTACTCAAAATAAATAAATAAATAAATAAAAAAAAAAATAAAAAATCCTAACTTGAATAATCTACAGATCTATCATGCTGCCTGATCTGAGCCCATCAGATCTAATCCTACGTGGCAGATCTGAGCACCATGGCCATATGTGGCAAAACACATGATGGATGTACTTTTTTAATTATTATTTTTTGAAAGATCTGCGTGGTTTATGTGACCATGGCCCAGATAGCCATGGTCATCAAGTTGATGTTGAAAAATGAGTATTGAGGATCTCCCATATGGGCTGTCCAATTATTTCATGTGCAATGTAGGGATTTCTATATCACATTCATTGGGATGTGTCCCATATACCAATCTTAAAATAACCTAAGTCCTTGATCCTAACATATGACATCTCATTTTTCTATTCCCTTCCTCACTCATTGTATCTATTAGTCAAATGAAACTACATGATCCTCATCCTAATCTTTTGATACGGACCATTGATCATATGGTCCCCACCTTGGATAGACCATTATTTGAAGATCTCCCAGATGGGACAACCCTAACCCTTCATTCAACGATGAGTAAATATAAGGCTAGGATTTTTTAACCTGGGAGATCTTTCGGCCAGGATCCATCCAAAACAAGACGTAGAACCAACGGTTCGGATCAGTAAACCACTTATCCTTGCTAGCACAAGCTTAAGTGCTTATCCTCATACTTCGATCTAAACCATTGATCACATGATCCCCACCATGACCATGATCCAAAAACTCCAAAATAGTACAATCATATCCCTTCAATCAGATCCCATAAATAGACGGTCAAGAAAAGAAACGTACACATAAGTTGTCTGCACTCAACTGAGAAAAGGCCAAAAAATCGAAGGCTAGGATCATCTAACCTGGATGGTTTTTGGGTTATCATTCTTCCAAGACACTACATCAAACCAACGGTTGAGATCAATTAAAAAAAATAATTTAAATGTCATTGGGAAGAGGATCATATAAACTCTCATTAGTCAAAAGGGTGGTAGGGTTTGGTCTCTTGAAATAATAATAAATATATAATAAGGTCATAAAACCTAATGTTGGGATTATTATTTAATAAAAGGTATGTATACAAAGGGCATGGAGTGTCACCAAAGGCAGGTGCATGTGTCCCATTTAAGATTATTGTACATCATTTCATTAATATTTTAGTCCTAACTTCTTCTCCACAAAACGATAAGATTAGATGGCTGGTAGTTCAGGGAAAGAGAGAAGAGGTGGGGCCCACTCAATCACAAGGCTCGAAACATGACATCACACTCGGGTCCCACCTGGAACAGGGTGCATCATGAATCGGGTCCATGATTGTCATGCGTCCAAGGTCAGATGGCGACCGTATCATTAAAACCACGCGAAATAAACAAATTAGAGAAAATATAAAAATAGAGAAAAGGTTTCATACTCTGGTAGTGTGTGATGGATGATACGCAGGCACTTGGGGATTGCGTGGTGGGATATGAGTAAGTTAACTTAAACCTTTCACATTATAGGTCACGGTTTAGATGTGTAATGATCTAAAATTTGGGCTTATTAGATTCTGTAATTACAGGAGTAGTGGACATTTATTGGACGGTTAAAATGAAAGAAATACAATGGTCCTATTTCACAAACAATGGTCCATAAATCAGCGGCTATGATCATTCAACAAATCATATTTTAATATTATAATTTGATGGCGATGCGTCTCGCAATCTAGTCGGTTCAAACTGAGTTAATATAAGCTGCACATATCCTTTTCGAGCTCCTGCTTATCAAGTGTCGTACACAACCGGAGTATCCAGTCACTCCCCACAAAAAAACAAGAAAAAACTTTGATACTCGGGCAGGGTGAGAGAGTCGATACGCCGGCACTTATCAATTGCTTAGAATATATATATAATATATATATATATATATATATATATATATATATATATATATATATATCCGTGTGTGTGTGGAATACAAGCAATTTATATTAGACTGTCCAACGATGTGGGACCCACTTTAGATCAATCTTGAACCGAAAATAATGCTTATATGATAATTTCACCATCCGATTTGTGAAAATTTATTGGATGGATAAAACTAAAAAAATCAAACGGTCCAATTTCCACAAGCTTTTCAAAAGAGGTTAGGATTGTTGATTTTGGGACTGTCCCTTAGCAAAATGTGAGTTAATCTATGCCACGTGTTCAATTTCTGGTGCATATCAAGTGTCATACACAGCAAGAGTATAAAATAACTCCCGCAATGACGGCTATCACCATCCAACCATTTTGAATTTTGGGATATGCCCAATCCACAAGAGGGGCCACCATGTGAACGATCTGGATTTCGTATATATCGGCCACGTGTACAAAGAACGTTAGATATTTTTTTTTCAAGTTAGAACGTCTAGCAGTTGATTCTTTCCCCCTTATTGGCCCTATCTCTTTCTCTATTTTGTTTTATTGTTAGCTTAGCTAGACTATGTCTACTTGAAGATACACAAAGCTCAGCCATCCAATTGGAGAACGTTTGTTCCTCAAAGGTGGACCGCTGATGGCTGTCGACCGATCATTTTCGATTCCAAGTCTTAAGTTGATGTTGGTTGTTATTACAAATAGTCAAATTAGCATGTGCAATGCACGTGGAGAGAAATATTTTCAGAAATTAAGCCTAACATGAAGGAGGGATGGACGTGATGAGGTCGATCATCGTTTTCCAAAGGCAATAATTACTCCAAATCTACGGAGTTTTCCTGAACTCCTCACAGCGAATCCTCAAATTCATAAGAAAAAATAAAAATAAATTCTAATAAATTTAAAAATAAGTTGATTGATGTTAAAAATAAATTTATGATCCTTCAAATAGTGATATCAAACTTAAGAAGAAGTTTCGAAATCAAACTCCCTAAAAGACATAACTTACTATTTATAGATGGCCATGATTTCTACTAGACCTCATGGTTTTCGGCCAAAAATAGAAAGTGTGCCAAAAATAGTAATGGTCCAATTTAGACTAACCACGTTATTCTCCTAAATTTTCTAAGCCCTTTCATGTTGGGCACGACTCCTAAAGCTCAAAGGATCAAGAGTTACAATCGAACTAAAACTTACTATAAGTAGTAAAATGAAATTAAAATGGATTATCTAATAGAATCTCATATTTGGTTGTCTTAAGTAGCTTCTCCTACCCCAAAATCATATATTGTACGTCGAATAACTCATTTCGGTTTGTGAGATACGGCTGCATTAGGGTTCTTATGGTCTTGATCACTTTCACCTCCGATCGGGCCTTCTCTGGTCCATCTTGACCATGAAAGTGTCCGCGACCCACTCTCCATTAGTCCCATCTACTTCAGAAGAACTCGTCCGCAATTTCTCGTCCCGCTTCGGTTCACGATACTCGGTCAGGTCTGCCATGTTGAAAGTACACGAGATCTCAATGTCATCCGAAAGATCAACAACGTAAGCGTTGTCATTGATCTTTCAGAGGATCGGTACTGATCCAATCCTCTTATTTTTCAGTTTGTTGCAAGTCCCAATTGAAAATCTCTCCTTGCATAGATGAACCATAACTTGGTCGCCCACCTCAAACACCTTTTGTCACCGATGCTTGTCGGTTTGCTCCTTATACTTGTCGTTTAAGGCATGTACCTTTGCTTGCACCTCCACATAAATACTCACAATTCGGTCCACCATATGTTCTGTTGTAATGCTCATGCCCGGGAGCTTGGGAAAAGGGACCAACTCAAGTGTGTGGCGAGGCAGTCGACCATAAACAATCTAGAACAAGACTTCCCTGTCAAGTGATTCACCATGTTGTTGAATGCAATCTCTACTTGAGACAATGTTAAATCTCACTGCTTCGGTTTTTCACCTGAAATATATCGAATGAAGTTTTCTAACGTGACATTCACAACTTCGGTCTGCCCCATCGGTCTGTGGGTGGTAGGCACTGCTGAACTGAAGTTGTGTATTGAACTGATTCTATAAAATCCATCAAAAGTGGCTAATGAACTTTGTACAATGGTCAGAAGTAATGGTCTTGGGAATCCCGTGTAGCCATATGACCTTTCTGAATAATAGATTTTCCACATGTGTTGCATTGATGGTCTTCTTACATGGGATAAAGTGTGACATCTTTGATGAATGATCTAGCACCACAAACATTGAATCCATGCCGCATTGTGTTCATTGGAGACCAAGCACGAAGTCCATAGATAAGTCCTTCCAAGGGCAATCAGGCACCAGTAATGGGGTGTAGATGCCCATATTCTGAGATTGCCCCTTAGAGGTCTGATAAATATGACAACGTTGTACCGATCTACTCATGTCATGTACTAATTGTGGCTAGCAATATCGTTCCTTAATAAGAGCTCGCGTCTTGTTTAGCCCAATGTGGCCATCAAGGCCACCTCCGTGTAACTCTTGAATAATCTGCTACCTCAGTAAACTTTTGCAGATGCACAATTGATTCCCTTTGAAAAGAAAACCGTCTTGCATATGTAGGCCACTAGGACGACCCTTTTGGTATTTGATCCATGCGTCCTTAAAGTCGTCGTCGTCGTCGGCATATGTCTTTGAGGCACTTTAACCCAACAACCTCATTGCTCATGGTGACTAATAAAGTTGCACGTCTGCTAAGTGCATCAGTCACTTTGTTCTACTATCCAGCTTTATGCTTTAATACAAACATGAATTCCTACAAGAATAAAATCCGCCTAGCATGCAGATGATTCACGTTAGTTTGGCTATTAATGAATTTGAGAGCTTGATGGTCTGTGTAAAGAATGAACTTCATCTAAATTAAGTAATGTCACCAATGTCATAACGCATGGACCACCACGTACAATTCGAGCTCATAGGTCGATCACTTTTTGTAAGCATTCTAAACTTTTCACTATAGAAGGCTACTGGCCTGCCTTCTTGGGACAAACTCCCCTAATTCCAACATATGAATTATCACATTCGAGCTCAAATAGTTTGTCGAATGTGGGAAGTACAATAATCGGAGTTGTGGACAATCTACACTTGATTTCAGTAAAGCTCTCATCAGCTTTGTCAATCTATTAAAATGGTCCCTTTTTCATGCAATATGTAATTGGTGACACAATGGTACTAAAAGTCTTCACGAACTGACACTAGAATGTCGTTAATCTGTGAAAACTCTGTACTTTGTTGATGTTCGTTGGAATCAGTCATTCCTTAATAGCTCTCACCTTTTTTTCGTCCACTCAGATGCTCCTAGATGTCACTACAAAGCTAAAAAACAACATGTTATTGGTCAAAAACTGTATTTTTTTAGATCGAGATACAACTTATTTTTGGTGAGTACTTGAAGAACCTGTTTGAGGTATTCCTGTAATACTTTGAATTTCGGGGGCCAAGTAAATACTCGACTTTCGATATTTCAGGTGCCACTTATACTTTGCAGAAGCGGGATTATATAGTTTGTTTCACTTAGCATTCAAACAGTTCATAAAATTTAAATAGATTATGCGATGCACCCTGTAATAAACATAAATTTTAACGCAAGTAAATCCGCTAATGAGTAAAATATGTCTTTCCAAAATACGAGACTACAGCTGAGAAAAATATATAGTTCCAAAAATACAAAATTTGTCGGCTCTGAAATCTCATTAACATCCTGCAAGTGTCCTACATCGACCCACACAACAACCGAAGTACGAAGACTCTTCCTTCGGGTTTATGTGTGCCTCCTCCAATGCATCAAACTCTATAATACATGCATCTATAACAGTGTCTGGTTGGTGTTTTAAAACGTCGTCTCAGAGTGAGAGTGAGTGATCAACTTAGTGGTTTCATTAACTCTAAGTTATGCATGTTATCAATTCCACTAACGCAAGTAATGATAAAGACACTTAAACACTCAATTCCTAAATGCTTTTATTAATGCACATGCATGCTGTCGTGAGATGATGCATGCTCTCACAATTGAACACTCCCTCATAAGCGACTCTGTTGATACTCAAATAATGCATAATTTTTCTCATTTATATCTTGGTTTTATGAATATGAATTAGCTTAATGTTCTATTTTACTCTTGTTTGTTTTGTAAGGTGAATTTATGAGCTTTGATTGAAAAGGATGCTAAAAGCATGAATTTGATGCTCAAGAATTACCAAGGCAAGGGATAGATCTTAGGAGACCAAGATTGAAGAATTCACATGCCAAAGATCTAAGAAAATCAAGTGAGGAATAAATAGAATCAAAGATTTGAAGTGAAGAGTCCTGAAATTATCCTTAAAAAGCGTATTCTAAAACTCTGAAGTTTATTTTAAGAAATTGTGTAGAGTGAAGTCTATTTTAGCAAACTGCATAAATTTGAGGCGGTTTCTAGAGTTTTCCAACTTGGTGTGAAAGTTGGAGTTTTTCACTTATAATAGGGCTTCGCAGGGCATTCCTAAGAGTCATTTAAGGCATTCCAAAACAAGATCTAGGGTTTTTAGAGAGTTTTATAGTTTTAATTTGTTTTTTTTTACAAGTTTTTAGATATTTATTCTTTCGTATTGCTTTCTTTCTCTATTCTAGTTATGTTTTTCTAAGTTCCCTCTAGCCCAAGCTAGAAGGGAAATACATTAGTTTGATATTTTTATAGTTATGATGATTGATTATTTTAATGATGAGAAGAATGGTGTATGCATGTTATCTATTGTTTAGGTTTAGTTTTTTATCCTAATATGATATCCATATGTTTCCATCATATGAGATCCACATTGATGGATAGGCTTACCCTGAATCAATTAGATTTTCTAGATAGGAGAGGTTCTCAACCTGCTACATTTCTTTGATATTCATTATCTTATGGATATGAATTCTTAAAATCACTAGCGCTTGAGAATATATATCAATGGTGTAAATCCATGATTTTCTAATCTTTTATATCATTTATTTAAAATGTTTAAATTGTTTTATTTTCATATTAGGCCGAGCATAGTGCTCGGATCCTAGTTGTGTTATCCAAGTCATCATGATTTTGGAACATTAACCTATGTGTGGAACTTTGAAGCTTGGGTGTTGTTTTAATTCAGTTGAATTACATTCATTCAAAACTCTCAAAATCAAATCATCAGTTTAATTGTTATTACTTAATTTGTTTTGCATTTGATTTTCTCCTTCTCACAATTCATTTCCCTGTGGGATCGACCATGTGTTCACAGGATATTACTTATGAACCTCTGCACTTGGAGGCAAGCAATCAGACTTTGACGCCACATTTGTAAATGTCAATACTCTCTCAATAAGCGACTACAATGTCTAAGTCATCACAGCCTAAACTAATGCGATGAGATGAATGTTCGTGTTAACCGAGTGAATTAATTAAGTCCGTTCATCCAACAAAATTGGAAAAGTTGGAACACCTCTAATTATCCAGATTGCTAGGCCCAGGGTGGCCATAGCGGCTCTATGCCTGCGATCCTTAATCCGTATTGGGGTTTACCACCCAGACGACAACTCTCCAATCAATGTGAGGTTAACACTGGGCCGACTGATCACTAAGGACCCGGATGACACAGCCCA
The DNA here is from genome assembly GCA_021015155.1 of Magnolia officinalis. Taxonomy (NCBI): domain Eukaryota; kingdom Viridiplantae; phylum Streptophyta; class Magnoliopsida; order Magnoliales; family Magnoliaceae; genus Magnolia; species Magnolia officinalis. Next base: position 7,335,483 of record JAJHSJ010000010.1, read on the forward strand.
TACGCACAGGGTTAGGCCGCCCATTGACGGGTGGAGTGTGCCTACAAATAACGTAAGGGTAATCACGTAAACGCAATTGTGAAGTGGTCGTGGCTTCATTACAGTTTGATATACTAGGCTCATAGCCTCCTTAATTGCTCATTGGTCACTACGGAAAAACTCGTCACCTCATCGAAAGCTGACAGCACGGACACGGTATCTTATACCACAATGTCCGGCTCCTGAGACTCGAAAATTGTATCACTAATGGTTATTATTAGGCCTCTCATAGGTATGTGGTGCTCTAGATTCTGACAGGCGTGATCGTACATGATGGACACACATGGTTGGTCGGCTATTAGGCTAGTTCGGTTGACTCGGGCGAACGTTGGCATAACCAACATTGGGTGCAAGCATCTAGTGTAGTACAACTAGTGTCGGTTGTCCGCGTTTGCCCCGGGTCAATCGGACTAGCCTGGGGCGGCCAACCTAGTTAGGGCCGCCCTCGTGGGTCTGCGGTTTGCTGGCCAACCCGACTACCCATGTAGTCAAGGTCAATCACTAACACTAATAAATCAATTACGCAACTATAAGGAAGGATATAAACAATAAATCAGAAAATTCTACTCTATTGGGCATTTTATCGAACATGCAGGAAGTGTTATGACTAACATAGCAATTCATGGGCGGTAAGGTAAATTGAGTGCATAGGCAAGTAAGTAGTAGGAAGCGTGAGCAATAAATTAGCAAATTCAACCTATTCTAACAACCAATCGAGCATACCGGCGTCATTACACATGGATAGCAATTCATGGAAAGTAAACGGGTCATACGAGTAGGCACAGGTTAGCATGCATTCATCCATTAATGACACAAATCATTAATCGTGACACGAGGTTTGATAAACGGAAACCTAGGGGTAATGGTTTGCCCTTGGATTGGTACGTTAAATTTGGACTGGCTCCTAGGGTTAGGGTTCCGTAGGTCGGCTTACCGGTGCCCTACACCAGCATAGTTAGCTCGCAAAGGTATATGCAATTGGCCTTTAAGGTTCAAATCTCAAGGACAAGATCGATAGTTACCTCTATTTGTCGTCGGGCCAATTCCGGCGGTGTGACGCAATCACAGCTACGTCGTGGGCTAGCGGGGATGAGGTGAATCCTCTAATCAGCCCCCTCCTACACTTCCTCCCCCTCTTCTCATCTCTCTCTCTCTCTCCTCTCTCTCTCTCTCTCTCTCTCTCTCTCTCTTGTTGCAAGCAAAAATTCGTATAGGAAATGGGTGTTATTTATAGTTCCAGAATGTACACAAATAGCCCCGATGCCCCTTTTTCCATTAAACTTTCCCTGATGGAGGTTCCTTTCGACTTACAAGGTCTATTCAAGGGGCCATTGGCTTATCTACGCTGGGGGCGGGTGCCCCGCTATAGGAGTTATGTTTTATCACAACCGGGTGGCAATCGGATGCTTCGATTAGCCGTAGGGACCCCACTTATGATTGACGGTCGTCGGTGATCGATCGAGGCCGCGACTATACGGATATGAGCGGAGAAATATCTTTTCTTTTTTTAAAAAATTTTTTTACTTTTTCCCCTCTTTTACCTAAATAACGAACCCTAATACATCCTTACCTAAGCAGCGCCACACGAGGTCCTTCTTTCTCTCCTCCTTTCTCTCCTTCTTTCCCTCCTTCATTCTCTCCCGATTTCCCTCCTCTCCTTCTTTCTCTCCCTCTCTCTCCTGATTTCCCTCTCGATTTCCTTCCTAACATGAGAGTCTCTGGCTCGGCTTGACTCAGCCCAGTCCGAATCGACTGGACAAACTCAACTCGATCCGACTCGGTTTCCCTAACTGAGTCAGACTCGGTTCGGGTCAGGCCAGCAAGGATTTGGATCGGATCAAGTCATCCTTGTTGGACTCGGTCCTGGATCGGATCGAGTTCAGGTCGGGTTCTTGGAAAAATTGGATCGAGTCGAGTTGTACCCAATCCGGTCCGACTCAACTCGATGCCCACCTCTAACCTCCTTCCTTAGTGCATACAATAGTCGCCTCACGAAAAGCAACTCCCTATGATTCTGTGAAATCAAATCTATCTCATCCTTTTCATCATCTGTAGCGTATTCCAATCCATCAACATCTGGATCTTCATCGGTATTTTCAGCACTACCATCATTGATGGCGAGGTTAGTCACTTGTCGTTGGAGCAAGTGTTTGATAGATGACCTGGTTGGCCACGATGATTGGAATGGTCAAACCTTAGTCGACCATAGGGGTCTGGGATCCTACTTAGACCGGGAGTAGTCATTACTCCCCTTTAGGGCCTAACTTCCCCGCTTCCCGGATCTCAGTTCGTGGGTATAGGAGCTTGAGTGTGCGTTCCTACAGGTTCTTTCCTTTTGGCCTGTGGAGCTCCCTGGGACGAACCCACCGTGACGACCCTAGTGGTAGGATAAGTCAGTGTGTTGGGATGCTCAAGCTGCACTTCCGCTCGAGTAGCCAATTTGATCGCATCACTCATCGTCCACACGGACTGCATCTAGACCTAATCCTGGTTCGTCATATGCAACCTACTATTAAATATAGTGACTTGTTGCGATTCAGTTTCGACCAAATCGTTTTGTGCCGCTAAGCGGTAGAATTTTTCTGTGTAATCTCTCACCGACCGGGTACCCTATCGACAATTTTAGTATCATTGGAACAATACCTAATCATAGTCACTAGGGAGGAATCACACGTGTAGCTGCTACTTCATCCACTGCTATGTGTGGATTGATGCTTTTATTTGTATCGTCCGTGCAAGTTGCAGTTACTTCCACCAAGCTGAAGCTCTACCCTTCAACTTATAGGCCACAAGCTTAACCTTCTTCAGTTCAAGAATTTTCATATAGTTAAAAAGCCAATCAAGGAAATCATCAATATGAAGTTAGCCATTAAAGATAGGAAGATCGACTCTCATAATGAATTCTCTATATATAATTTGACCATTCGCCGCCTTGTCCAGGATATTGGAGGATCATGTTGTCAACCTCCTCGTCGTTAGATCCCACCTCCTCAGGAGTGATCATGGGGTTCACTGCCAGCACTGTCATGCGATTAGTGCGGTTAAGAGTTCCAGCGCCTACTAGGGACAAATCACTGCCATGAACACAGAACTGCCCCAGGGAATTCGTCATGTGATCGATGGTAGCCTGTTGCCCTTACATGACCTGCCGATTCTCTCACTGTGCTGCTTCAAAAGACATCGCTGTTAAAGGTAAATTTCCTGGAGCATCGTCCATGGAAATGTTATCCGACTCGTCGTTAATTAGAAGCCTCGTTCTAATACCAACTGATATAGTGATGGATGTAATGAGGTCAAGCACCGTCTTCCTCAGGGGATAATTACTTCAAATCCATGTTTCTATTGACTCCTCACAGAGATTCCATGAATCCCTGAGGAAATGTAGAAATAAATTCTAATAAATTCAAAAATAAGTTGATTGATAATAAAAAACGAATTTACAATAATTTAAATTGATAGTGACATCAAACCCAAGAAGAATTTTCAAATTCAAACTCCTTAAAAAATGTGACTTACTATAAATAGTAAACTTACTATTTATAAACTATCATGATTTCTACCTAGACTTCATAGTTTTTGGCCAAAAATAATAAGTGTTTGATTTGGCCTAACCATGTTATTCTCCTAAAGTTTCTAAGCCCTTTTCATGTTGAGGACGACTTCTAAAGCTCAGGGGATCAAGAGTTATATATGATTAAACTAAAACTTAATATAAATAGTAAAAATGAAATTTAAATAGATTATCTGATGGAATCCCGCAAATTTGGTGTGGGCAGCCTGACATGGCTGATTGGTTGGTTAAAGTAGCTTCTCATACCTCAAAATCATATATTATAAGTGGGATAACTCAATTTGGTTTGCGAGGTATGCATGCATTAAGGTTCTGACGGTCCTGATTACTTCCGCCTCCAATCGGGCCTTCTCTAGTCCATCTTAGCCATGATAGTGTCTGCGACCCGCTCTACATAATAACATGACATATTTTCATCCCATATTACTTAAGTGTTTTTTATTTTGTTAAAAATCATTTTGATGTGCTAGACGCATGCAATGCACTGGTTGCATGCACGTAGCCTCAGCAGATGGCATAGCTCCAGTTAGAAAAAAGTGGCCACGCTAGAAAGATAGTCAACCACCCTTTTTAAGTTATAATGTCTCATCACCATGCATGTGGTAGACATGTATGGCAATCTAGACTAACCAAATTGTCAGGCCCCTTATAGATAGAGCATATTTGAAATTTTCACTTTTCAAACCATTAGATTTTTCCCTTTGCATTTTGGGACTACTGACAATTTTATTCATGGTAATATTAACAACCACCAATTTCATACTTAGGATCATTTGATAGATCTCAATCTTTTAAAAATGCTCCGTCATGGTGGGACCTACAATCTGGATGGTCTAGATTGGCATGCATGTATGCCACATGCAAACTGCAATTAAAAGAAGGGTAAAGATGATTTCCATAGTCATACCCAAACTCATACGTACTAAAAAAATTTATATTAGCCTACAAGAAATTCAATTGAACAGTCAAGATCTTAGAACACTTTATAGACGGCCCATCATCCTATGTTCTATAGTCATACACACACTACTATGTGCACCATAGCCATACACAAACGTATATATATTTTTGCTATAATATTTTTTACTATTTTTTATTTAATCGATGTCTATTGAACTATGGCGACAACAATTTAGCATATGGACAGTTTATTAGTGAATTAGTCGGAGATGAGCATTTATTCATGATTTATCTCCTACTTATTTAATTTATATAGAGTTTAAATAAATTATTTATAATTTTTGTTATTTCTAAAAAAAAAATCTAAAAACCTACTTGTTTAGATGGTATGGATTGATAATCTAACCTTTTATATGTTTTAGGTAAGTCATATGGCATTTCAGAAAATCATTTTTAGGGCCATGTGCATTTCCAAATACTTTTCCACGACAAAGTTGATGACCAGACGGACTGATCAGATTGATATATCATCATGCCCGGTGGGTTAATGACAGACGGTTGTAACTCATTGGTGCTTGCGATTCTCTTCACTATCATCTCCCGTACTAGGGATGGCCAGCTATAGACATAGATTCAGTACTACCCCGATAGCCTATGCACAACGTGATGGTATTTGATTGGTAGGTTGGCTGAAAGATAAGAGCCACACAAAGCATGTACGAAAATTGTTTGGTACTCTATCAGAATATTCTATGTTAAAACATAGGGTAATCAAATCCTATCACGTTGTACCTATGCTGACATCGATAAAAGTGATGGTAGTACTCAATCCCCATATCCTATGTCTACACTAACCTGTTGAAAAACTAGCTACTTGGACATGCCATGGCTGTTTAATTCACATGTACGGTTGACACAGGGATGAATGTGATGAGGTTATTCATTGGCTTCCTTAAGGATAACTATTCTGAATCCATAAAGCTTTTCTGGATTCCTTACAAAGACTTCTCAAATCCACAAGGATAAAAAGTAAAGAAAATATAAATAAATTTTAAAAAATTTGTAATTTAATTGACAAATGAAATAAATGAGTTCACAACCCTTTAAATAGGGATACCAAACAATGAAAGAATTTTCAAAATCATACTACAACTAAAATTCTTAGAATTCACAACTTACTATAAATAGTACACTTACTATTTATAGACGTCGTGATGTTTACTAGTGCACAAGGTTTTCAGCTAAAAATAGTGTCCTATTTGGCTTCACCAAGCCATTCTCCTAATTATTCTAAGCACTTTTTTACCTTGGGCGCAACTCCTAAAGCCATATAAAGGAAGAGTTATAATCAAAATAAAATTTACTATTTATAGTAAAAACGGAATTAAAATAGAGAAACAACCGTGGATCTAATGATATTTCGCAAATCCGACTTGCGCAACCCAACGTAGCGGGGTCAAGTGGCTAAAGTAGCTTGTTCTACTCCAAAATTATATATTTTACGTTTGATAACTTATTCTGAATTGCGAGATACGCCCAATTTAAAGTATGACGGTTCATATCACTTCTATCGATGACCGGGCTTTTTCTGATCCATCTTGGCCATGAAACTATCTGCGACCCTCTCTACATCAATGGTAGTATGGAGCCGTTCAACACAAAGCTACATATGCCAACCATGATGTGTACGTGACATACACCCTGTACATCATTTGTACCCACTCTTGCCAGGACATAAGCCCAAAACCAATCCATGCGAGCTGCACCGTATGGACTAGTGGAGATAGGAATGCCCACCGTTGAAGCCTTGGTGGGGCCCACTATGATATTTATGTGCCATCCAATCCGTTCATAAGGTAAGTACCATCGGGATTAATGGAAAACCAAATATCAGCTGATGCAAAACCTCTCCCAACCCAGTACGTACGGTTTAAATTGTGAGCGATCCAACCCACGGTTCACTGTGATGTGTGGCCCACTTGAGTTGGATCTGCCTCATTTTTTGGCTCACGTCCAATCACGAACTGGTTCAAATGTGAAAGAGGTGAATGTCACACACGCATCACAGTGGGCCCACGGAGTTTTGTTATTGCACGGGCAACCAGCAGCAACTGTAGGAATATCGCCTCGTTTGATTGCATAGATCGGACAGGTGCACTTCCCACTTGACTTTCTCCCTGTAGCTGCTACCGGTTGAACAGGTAATGACCCTACTAGCCTGAGTAGAGAAGATGACGCTCTCGCCTCTTTAAATGATTACACCCCTATCCGAGAGAAGTGTCGGATTGGAAGAGAACGGCCTGCCTCGTCGGTGAAATGCAAGTGGCTTAGCCGGTAACAGGCCTCTGAAGAGCATGGTGATTTGTACGATACTCGGGCAGAATAACTCTTCGTACACAGGCACTAACGGACGGGGATTTCCTTTAACACCCTCTTACGGAAACTTCATAGTCGAAAGCTAAGTGGGGCCACTGTGATGTTTGTGAGAAATCAACACCGTCGGTCCGTTTTATCAACTCATATTAAGACATGATCCCAAAAACAAGGTAAATCCAAAACTCAAGTGAGCCACGCAGTAGGAAATAGTAGAAATAAAAGCCTACAGTTGAAACATTTGTAGAATCGGGGAAGGTTTCAAAAGTAGGCATTCCCTCCCCCACTGTTTTCTATAATGTGGCTTACTTGAGTTTTAAATTTGCCTCATTTTTTAAACTTGTAAAATAAATAAAAGAGGTAAATTTCTAAAAAACATTATGGTGGGCTCCACATCAAAAGTCGTCAGCAATCCACGTCCATTGGAACTACTTTCACTAGGATAGGGATTGTCGCAACCCGATCACAGCGATTTTCCTGTGAGTGGATGTGATGAGATTTGATTGGCTCACGTGAGAAGGTTAAAGATGGAGCAAACTTAGGAGTTGTTCAATCAAGTATGTACACATTGCCTGATAGCAAGACCATATGATCGGTCCAATCAATCTTACCACATTGAATCATTCCGCAATCAATGACCCTTTTGCTGAGTCACGTATCCCTAAATGGCAATGGATGAATCATACGAATGTTTGATTAGTGGACGCTTGTTTGTTGAAATAGGATATTTATATGTTTTTCATTTTAATTTGACTCGTAGTTCAGTAATTTAATCTTTAGGTAATTTGGGCGGGCCTGTGCATCACCTATCATACTTTGCCAGAGTATCAAAGACTTTTCTCTACAAGCATTATAAAGCCCCAACCAAGTAAGATGCAGGTCCTTGCTCGTACACCGGTGGGACCACTTGCAGGAGTTTCAACACTTGGTTAAGGGTTCGAGTACCCATAGGTCGTGAAATCCCACTATGGCATGAGTGTGTGGTGTGTGCGCCTGTTAAAAATAAAATAAAAAGTGTAAGATACAAAATATGGTAGCAGATTAGGTGAGCCTCCAACTTCACCCAAGAGGGGTGCAACCCTTACTGTGAGTTAAAAACTTCTTATGGTGCACGTTAATGTTTCCATAATGTTTATTTGTCAGTCAATCTATTGATAAGATGAACATGGATGAAAGGAAAAATATATATATATATATATATCAACTTAATACAAAACTTGTGGCCCATTAATGGTCAATCACCACTGTTTCCTAATGTAAGGTCTACCTGATAATTGGATCTACTTCATCTTTTTGATCATGCACTAAAATGATATGAAAAAATGGATGGATGGCCTGGATAAATAATAGATACATCAAGGTGGGCCCCATTGTATGGGCCACATCGTCTTGAGTGAGGCTGGTCACTGGGGACCTAGTGGGGAGCAGACTGCATGTGACCCGAGCATAGAGATATCCCTGTGTCGTAAGTTGTGTGGGATCCATAGAGATGTCCTTGACAAATCCATTCTGTCCATCTGTTTTCAAAGACCACGATAAGATGGGATTCTAAAAAATTAGACAGGCCGAGAAGTCAAGTGGGACACACCAACAAAATAGTAGGAACGACAATGTCCATCGTTGAAACTTTCCCGGAGCTAACCATGATCTTTACATGCCATCCAAACCGTTCATAGAATTGTTACCACTAAGATAAAACTGTAGAAACAAATATCATCCTTATACAAAACTTATGTCACCGCTAGGCATTCAATTCCCATTGTTTCACATGGCATGGCCCACATGAGTTTTGTAACTGCCTGATTTTTAGATTCATGTCCTACTGTGGTCTTTCAAAATAAGTGGACGAAGTGTCACAAGCATCTCCATGAATATAAAATACGTATATTAAGGTGGGCGTTGGATCATAGACAAGTTATTAATTAAAATAACCCTTAATTACGACGTCATAAAAGCGATGATGCCAACATCTGAAGCCAATATTATTTTAACCCCTTGAGCACTATTCGACTTTTTTATGACAAAAATGCTCTCTATGAGTCGCCCAATCATATGGTGATAGCTTTTTGCGAAAGTCGATAGTGCCTTTTAAGAATGGTGGTATGGGCCCCATTAAATCAATGATTGGGGTCACCCCTCAACCGTTCTGATCCGTTTACTTTAATCGGACGACTATGAACTTAAAGGAGGGTCTTTTAAAAAAAATTTAGAGTTATTTGTGGCCCACAACTACATAAGTATTATGTTATAATTTCAAACTGTTTCCACCAGTGTAGTCTTCCCATGATGAGTTTTTTCCTCAAACTTTGACATATGGCATGAAATAAAAATTCATTTCATGTGAACGACTTGGATCTACTCTAAGACAATGTAGTGGGCTTCACATAAGATGTGGACAGGTTCAATAGATGAGTCCCTCGTGCGGGAAAGACCGTTTGGCCTTTTCCTTCTTTTCTTATTCTTTTTTTCATAGGAGGTGACCATTTGACTATGATTACCGTTACCACCTCAATGGGACCGACACTACCATGCATCCATTGTCATTCCCTCCATTCCAGTGATCTTCTAAGTGATTTTTTATAAAAGATTTTCAATTACACCCTCCGAGGTAAAAGTTATAATGGCCAAATGTAGGTTTAAGTTAGGATAATAGTAGCGTTTATGTGTTGTTTTTGTTTTTATTTGTGAGTATCAATGGTGGGAGTTTGTGGAATGGAGGAGGGTGTGGTGGTTCCTTTTATAATTTTTTTATGGGTATGAATGATGGGAGTTTGTAAAATAGATAAATTTTGTAATGAAAGAATATTATAATGGATGAATATGATGAATGTTGAAATGGATGAACGGTCATAACAGTCATAACTCCCTATGGGTCGTAGATGCCATGAAAACAATCATATAACTCCCTTGTTACATGTTCGATTTAGGTGATTTTATACTTATTAAAAATGTAATTTGATGAAAATTTAAATGACTTTTAAATCACCTCATTTGGACACTATTTGATTGCCCAAAAGTTGGCCCAAAGTTATTGTAGGTCACCGATAATTACTGTGGATCATCAATACTTATTACGCATCGTTGATCCCACGAAAATGGTTATAACTTTCTCACTATATGTTCAATTTGGGTGATCTTGTACTTTTTTAAAAGATATTTTGATAAAATTTCAAATGGATTCAGAATCACCTCATTTGGATACTATTTGGTTATCCAAATGTAGGCCCAAAGCTCATTTTGGCATTTATTACCAAATAAGATATCTAAATAATTGAATTTTAGGCCCACTTTTAGGTAATAAAATGGTGTCCACATAAGGCGATTCTAAATTTATTTGAAAGCTCATCGTATTACCTTTCCAACAAGTATAAGACTACCCAAATCAAATATATAACGAGGGAATTATGAGCATTTTCATGAAACTGATGATCCATAGGGAGTATCAACAATCTACAATAAATTTGGGTACGGTTTTGGAAAATTAATTGGTGTCTAAATGAGGTTATTCTAAAATCATTTGAAATTATATCAAATTCTCTTTTCAATGAGTATAAGATCACTTAAATTGAACATGTAAAGAGGGAGTTATAATCGTTTTCATGAGAATGACGATCCATAGAGCGTACCAGTGATACGCGGTCTCTGATAAACTTTGAACTCAACTTTGGGCAATTAAATGATGTCCAAATGATTTGATTCTAAACTCATTTGAAATTTCATCAAATTACCTTTCCAACGAGTACAATATCACCTAAATCATACATGTAATGAGGGAGTAATAATCGTTTTCGTCAGATCGATGATTCATAGTATGTATCACCGATATTTACTATGGATCGCCAATATTCCCGGTAGATCGTCGATACTCACTGTAGATCATCAATCCGATGAAAATAGTCACAACTTCTTCGTTACATATTTGATTTGGGTAATCTTATACTCATTTGAAAAGCAATTTGATGAACTTTTAAATGGATTTGGAACCATCTCATTTAGATACCATTTAATTACCCAAAAGTAGGCCCTAAGTTCATCAAGGACTGGATCGCTAGTACGTATGTGGATCATCAGTCCCACAAAAATGGTCATAACTACTTCATTACATGTCCGATTTGGGTAATCTTATTGTAACATCCCGGATTTTCATTATTTTAGATTTTCAAAAAATCCTTGAATTTTTTTTTAATTAACTTATATTATCACATACTGACCATTAGTACTCAACGTTAGCTCATACACGAGTTAATCAATCAAAGATTAACCCAATTTAATAGACCAGACAGCCGTGATAGGGCCTAGTGCGGGCCGCCAAGCCAGATGGCTTTTTACACTTAAAGACGGCCTGTGTGGGCCGCCCAGCGACCGATGAAAGTCAGAAAAATTTAAAAATTTAGGAAATCATAGATCTCACTGAGCTTGTGGTCCATCGCGGACTGCGGACCCAGTGGACACCCAAAAGTACCATCCGGCGCTTGCCCAATGCACCCCACCAATGCCAGATTGGAATCTGGCACTTACAAATAAAACTGAGACTCTGGGCCTTTTAGCCTTCAAATTTCTTCCAAATTTATGGTGAAGATTTAATGTATTTTTCTATGCCTGTCCACCAAATCTGGGCCCCGATCGTGGCACGATGATCGTTGATCGCGAATCGGACCCGTACGACCAAACCCCATATCCGATCGTCCCCAAATTTTGCGTGGCCCCTCTTCAGGTCATGGAGACCTTATCCTATAAGTTTCATGGCCAGAGGGCCGCCAAAACTGCTTCAATCATCTGAATGGGCCTCTCAGGGCCATTTAAATATCGGAATTGCTTACTCAGACCCTATATTTGTTCATCCGTTTGTCTCCAAATTTTACATGGGCCCTAATTGAACCATAAGACACCTACCCACCGAATTTGGTGGCTTAGGGGGCGTTAGGACCATCCTAACTTCAATAGGGAGCCCTAGAAGGCTAGTTTGGAAAATTGTGGGAACTTAAGTGATTTGAGTCATCCACTCTTATGCCAAGTTGAGGATTTCAGACCATCGGTTTATGACCAAACTTTACCCGTGGATTAAGGATATTTTTTCGCTCACATCCGTATAGCCGCGGCTCCGATCGACCATCGGTGACCATTGAATAGACTTCTAATCATATCTGTCGATCGGCACGTCGGAATGGCTGGCCGATTGTGTCCATACGTAGATCATCATTAGGACTAACTATCCTACGGTGTATATCGACTAGTACACCCCATAGGCTAGAAAATTCCTTTCATAGGGTTAGTATAGTAAAGACCTAACACTTGGGGCCAATTGTACCAAAACTGGCACTATATAAAGGGTTTCATTTGGGCACCCCTCTCCCCATACGATTTTGCCCTAAGAGAAAAGGAGGAGAGAGAGAAGAGAAAGGGGGAGAAAGATGAGAGAGCAAGAGAGTAGAGAGAGTGGAGGTGAGCATGGTGGACTCTCAATCAAGGTGGGGCCCAAGAGGATCAAACCCACAACCTCCTACACTTTCTCCAAGAGGAAATCCTACACCACATCCACCGAAAATCGTCCGTGGGCCATCTAGGTAAGATCTCTCACTCTTTTCTCTTGAAATCCTTGTATTGAAGGAGAAAATGTATGGATTTCTCTCATGTTTGAATTGTTTTAGGGATTCCAGTCGGCCAACCTCCAAAACCCTCATCTCTAGGTCGTTTCCAAGCCTCTAACAAATCCAAAGGTGCGGACTATTGTTCTTAGGTGGCCTAGCACCAATTTTAGTACGAGCGTAATGATTTTGATTGCTTGGATGTTATGATTTAATAATCTAGAGAAAGCCCTAGGAATGTATGTTGTTGAAACCGTATGGATTTGTATGCTTAGCCTCCATGATGTTGTTCTTTCTTCTCACATGCTTATGTGTATGGATGAATCCTTGCTTATGCCTTATTGTTTTCTCCATATATTGTTACCTCATAATATGTATGCTTTCATTACCCTTGTGCATATGATGGCTTGAGATAGAGGAAGTGCGTAACTTCCTCACCCACACCCACACACCTCACATGCACTTGTTTCATGATATTGTTAATCATGCTAGCTATGAGAATCTGAATTATATGTTGAGAAGTTTGAGAGCAAGATGTAGTTTGTACTAAATTATACTTTGGTAGCCGGCATGCTATGAATCACCCTTCATATCCTTGGGATGGTCAGGAATCATGAGGAGAGATGGTTGTCCCATTAGTGGGACTACCCTCAGGCTAAACCCGTGGGTTTGGGCGGGTGTGTTCGGGTGGCTGTAGTTCGACTACATGGGTCTTTTGTGCCCGAGGTCACTCGTCTCACGCTCGCTTGACTCGTACGGTCTAGCCTACTGTCTGACCAACCCTGTATGTTAACCATGTTTGCTCACATATGTATGGAACCTGAACCACCCTATAACCGTTGTAGTCCATCAAAAATCCACTTGAAACTGGTCCACAACCTCGTGAGCCCGGCATGGTGGAATGGGACACTAGGTGCGAGCTATCGGCCTACGCTGAGGTACCGCGCCTCTCCGTAGTGACCGCGAGCGATCCCTTTCTTCCGGCACTCCTCATGTGCTTGGTGTCGGGGATGAGGAACCCGACGGGATCACGGACCGCGAGGTCTCGGCCTCACGCGTTGATGGGGTCTTGGCCTCGCAACCAGCTTAGGGCATTGATACGTAGGGTGAATCAAAATTCCCAACTTGCTGGATGAATGGACTTAACTAATAACTCGGCTAACACGATCGCATTGCACGCATTAGTTAGGGTGGCGACTCAGAAGTCGAGGTCGCTCTGAGGGAGTGTTGTCATAGGTGATCGTTAGATAGAATCGCTTGAGGGAGTGTTGTGGCGAGGGCATGCATCATATCATCCCGCATGCATGCATTTTAAATAAAAGTTATTAGGTGTTGATGATTGTCTGCTTTTCATTAAGTTCATATTACAATTGATGCCTGTTATAACTTGAGACCAATAGTTCACACTGAGTTGATCACTCACTCCCACTCTGGGACAGTGTTTTAAAACACCAACCAGACCCATTCATAGATGCAGGTGACTCAGGGCATGAAGAGCCTGGTGAGGCAAGCTTGGACGAGGAGGACGGGCTCTCCTACTTGCAGCTGATGGGCGGCTCTCCACCGGCTTGATCGAGCTGGATTTGAATTTGCTGAGCTGTGGGCTCAACTTTATTCTTTTTGAACATAGCATTCTTTTGTTATTCTGTTGGGCAACGCCTTGGGCGACCCTTTATTATTTTTAGACCTGTATATATGTGAGATATCCTTCATTTCAGTAGGCTGGTGTGATTGTGCTTCATGCCTCAGGTAATTCTAATTTGCGCAGTTAAATTTGATTAATCATAAAAACCATAAATGCATGATAAGTGACACTCGGGAACTCCGGAGTCGAGTCTATGTACGACTCCGGATTTTCCGGGGCGTTATACTTATACTTATTGGAAAGATGAATGTTTAGATGGATGCAGGTGTGCACGTATGCAGATGCATGCATATGCACCAAAATGAAGAAGAAAAAGAAAAGGCCAAAAGACCTTTCCATGCATAGAGGTGTACATCGAGTCGAACCGAGTCGAGCTGGCCTCAGCTCGACTCGGCTCAGCCATTGGCTGACCTCAGCTCGAACTCGGCTCGGCTCAATCCTCGAGCCTGACTGGCTATGTAACACCCGGCCCATCCAGAACAGTGTCCTGAGGCATCCATGTGGGAACTGCCGTAGGACTGCTCGATTAAACCGCTCATGTGAGGGATACCACCAACAAATTAACCTGGGTTATGCCCTTAATACGGTCAAGTCTGATTATGTTCGGACCAAGCACAGGCCGTAAAGTCGGTCTGCCTGTCTGTACTTGGCAACTGCCTGTATGGGCCGTGCAACGCCCAAGGAATGGTAGAAAAATCTAAAACTTTGGGAGGCCGTGGGCCTCACTGGGCTCGTAGTCCATCATGGACCACAAACTCAGAAGACACCTGGAAACAGACAACTTCACGCCATCTAGTTAACACTTGCCTAATGTGACTTGCCTTGGCCTTGGCCTAAGGCTTGAAGTATTAAATCAATGGCCCTTACTTAGAATAGGGAATCATAGCATTTTAGCCAACGGATCTCTTCCAAATTTATATCAAAGGCTAAAAATAATTCTTTACACTCATCCGCCAAATCTGGTCCCTAATCGAGTAATGGTGACCGTTGATCGCAAATCGAGCCGTTATGATAAAACCCCACATTCGTTTGTCGTCAAACTTTGTACAACCCTTCATTAGGCCATGGACCACCTATCCTATAAATTTCATGGGCAAGGGGCCATCAGGGCAGTCTCAGCAGCTAAAGGGGGGAGTTCTACAGGGCCATTGGATTGCAAATTGGGCCATTACGATAAAACCCTGCATCCGTTTACCGTCAAACTTTGTGGAGCCCTTCATCGGGCTATGGGGCACCTATCCTACAAATTTATGGCCAGGGGGCCATCAGGGCAGCCCCAATAACCAGAATGGGCCCCACAGGGCCATTGGAGGCAATTATTAAAGTGCAGGGCCAACTGAAATAAATCTCTAAATATTTATATCCAGCCCTCCCATAAACTCCAGCAATTGAGAGAGAGAGAAGAGAGAGAGAGAGAGAGAGAGAGAGAGAAGGGAGAAGAGAGAAATGTGATAGGGATTGTGGGTCACTGGTGCTTAGGATTTGGAAACCCCCGCACCTACGCCTTCCATTGGCCGAAAAACGCTGACCCAATCACCGTTGGAGCAAAACCTAGTTCAATCTGAGCTAAGATTGAGCTCCAATCCATCCCCATCCAGATTTTAGTAACATGCATGCAACTTATCCCTACTCCATGTAATGCAGGGCCCCGGCTCATCGAGTTTGGGGACCCGTCGACACTAGAGCAACCCCGAGGACTACCCAAACGACAATAGGTGCGGACCATTATCCTTAGGTGGCCAAGTAGTAATTTCTGGATAAATATAATGATTGTGGATGTTAGATTGATGTGCATGAGTAATTTAGAGAAAGCTAGCTAGGAACCTATATGATAAGTTCACCCAACATGCATGCGTTGATAAATTGTTGTTTAATTAGTTTTCAATTTGTTTGGCCATGGAATGCGTGCTGCATGCTCATCCTTGCATCTGATCTTTATATATTCTTCTTTGTAGCATGCACAATTGTATTTTTATAGCTGTATTTTTTCTGCATTATGAATGTCGTGTTATCTCTGGTCTCCTAGGTAATCCAGCATCACATGCACACACGTCTAACTTATGCTGTTAAGAGTAGATGCATTCATTGTAATATCTTGAATTTTATGCTAGATGTATTGTACGCATAATTCCATCTGTACAAAGATGAACACTTAGCTGAAATGTTATTGAATACAACCCATTTTCCTAGTTGGTCAGCAAACTGAGATTTTTTAGGGTGGTCCCGTTGGTTGGACTGTTCTGTGACTAGACTGACTGATTTGGACAAACGCAAATGGGTGACAGTAGTAGGACTACATGGGTTGCTTGCACCCGATGTCGTGTGTTATGTGCTCACCCGAACTTGAGTTGCCTAGTCTACCGATTGACCAACCATGCTTGTTAACCATGTTTGCTCACGCCTGTTTAGAACCCAGAACACCCCTTGCTCACTGACAACAGCTAGAAATTGATCCACAGTCTCGTGAGCTAGGCATGGTGGAATAAGACATTATGTCCGAGCTGTCGGCCTACGCTGGGGTGACGAGCCTCCCCGTAGTGATCCGCGAGCAATCCCGCTTTCCAGCACTCCTCACGTGCTTGCAATCGAGGGTGAGAAACCCGATGGGATCAAGGATCGCGGGGCCCTGGCCTTGCACGTTGAGGGGTCATGACCTCTCAAACGGATGAGGGCATTGATATCGTCGGGGTGTACCAGTTTTCCCAACCTTCTAGATGAACGGACTTAACTAAAAACTCGGCTAACATGTTCACGATCGCATTGCATTAGTTAGGTTAACGACTCAACAGTTGAGGTTGCAATGAGGGAGTATTGGTCATGTGCGATCGTTAGATGAAGTCACTTGAGGGAGTGTTGTTGTGAGGTCATTCATTATACCATAATTCATGCATATGCATTAACAAGATTAGTTAGAGATGTGTGAATGTATGATTTTCATTAAATTCATCATAGAATTGATATTTGATGTAACTTATGGCTAATGGCACCACCCACTGAGTTGATCACTCACTTCCACTCTAGGACGGTGTTTTAAAACACCAACCAGACTCTTTAGTAGATGCAGGCGATGTAGAGTTTGACGAGCCGAGCAGGGTGAGTATAGACGAGGAAAAGGAGTTTTCCTACTTCCAGCTTAGGGGCGGGTCACCGTAGACTAAGCGGGCTGACTATGGGCTTTTGAGCAGGGGATTTAGCGCACTACTCTTTTAGACATTTTATATATGTATTTTGTCGGGGCAACGCTTTGTGCAACCCGTTTAATATTCTTCTAGACTCGTATATCTTAGCCGCCTTCATTTCAGTAGACTAGTTGTGGTTGTGGTTTATATTCTAATCGATTCCATTTCTACTTATTTAAATAGGATTATATGCAAATCACTAAAATTAAGTTAAAGTGACACCCGGGAACTTGGAGGTCAAGTGTTTGTATAACCCCCAAATTTCAGGGCGTTACAGGCTAGCTCAGCTCGGTTCGGTCAGCAGCTCTGGCCAGCTCAGGTCGAGTTTGAACCGAGTTCGAGCCGAGTTCGCCATTGAGGCATTTCCACAAACACCTGGATTGCACCTTCAAAATCTCTCTGTATGTGAAACAGAAGCAATGGTTTTACAGGTATTTTATTAAACACCTTCTAAACAACATAAAAACCAAGAAAAAAAAAAAAAGGTATTTGTTTCATCTACATACCTTCCTTGCCACCAACCACACTTTGTTGAGTCATTTTATCAAATACTTGGTAAGAAACATCAATGGCAAAGTAACCGAGTCACTGAACTGATTCGATCCAAATTTGATTCGAGCTAGATTTGATCCGAGTCGAGTCGAGCTGGGGCCTGCTCAAACTCATTTTCGAGCGCAAAAAATCAGCTCGACTCAGATCAAACTCAACTTCTAACTGAGTCGAATCAAGCTTTTTTTAGTCGAGTCGAGCGAGCTAACCGAGCTAGCTCGGTTCGTGTACACCCCTACCCACGCAAGAGCCTCACCTATTGAATCTATCTCGTGTCTTATAAGGGCTTACTGGATCATCTTGGAGCAAATTTAGGTCGTATACATAAAAAGAGGTTTTTATTTTATGAGATCTACTGAATTTTGAGGAGAAAACTCATCACGGGTGGACCACACCAACAAAAATAGTTCGAAATTAACGCACAACACTTATGCAGTTGTGGACTACAAATAATTCTTTAAAAAAAAATAATAAAATTGAAATGACTTTACTATGGATTCACAGTTGTCTGATTAAAGTGAACAGATCAGATCAGCTGATGAGTGGACCTAATAATTGATTTAGTAAGACCCACACCTTCATTTTCAAATGACTCTATCAATGTAACGCCCTGAAAATCGGGGGTCGAGCATAATCTCAACTCCCGAGTTCCAGAACATCACTTATGCAACAAAATGAATGATGATTGAATGTTGACTGTATTCGTGCATTGAACATGAGTGAGATTAAGCCAAAACAGCATATCATACTCCAGAGACAGTTAAATTTGCAAGCGGAAGACTGTGATAGATAGATAAAATATATAACTTATGATGAGTCTCCAGAGTGTGATCACATTACCAGGTTAAATAAATACAAGTGCAGTTCTAAAATGTACCAAATGTGAGGAAGTGTAATGCCTCCTATCCCATGTACCATAGCCCCGTCAATACAATATCAGGTCTTCATTGACCTGCCAGAGAGATACAGATAGGAGAATTCCTCCTATCATCATAGAAGTAGTCCGGCTCTGCTTCACAAGCATCGCCACCACCTGAAACTCAACAAATCTGGTTGGTGTGTACAACACCGTCCCGTAACGTGGGAGTGAGTGATCAACTCAGTGGAACAGTAAAGCATAAGTTAACATGTTATCAAATCAATCAAGCAGTAATGATAAAGCAGTACAAATCAAGCATTTCTAACTACTCTTGTTAAGTGCAAAAATGATATGACATGATGCTGTATGCCCTTGCCAAACCACCCTCAAGCGACATCATCTTACGTTCGCGAATGCTTACTCCCTCAGTGCGCCACATCTACAAAGCACATGCGGTGCGATGATGCTCATGATTACCAAGTTTTTATTAGTCCATTTCAATCAGCAGTATTGGGAAACTAAGGTACCTCCCTTGTATCATTCCCAACATGATCTATTCTAGGGTCGTCAATCCTAGTTATTCTCATACGATATTATAGTTTGAGAAGCATAGTGAAGGCATCACAAAGGGCTCGTCACCCGTCAGCGCGGATACAGATCTCACCGTATGCGGCTCAATTGCTGGCCGTCAGCTCGAGTGCAGGTCTCACCGTACTCGGCTCAATCACTAGCCATCAGCTCGAGTACAGGTCTCACCGTACTCGGCTCAACTCACACTCTAGTCGCTGTGAAAGACTCGTCGCCAATCACAGATACTTGGAGTACCCTCGATGATACTACGGAGGACTCGTCGCCCATCAGCACGAGCACAGATCTCACCGTACTCGGCTCTCGCTGAAGTATCGACAGCTCGAATACAGTGTCCCATACCACCGTATTCGGCTCACGAGTTAGTTGCGCAATGGTCACTACGGGGAGGCACATGGCCCCAGCGTAGGCCGACAGCTCGACCACGGTGTCCCATACCACCATGCCCGGCTCATGCGACTTAGCGGATCTAGGTACCATGGTTAAATGGGGATCGCCACTGGTAAGTTTGGTACCCTAGGTTCAAGCAGTAGCGACCAAACAGGGTGAACACACAATTACACTTCGGTTTAGTTGGCGAGCCTGACTAGCTCGAGCGCACCACAAGTTGAGCGATATGGAGCGCAAAAGCACTCCGTGTGGCCAACCACTATCGCCAACCGAAGTACGACTCGGGTTCGCCAGACACGTCCTTTGTGGCGACACGAATCTCAGCCACAATCGCAAGTCTGGTACCGAATGTTTGGACTATATACATAGTCCCAAACTCAAACAGTTTTCATCGATAGCATGTGAAGTAAAGCATGATAAACAAGCAATACAAGCATGTTAGTAGGCATGTTATAAAGCATGAAGTAAAACATGAAGTAAAGCATGTTATAAAGCATGTTGTGAAGCATGTAGAAAGGCACTATCCACATAGGGATACAATTACATACACATTACAGGTAAGTGGTTCTAACGAACCACCGCATGGAATGGACCCCACATGTCTCTAAGGGAGTCGGAAATCCCATATCAGCGCCTATCTACGGCACTAATACCTAGACAATTACTCATACAAGCATTTACACAACCACTTAAAATACACTATTCCAACATACATGACGTATGTTAGCGAATTTCGTGGTAGGGCTGTCCTTTCGCCACGTGAGCATTTTACCCATGTATATCATAATTATACAGCAAATAATCATTACAATTGTATTCCCAAAATCCGCACGTATGTGGTATTTCTAGAATACGCAATTTCAACATACATGACATTTACACATGAACATGTATTTTTGCGATTCCTTTCACCGAACTAGCATTTTATCCACATATGATATAATCAAACATTAAATAAACATGTCAAACATTTTCCCAACAAAAATACGTATACGGTATTTCTACGTATATCTAGAGTATGTGAAATTCCATATTCTACATCGCTAATCGAAACAGGAAACGGAAAGCACTTTGTACATGTGCATTTGCATACAGATCATGAATCTATCATTATCTGACATTGAAAGCGTTGAAAAACGTAACTTATACACTTAAAGTCCTCACCTCAGCCCTTGGAATTCCAACGAATCAGCAAGGGTGATGGAGCTTCCGTATACGGGAGTTTCCTAGCCTAAAGAGCGTATCCGATTAGCTTTTTCATAGCCTACCACTATCCAACCTCAAATTAGACCTAGGGTTAGGGTTTCTTACCTTCAAATGGGATGGACACCGCCGGAAAAACACTTGGAATCAGGCGGTGAAGGCCGTGTGATGAGTGGAAGCAGCAGGAGGAAGATCGGCCTTGAACTCCAAGCCTTTCTCTCACTTTTCTCTCTCTCTCTCTAAGGGTTTACTCCCAAATTCGTATGGCTGTGAGAGGGGCTGTTCTAAGCCCCTTTTATAGCCAAAATCATGTCCAAAATAGACTCAGGTTCAAGGGTGGCTGCATATATAGGCAATTCGCCACTTTCCAAGCTCAAAAGGGGTGTTCTGGTGGCCCTCCTTGAGCCAAACGTCAGACTTAAGCTCACCATCTATGGATCTACGTGGGATTACGTTCTCGACTCGATCGGATTCCCAGATCGAACGTGGCAGACCACTTTCAGTTCAACGGTCAGTGGGCCACGATCAGAAATTCTAAGTACATGTAAATATTCCTGAAATTTTTCTTAATCCGAGGGTGTAATTTGGTCTGATTCTGACGGTCAGGTTGCTTAATACTGACGTGCAACCGAATGATGCCAGATCACTATTCCTGATATTTTCATTTGGATGGGAATAGTGTTTTTTCACACTCCCTCGCTCCGGATCGAAACGAATGGTCGTGGGACATCGGCTGGACCTGATTTTTGAGATGATTGTCAAGCCCAGTGAGGCGGTCCTAGTTCCTTAACTTCGTGTTAATCAGACTTCCGATGTGCGGTCTAGACCTAATACGAAGTTTCGAGATGCTCCCAAGAGCAGTCGGGTAATGAGATTGATCCTAGATTTTAGGGTAACCTAGCGTCAATGATTCTGCAAGTTTTGGGTCTTGCAGATCGTATTTAAAGCGATCCCAACGGATTTCATGGCTAATCGAGTTTTGCACTTAGTTAACTTTGTTAAATTTCTAAAGGATTTAATCTTAATTGTTTTCTGGTTGAGATGGTACTTAGGCCATTGTAGTTTGTATATAAAGTGATCCAAGTTTTACTACTTAGCTAGTTTAAGATAGTGTCTAGGGCGAAAGTGCTTTGAAAGATTGAAAGCACAAGGTAGTGAAGGGTGGGATTTGTGAAGAAAATGGTTTAAAAAAAGGGGATTTGAAGCTTTAATTGAGCGTTTGGGAAGTTAAACCTGTGTTAGGATTGACTCATCGCCTAAGGACGTCTAATTCCAGGTTGGCGAAAATCTAGGATGTTACAATCAAATTCCATAAAAAGCGACCATAATACAAGCATACGACCTATAGAGAAGCATTTTTGTTCTACAAATAGCTAAATAGTGACCAAGAGGCTAAAATAATAATAATTTCAATTGCTAATGTCCTTACTTTTACCACTATCACAGTTGTGCAGCCCATTGTCACCAATTCAGAATCTCAAAGATAAGATTGATTGAACAACCTTGGATCCAAGGACACTTGTTTGTGTAAATAGCGTCGTTGGATATCTTCCATTTTTAAGGCGTGTTTGGTCCATCATTATTGTACAATGATTGCATGTCTAGGAATATAATGGCATTATAGCCATCCAATTTCATGTTTGGGATAAAAATTTTGCTACCAAAAACTCAAATTAAGTGAAATCAAGTTTAGTGGACCATGGAATTATAATCAATGGAACAAATTCACAACGGATGTCATTCACTTGTAACCATATATATCCAGAATGTCATGTGTAAATGGTGTACGTAGATGGACGGCATAGATAAATGCATGCATCAATGTGGGGCCCACATATGTAGTGGATTTCAAAATCCACAAAAACCCTGTGCAGGACCAAATGCTATTAACCGAGACTAAATGCAATTCCATCCCACCTAATTCCAATCTTTATCATCTTATCTAAATGCTGGATGGAATTGCACAGGGCCAAATGCAATCCTATCTCACGTAATCCCACGTAAGACCCTGCACCAAACACCCTTTTACTGTCCAATAATTTCTACTAATCTGATAGTAAGATAATCGAATAAGCTTAACTTTTATTCAATGATGCACTACATTAGATACCATAATCTGGACTGTTTAATTTGTCTACTCGTATTCCATGTGTACAATTTCTAAGTGCCTGCGTATCATCCATCTGCTGCCCAAGAGTATCAAAGTTTTTCTCCTGACATAATTGCATGCGAGTAGTGCGGTTGTGGGTTTAGTGCATGGAAATATTCCCATGCACATACTTGTATTTGGAATTGTTGGATTCCCATCGTCCATCCAAACTGACCATTAGGTCCAGTCCCCTCTTCTTCCTCTACTACGAAAAAATCACAGCTATCAGAACATGCGTGACTGGATATCAATTACAAACAATTCCCTACGTCCATTTTGCAAGTCACGAACTGGACACTTTAGATCATCTCATCAGTATTAACTTTTCAAGGAAGCCTATAAGGAATACATTGGACTTAATGAACGGTCCAGATAGGAGATGTGGATGCCAACGGGTCCAAACGAAGCTATGTGCATGGAAACCTGTTTCCATGCACTTTGCCCCTTCGTCATTACTCATTGCATTTCTAATCAGTCCTATGTTTTAGACATAGCATCTTCAGATGCTCTCGTGTCGCTGGCACGTGCCTAGCATCTTTAGAGGCTCTCGTGACGCTGGCACGTGCCACGTGTAAAATTATCAGATACACATTCCAATCTTTCACTGGACCATCCTTTCTATGTAATGCTGTTCATGACCCCTAATATCCTGTCTCATCAATGCTATATAAGATGGACGGCTTGGATTACACAACTAAACAACCAGATCATTCTCGGCAGGCCCTCTATTTAATTGCCCATCTATTCAATGAATCCTCGATCAGAAGATCCCAACCATTGCATCCTTCAGTTTGGAAACCAACGGTCTGGTCACGGAGTTTTTCATGAAAATCTATGCGGGAATAAAATGAACGGTCGTGATCAATGATTAACTGTCCACATGACAAAAACCAGCAGGGTGCATTACAACTTAAGTACACCCTCGGTGTACTCGAGCAGTCCTCAGCTATTATTATCAACGCCGTCACTGTCTACGTCACTATAATTTAACGGCGTCGAACGTTGCACGAGCTCAGAATCTTTAACGGCGTTAAGACATCCCGGGTCCACCAGAGTTCCTGAATGGAATGAATTATTGACTGTTACAGTACTGTTCCTACTGTCAAATCAAGCGTGGCAAGACTGACTTTCTACTAGAAGGTACTGTACTATTGTTTGTCGAAGGGTGTGGGTCCCACCCTTTTCAACCTAGGGATTCCACTAATTTTAACGGTTCAGATTACAGAAAGGCTATTCCAGCTGTTACCGCCTGGCCGGATGCGGAATGAACACTGAACATGCCAGTGCCGATGTCGCTATTGGTCGGTTGTCCATGGCCCACCATGATGTATGTATTTCATCCAGGCCCTATATCCATTTTCAGCTCATTTTAACGTATGAGTCCAAAAATAAGGTAGATTTAAATCTCAAGTGGGCCACGCAGCAGGAAATTATTGTGATTGAATGCCCACCGTTAAAACCTTACTGGGGTCGTAAAAAGTTTTGGATGAAGCTGATATTTGTGTTTTCCCTTCGTCCAGGTACCTGTGACCTAATCAACGGGTTGGATGGAAAATAAAAATTACAGTGGGCCTGGGAAGTTTTTAATGATAGGCTTTCAATCAAAACTTGTTTTCTTATATCTTAACATGAGTTGGAAAAATGGATGGACGGCGTGGATGAAACACATTCATCATGGTCTGGCCCACGGACACTGATGAATAGCTACGTCGGTACGGGCGTTTGTCAGTTTGGAAATCCGCATCCTGCCGGAATAGCAATTTCCTGCGATACTTCTCGGCCTAGGGGCGCGGCTTCAGTGGATCCCCAACCATGGAGCCCACCTGGATATATTTGACTTAAATCCACGCCGTCCATCAGTTTTTAAATATTATTTTATGCCAAAATACTAAAAATAAAGTAGGTCCACATATCCGAAAGACCACACACTAAGGAAATAGCAGTGATCGCCCATTAAAAACTTCTCGTGACTCACCAAAGTTTTTAACGGTGGGTAATTAGTCACTGGTGTGATCCGCTCTATCTGTTTCATTTTTGTGATCATGTCCGAAAACGAGCTGCCAAAACGGATGGACGGCGTGGATGTAAGGAACATGCATCACAGTGGGACCCCACAGTCAGGGATCCACCGAAGGCACGCCCTCTTTTCAGGAGCCATGCAACAAAAAGCTGTGTGGTCCACTGTGAAGTCTCTGTGAAATCCAGGCCGTTCATTAGTTGAGACAGATCTTTTTAAGACGTCAGTCTAAAAATTATCCAGATCCAAAACTCAAAGACCACACTACAGGAAACAGTGATCATGTGAACGCCAGCAGATGAAACCTTCACATGCCACTGAGGCATTTATATGCCATCCAACCCGTCCATCAGATTATTCCTGCCATGACGAGGGAAAACACAAATATCAACCTGATCCAAAACTTCGGTGAGCCTCAGAAGGTTTCGATGGTGGGTCTCCCCATCTCTAATGTTTCCTATGGTGAGGCCAGCTTAAGATTTCTATCTACCTGATTTCTGGGTTCTTGTACTAAAACAATCTGGGGCAACTGATGAACGGTGTGGATGGAACATAGACATCATGGTGTGTCCCACAGAGTTTTTTGTTACACGGGCTCCCTCCCTACATCAAGTGCCGTACGATATCGGCGTCCGTTACTGGATGTTGCTTCCGGTCACGCGTGTTTCTATATCTTAACCGGCCGTATGAGTGTTGGATACTCCGATAGCATGCACTTGGGAATACGCACCTCAAAACAAATGGTACACATCGTGGGGCCCACCATTGATGGAGAATAACTATAAAATTACATTGAACAGATGATCCCAGCAGTACAATTGGTGATACTGATACGAATCGAGAATCATGTGTCGACTGGACTCGAATTTCGCTGTGAACCCTCCGTTGACCCCCACCATCATGTATGTGTTTTATCCACACCGTTCATTTATTTTCCTCAGCTTATTTTAAGGTTGCAAGTCCAAAAATTAGCAGATCCAAATCTCTAGTGGACCACACCACAAAAAATAGTGGTATCTGAACACTCACCATTAAAAACTTTCTAAGACCCACTGTAATGTTTATTTGACATCTAACCTAAATAGATCACATATATATGGACGAAGGTCACACACAAATATCAACTTAATGTATATTTTTATTCAATCACCACCGTTTCTTGTGATGTGGTCTACCTGAGATTAAGATCTACCTAATTTTTAAGATCATGCATTAAAATGGATTAAGAAAATGAATGGCCAAAATTCAATAAAACACATGTATCATGGTGGGGCCCATAGAACATTTTTAACCAGCACCAAGGCTGGCAATGAAGGGTCTCTATTGAATCCGGTTGGCAATGAAGGGTCTCTATTGAATCCAGTCGGTGTTGACAAACTAAGGGACACGGACAGGGGACTGCCCCACCAGAGCATATGTCACTTGGCATAATTTGATTGGTGGACCACTGTCAGATGTATTTTTTTAAAAGCATATTCAAAAGTTGCTTAGTTGAGTACATGCATGATTGGCCCACTTAAAGCGGCCTACTATCTAATCTAATTTCGTTCTATTGTGATTATATTAATAGCTGGTGGTAGCCAATACATCCATAATCAATAATTTAAATCCATCTTATCAATTTCATTGGGGCCGCATCCGACCAAAGTGGGCCCCACAATTTGGACGGTTGGCGTTGAGATATATTCATGTCATGTTTTAAATGGTTGTGTATGGATATTGGATAAAATCCAATAAATGGAAAATCTTTCAATTATACTGACATTCAGTGAGAAGATCTTCAGAAATATGCGGTGAAGCTCATCAGTCAATGTGACATCTATACCCTCTTTTATTGATAGATACACACACTTTCATCAGTCAATGTGAGATCTATACCCTCTTTTATTGATAGATACACCCACTCTCATCAGTCAATGTGACATCTATACCCTCTTTTATTGATAGATACACCCACTCTTTCTGCCGTTGGTTCCACACCATAGATAGCAATGTACTATCTGTGGGCTGGTGGCTGGTGGTCAGTGCTCTGTGGGCCCCACCATGATGTATGTGTTTCATACATGTCGTTCATACATTTTTAAAGATCATATCAGACTTGATAGCAAAAATGAGAGGGATATAAATCTCATGTGTACCACACTACGTGAAAACAATAGTGATTGGATATCCACCATTAAAATCCTCCTAAGGTCCACTGTACTGTTTAATTGATATCCAATCCGTTGATTAGGTCATACAGACCTAAATGAAGGGAAAAAACAAAGATCAGATTGATCCAAAACTTTTATGGCCCCTAAAAAGTTTTTAATGGTCAACGTTCATTCAAAACTGTTTCCTGTATGTGGTCCACTTGATATTGGGATATATCTCACTTTTGGTCTCGTACCATAAAATGATCTAGAAAAATAGATGAACGGCATGGATGAAACACATACATCATGGTGGGGCCCATGGAGCACCGACTAGTAGCCAATCCGTTTCCCTATTCCATCAGCGAAAGTACAAAAATGAAGATTGTATTTTATAAATCAGGAAGTTCCTTCGCTGGAAACTTAGGTGGGGCCACAGTGATGTTTGTGATAAATCCATCCGTCCATCCATTTTGTGAGATCATTTAAATACGAGGCCTAAAGTGAGCAGGATACCAGACTCAAGTGAGCCACACTAACGGCGTGTTTGGGAGCGTGGATTTGTAACCCATGGATTCGGAGCCCCAGGATTAGAAACCCCTTGGATTTGCAATCCTCCTGGTGTGTTTGGCACTATGAATCAATTTTAATCCAAAGGTAACTATCTGTAGTATATTCATAGGAATTTGAATTTAATTACTAAATTAATTTTAATATATCTACTTACTGAGATAGGTAATTTTTGATAGTTGTGGTAAGCCAGCTAAAATATATGCTTTGCCTGAGAATGATGAAATTCCAAGTCTTCAAATGAGTCACAAACACAAGACCATGTTTGAGTGACTAACCAACGATTTTAATAATTGATTTACATGGACAATGTTTGGACAGTGTTGGACAATGTTTGAACGGTGTTGATTTACATGGACAATGTTTGGACGATGCTGATCATCATAAGTGAGCTATGTGCCCAATAGAATGATAGTATATAGTGACACACATGTTACATCTGCAACTATTTAAAAGATTTTAGGCCATTTGGCCGGTTTGATTGGAAGGGATTAGATGGTAGTGGAAGGGATTGGATGATAAATCCTGGGATTGGCCGGGCGTGCCAAACATTGTAGGTGAACTGATCCAAATCCAATGGATCTTTAGACAATCCACTGGCAACACCATCATTACCTTTAAATCCCATCCAATCCATCCTAATCCGTTCAAATTAGCCTGCGACGTGTTTGGTTCATGGATTGAAAGGGATTCGGAAGCTTTAATCGCCGGATTGGCCGGGCGTGCCAAACGGACTGGATGTATGAATCCAGGGATATATCAATCCCATGGATCTCAAGACAATCCACTGACAACACCGTCATTACCTAAAAATCAACGCCATCCACCATGATACCATTCACTCCCTTCCAATCCACCCGGCCAAACGGGCCCTTAAGTGTAATCCTAGCTCTCACGCGGATTGCAAACCCCCTCATAGAGGGGATTGGAAAATGGAAACTCATAGATTTGAAACCCCCCGTTACTTTGAAGGAAAAGGTGGGTAGGGAAATTCCTACAGCGAAAACCTCTACCGGGTTGACAGTGATGTTTACATGCCATCCATACCGTTCGTAATGTCAATCCTAATGGGATGAACTGAAAACACAAATATTATCCTCATTCAAAACTTTTGTGGCCCACCAATATTTCAACTATGTAAGTTCAATCCTTACGTTTTCTGTCCACTTGAGTATTGGATCCAGCTCATTTTTGGCCTCATTTTCTAAATTTAGCTCACAAAACGGATGGACGGGATGGATTTCTCACTAAAAATTACGGTGGGCCCTACATAGGTACCCAGTGCAGTAACTTATGAAATCCGCGTCCATCTCGAGGCAACATTTGGACGGTTTGGATTGAGGGACATGTGTGCCACGTGTACAGTGGATGCACGCATACGCATGGTACGCCATACTATTGCGAGGTATGGTTTGTCTCAGCATTTACCAGACATGTGAGAGTACTCGCCTTTGGATTTAACGGCCGAGCGCATCGGAACTCAGGATTGTAGTCCACTATCGTCAGCTTTAAGCGCCATAAACGAACGCGCCACAGATGCCAACGTGGAATATTCGTGAGAGATCCTGTACGTCCATCGGGTGTTTCCAACAGTGTTATATAAATAATTAGATGGTTTATTTATCAGGTGGGCCACACATATGCAACGAAACGGATGGTTGGGGAACCATTAACCGATGGTATTGATTCAAAGAGTAATTGTCGATCTACTAATCAATGATCTGGTCCAATTTTTTTTGGATAGGTAGATGCATTGAGTTTACCGTATGATGAACGTGATGGATCAAGATTTCGCACGAGTGGCACTTGAAGATAGTGCGTCTGAAATTAGCATTTGGAATGTCACGCGGAGAAACACCTGAAAGCAAACAGACGATCCGGACGCGGATTGCTTGTAGGGCCCGGTTGGATGGAATTTCTGCAGCACTAAGCTCTGTGGGACCTACAATGATGTATTATTCATATCCATTCGGTCCATTCTCTTTTAGAGATAATTTTATATCAATATACTAAAAAATTAGATATATTTAAGGCTCAAATAGGACCCATCATAGGAAAAAGTGGGTATATTGACGTTCACCGTTGAAACTTTCATAGGGAAAAACATGATGTTAGTATTCCATCCGACCTGTTCATAAGGTCTATCTGACCTGGATAAAGATAAAAACACAAATCTCACTTTGATCCAGAACGTCTGTTCCTCCAATAAATGTTTAATGGTGGATTTCATTCCCCACTGTTTCCTGTGGTCTGTTCCAATCTTTGGATCTGCTTCATTTTTAGGTTCCTGCTCTAAAATAAGCCGAAAAAACGGATGGACGGCGTGGATATAATACATACATCATGATGGGTTCCACAGAGATTAGTTCTACAAGAATCCCCTACAGCCGGGCGCTGCAGGCAATCCGCCTCCGAGGTGCTGCCAGTGACGTGCGTGCATCACGAGGTACTTCGCCGCAACACTCCCATGTTAGTTCTGCACGATTTAAAAATAGGTGATGACTCATCCTCCTCACACGTGGCACCGATCTGAAGCTATCCATACCATGGAAAATGTGGGGCCCACTATTAATGGACCATATCTCTAAAATCAAAATAATCAACAAACCCTAACAATCTGCTCAAAGGCTATCAAATAGATGGCCACATAATGGATGGTTAAAAATAAATGGTTAATGATCCACAATGGCCAAATCTCACCGTTAAGATCATCCGGCCAGTGTGATTTCAGGATTTCCTCCATCCAGAATGGGGGCCCACAATTTGGACGATCGTGATTAACATACTTGTATTGCCATTTTAGTAGATGGGTTACTCCAATAAAGTGTCAAACTCACAACATCGTACTCCTTCTTTTCTTATACTATGCACGTGGCAGGCGCGTGGCAGATCTAAACCGTTCATCTTGTGTGCCTTATGATGAATGGCCAATAACCGAGGATACGCTAACCACCATAGAGGAGAATATTTGCCCATTGAAATTTAGAACGTGGGCCATCAGTTTTCCACCGTCCACCTGTTTGCCTCAAAATGCCCTCCAATCAGATGTTTGTGACCGTTCGATCAGTTTGATTTTTTGGGCCCAACCCTTTGGAAGAAAACTACAGTGCACACGTGCCACACGTGCTGAGATAGAATGCAAGATGTCTAAGAAAGAAAAAGAGCTTACATTGGATCCATTCCCATTTCTTAATCTTGTAATCTGCAGCCTTGTTTTTGAAGGATTTTTATCATTTTTACTGATCAATCTGAGAATTGCTTTCGTAGACCACAGGACCACCGTACACCGTAGTCATCAGTGCCCATCACTATATACCATGGGCCCATCTTGGTGATCTGAACCATTCACTGGTGGACTTTATTGTCATTATAGTCATGGTGCAAATGTTTTATAGACCTAACTAAAATGAACGGTAGTTTCTTTTTAGTTCTAACCGTTCATTTGTGGGGCCAGATCATCATATTACCATATTTTATTTATTTATTTATTTGCATTATTGGCTATCCATGGTGGGTCACTGAAGATTTCAGTATGGAATGTGGGCCCCATTTGAGAGATGACTAGCGATCCTGTGGCCATGAATCTATCCCCTTTTTATATCTTGTCTGGATAGACTGACAGTGCAAATAACTGAAAATTTATGGCCAGGATCTCCCAATCCCTGAGATCTTTGCAGCTAAAAGTTGTGTGGGGTCCACATCCCACTTTTGCTTATTGTGTGGGCCCACTGAGTTCTGGATCTGCCTGATTATTTACCCCATTTACTAACATGACCTGGCGTAACTGATGGACGGACTGGATGTAACACAGACATCACGATGGGGCCCACTGCCTTCTGTTGCACGGATCCTGCCGCCACTATTGCAGAAAATTCCTGTCCGTGCATCCACATAGGGCCCATCACATCCATAAACCTTGGCCCCACTTACACATTCTTAAAATATTATAAGCGTATCCTTGCGCCTGGATTCTACAAGTGGCATGCATCGATCATGGCACATGTGTGTGAGATCGCTGCCGTTCATCGGGTCTACAGTATTATCTACATTTGTACAATGGATGTGAACCGTCCGACTCTTCACGCCACTGCACATACAAAGGGTTCTCACCTGATGAACGGTCCGGATCGATTATAATCAGACTCGCGCGAGCTGCCAAAGTCCACGGTTTGTAGCAGGGTCGGTACGGTGACATAACATGGGATGTAATGAAAAGAAGAGAAACCGATCGTTGACCTGTTACTCATGCAAGCAACCGGCACATGCCCGTTTCCAAAAATAACAAATTAAAATCAGATTCGACTCTACTTTACCACCATTTTGAAAATGCCAATTCTTGGGCAATCCACACCGTCCAAATCGCTGATCTAATTGTAGATGGATCAGGACCCAAAATTCACACTTGCAAAAGGAAATTAATCAATTTGGACCACTCACTCTTTTAAATCCAAACCATATCATTCCTTCCTTTGGTTTTGAAGACATGTCCCATCCAGGACATGCCCCAGAAATTGAACGGATGGGATTGCAGTAAATGAGTGCCACGTGTGACTAGGACCAGGCACTCCGATTTTCAAAACGGCAGTGAACTATCACAGGAGTCTCTCTCTCCAAAAAATATATAATTGGAAGTAATTTTATACTCCGGCTGTGTATGCAACTTCATACATGGCCACTTAAAATGGTAAGCTTGGCGTAATTAAAATCAAATCAGACCGTCTGAATCGTCAAATTCACTTACCCAAACTCACATTCCAAAAATCATATCCTTCGCACAATCCTAGCCTCTGATTCATAAGATCCTTAGACATTCTACACTTACAACCGTCCAACAACTATCCAAAAATATGATAGTAAAATGACGAAATATGCTCAGTTTTTGTCTTGTCATACATCTAAATCCGTATAAGTAAACAGAACGGTTTAATTTTAAATTAAATATATTTCAACTATGCAATTTATAACTGCCTGCGTATCATTCATTACACTCTGCCAGAGTATCAAAGCTTTTCTCTATATAAATATACACCCAATACAAAAAAAGCTCACAACCCCCCTCTGATAGCGAGAGAGAGAGAGAGAGAGAGAGTGAGGGATTCTTCTTTTAAATATTGTTTAGGCAGAGAGCTTTCGTTGCAGATACCTCTCTTTTGGGCGTTTCGATATCGATTGGAGAAAAAACAGAGAGAAGGAGAAGAATAACAGAACAGAGAGAGTGAGAGAGGGATCGATCCTTTCATCTTTTCCCTTTCTACCGTTTTGTCTTCTGCTGCTGCTGCAACTGCAGCAGACCCACAAAATTACAAAACGCCGTCTCTAAAACCCCAATTCCAGAGAGAGAGAGAGAGAGAGAGAGAGAGAGAGAGAGAGAGAGAGAGAGAGAGAGAGAGAGAGAGAGAGAGGGAGTTTTGAATTGCCATGGGAACTGGTTGGCGGAGAGCGTTCTGCACTTCGATCCGACGAGATTCGGAAACGGGAGAGAAGCAAACGGGGCAGAGTCCGACGAGTTGCACAAAATTGGGGTTTTTCTCAGGTGGGAGCAATCCTTCTACCCCGCGCTTGCAGTCGCAGCCTGTTTCCAGCCCTAGGCTGCGGTGTCGCACGACGGTGGCTGCTGCACCCACGGCGCACGATAGCCCTAAGCTCCAATGCAAGACGCCTCGGTTGTTCTCGATCTCCAACCCGACTTCTCCCAAATCGCCCGCGAGATTCGCCCTTTTCAAGACCGGGTTTCGTCTTTCTAAAGTAAGTGACTTTTTCTGATGTCTGTTTTATCGTACGCATCGGTTGCGCAGGTTAGCGCTCGTGTGGTTTGGGTACTTGGATCGGAAAAACGATGATGGAATGTGACCTTTTTTCTATCTTTCTGTTGCAGAATAGCTGTGGGATTTGCCTTCAGAGCGTGAAGACGGGGAATGGGACGGCCGTTTTCACGGCGGAGTGCTCGCACGCCTTTCATTTTCCGTGCATCGCTGCGCATGTTAGAAAGCAGGGCTGCCTCGTATGCCCCGTCTGCAACGCCACCTGGCGAGAAGTGCCCTTGCTGGCTGTCCATAAGCACCGTCTTCCCGAAGAGAAAGAAGCAGAGAGGAGAGAGGATAGGAAAAGTGCGCACGATAGCAGGATCTACGACGACGACGAGCCGCTGCTTTCTCCGACTGGGTCGCGCTTCAATCCGATACCCGAAGCGGACGAAGACGAGGAAGAAATCGAAGAATTCCAAGGATTCTTCACGAATCCATCCAAGCCGTTGAAATTGGAAGTGGCTACTGACGGCCTGGATTCGAAGAGGGTCGAAGCGAGATTACTGCCGGAGGCAGCCGTGCTGGCTGTGAGCCGTGCCCACGAGACCTACGCCGTGTCGCTCCGAGTGAAGGCTCCGATGACGGCGCAGAGTTGCACAATCCCGGCGCACGGTAACGCGGCCGCGCCGCTTCTCGATCCGGCTCGGCGCGCTCCGATCGATATAGTCGCGGTCCTCGACGTCAGCGGGAGCATGACGGGAGCCA
Organism: Magnolia officinalis; assembly: GCA_021015155.1. Lineage (NCBI taxonomy): Eukaryota > Viridiplantae > Streptophyta > Magnoliopsida > Magnoliales > Magnoliaceae > Magnolia > Magnolia officinalis. The sequence goes on from JAJHSJ010000010.1 coordinate 7,369,741, forward strand.
AGCTCCACATGCTGAAGCGCGCCATGCGGCTCGTGATCTCCTCCCTCGGTTCCGTTGACCGGCTCGCCATCGTCGGATTCTCGGCCGGCGCGAAGCGCCTGATGCCGCTCAGGAGGATGACGGCTCATGGCCAGCGCGCCGCACGCCGAATCGTCGACCGGCTCGTGTGCGGGCAGGGCACGTGCATGGGCGAGGCGCTGAAGAAAGCCACGAAAGTCCTCGAGGACCGGCGCGAGCGGAACCCGGTCGCGAGCATCATGCTCTTATCCGACGGCCAGGACGAGCGGGTCTCGAACAACGCCGCGAATCGCCACCGTCGGCCCCAGCACGTGTCCTCCACACGCTTCGCCCACCTCGAGATCCCCGTCCACGCCTTCGGCTTCGGCGACCAGCAGGCGTCGCACGTTCCAGCAGAGGACGCCTTTGCGAAATGCGTCGGAGGTTTGCTGAGCGTGGTCGCTCAGGATCTCCGCCTCCACCTTGCATTCCCCGCCGGAGAGATCTCAGCCGTCTATTCTGGCAACGGACAGCACGCGATCCTTCGCAGTAATTCGGTTCGGCTCGGGGATCTCTACGCCGAGGAGGAGAGGGAGCTGCTCGTGGAATTGCGAGTGCCTACGTCAGCCGTTAGGGCCCACCACGTGCTGTCCGTTAGATGCTCTTACAAAGACTCCGCCACGCAAGAAGTCGTCTCCTGCGAGGAGCAAACGCTCGCTATAAACCCGTCCATCCACCGTTCGATCATCCACGCCCAGATCGAACGGCTAAGGAATCTCTTCATAACAACAAAAGCCGTATCCGAAGCTCGGCGCCTAGCCTACCACAACGACCTCGCCAGCGCGCATAACTTGCTATCTTCCGCTCGCGCGGTTTTACTACACTCAAGCTCAATATCAGCTGACGAGAACCTCCGCGGCTTAGAAGCCGAGCTAACCGAGCTGCACTGGCGCCGGCAGCAGCAGCAGATCCAACGGAGGAGATTCGTCGAACCGGTGGTGGACGAGAGCGGGGAGCCGCTTACACCGACATCGGCTTGGCGAGCCGCGGAGCAGCTGGCCAAATTAGCCATAATGAGAAAATCGTTAAATCGAGTCGGCGACTTGCATGGATTTGAGAACGCCAGGTTCTAAAAGATTAAAAAAAAGAGAGAGGAAAGGGTAAAGCGAAGAGCCCTCCCCCGCGTAGACTAGCGACAAGCAGGACGAGACTGATTCGACGCTTTCAATCCATTGAATTGGTTGGGGGGTTTTGCGTTTTGTCTTTTGTCCAAAATCATCTTCAAATATTTTTGGAAAGAGGGAGAGAAAAAGACTTCAGATTTTAGAAACAACAAGAAAAAAAAAAAAAAGAAAGAAAGAAAGATAATAGTGTATGGAAAGGCGATGACATTTTTATTTTTATTTTTATTTTATTTTATTTTGATGAGAGAGAGAGAGAGTGAGTGGTGGGTGTAAAAATGCTTTTGTATGAGAGTGGTGGGTGGTCTTTGTTTTTTCTATGTTGTGTTTTCATGGGTATGTTTTAGATTTTGGTTGTAGTGGTCGGTTTCGAGTCCCAGTCTTATCCTATTCCACTAATTCTACACCTTCTATAATATAAGATGAGATTCTCAAGCCTATACCTAAGCCCAGTTATATGGATGCAACCGGCCCAAGGGTCTACTCAAGCCAAACCCAACCTTAAGAGGAGTGGTATTGGGGTTTAATTAGACTGAGGTTAGTCATCTTTGAGTTCTCACTCAATTTATATATGATTAAAAAAGTTTAATTATAAAAATAATACATCAAATCAAACATCAAATTATTAATATTATAAAAATATATAATATACGAAAGTATTAAAATAATATTAATAAAATATGTTAATCACGTACAACTCATAAATAAATAAAAATTTGAAAAACCAATGAAAAAAAAAACAAATGTTTAGAAAAAATATTCAATAGACATTGGACCACTAGGCATGTGGGCCTTGGATTATTTCTGATAAAGAACTCTATTTTCTATATATGAATGGTTCTAATAATTAATTATATATGGTATATGGTCCACATCAAGCACTTTAATTACAAAGCTCTTTCTTCATATAAATCATGATTTTACATTTACGTATATTATAAGGTTTAGTTCAATTAAAGTAGATTTGTCCAAGGCTTCAATGCAAGTCCAACCCAACTTGTGTGGATCGAGAATTTTTAGCCCATACCAAACCAACCCAATGTTTGACCATATGGTTGTGTTGATCCAATTTTCACTATACCACTTATTTACTTAGAAGACAAGCCATATTTTTCGAGTGAAGCCTGGTAAATTAAAACCCGAGGTAAGCACAACCACATAATCGAGCTAAAAATTCATTGATGGCCCGTGCCTCTCAAGCCGTTTGCTTTAGCTTGGATTTTAAACCGTTCGGGCCGGTCTTATTCAAAATTTTAATTTTGCCTAGCCCTAATTGGACCTATTGACAACCATATGAATAGAATTGTTTACTTGGTGTTAGTTCTCCTTAGAGGTCATCCATACTTATTCCACAAGAAGTGGAGCTTTGATAATCAATGGGTCATTATCATCATCATTTGAATCTTATCTTAATTAATTAAGGAGCATCCCAATTTCTTACTATCTCCACTCATGTCTTTTCAAGCTTTTCTTTTTTCTACTATAACCCTCCACTTAACTAACTTACTCTAAGCCGCATAATGCTTGCTTCGTTGAGAGGTTTAGTGATAAAGTTTAGCATTAAAATATTGATTGTCCATTTTTTGGCTTGTGATGGGCCATTTTATTATAAGGACAATATGATGATCGGGCCAAATGTCCATTGAATGAGAGGTGCTCTGACCATCAGATTTTTATTGAATGTGGCCCATCTGATTATTTTATCAGCCAATTTCTTTTGGGTACTGAATTTTCATGGTAGAACTTACTCGTGGAATGGTCCAGATCTAGTCACGCGTGCCAATTTTTCACATGCGCCGCGAATCACCCATCCATCTCAAGCGCGCGAGTACGTATTCTACAACTTAAATTCCGCAATCTCAATGTGGTTGGGTGGATCAGTGAAAAGTTCGAAAGTGAGAGGGCGTATGATGAGGTAATAATAATTACGGAGTTATTTGATACTCTAGGATGTATATGACGTTGATACACAGGCATTCATAAATTGTAATCGTGAATTCATTAGCTCAACTTAAACCGACTAAATTGTGAATATCAGGTAGATAAGTAAAATTCCCAAAGATCAGATTGGTTGAACAATCCTATCCACTGATTATTGGACACCTGTTTCATTCAAATAAGACCGTTGATATTTTGTATTTTCAACCGTTCAACAAATGTCCACCACTTCAATAACCCTATAATCCAATAAGTTTAAATTTTGGGTCATGATACGGTCCAAAATGTGACCCATAATCTGGACAGTCCAATTTGACTCATATCCATCAAATGCAATTTTGACTAGTTTCTAAGCAACAGTATATCATCAACACACTCTGCCAGAGTAGAAAAGTTCTTTTCTCGTAATGATTTAATCTTCGATCGGCTAAGATTTCAAAGAGTAGAAGATTACGATGATGATGTGATGATGTGAGGGAGATGCTTGTATGATTCTCAATGTGGAAATTTCAACGCGGTTTCAATCCACTTGGATTGGTGGGAGATGTCTCTTTCAAGCTTTTCTACGCTCTTTCTTTCATCAATCACTATATGGAGTAAAATCCAGGTGGCCCACCTCGATCATTGAAAAACCCACTTCAGGTGATGGTATGAGCTGTTGTCTGATTGATTGAAACATCTCAACCGTTTGATCTTTATCCTTTATCCTATTGGCGGTCTATTATTGGTTGGGCCACCCGAGCAAGGTGTTAAGGTCCCATATTATTAGAGAATTTTCGGGTGGTCTACCATAAATAGTGGGTCCAGCTGATCAACGGTATGGATCATCTTGCAGGTCTTTGTACAGTATAGCAGGCTTTAAAACAAAAAAACCTGATTGATTCATTGGGCGGATTGGTATCGTTTACAACACCGGTTGTAGAAACAGCGTGTAGCACCTTCTTTGTGGGCCCGGCGTATTGTATGTCGCGCATCCAATCCGTCCATCAGTTGCGGCACGTCTTGTTAGGGCATGGTCCCAATAATCAGTACCATCCAAAACTCAGGTAAACCACACACAAGAGAAACAGTGAGGATGTGGACGCAGCCTTCCTGGCTCTATTATATTGTTTATATGTTATCCAAGCCGTTCATCTATTAATCCCTACCAGAATGAAGAGCCATCCGAAATTTAGATTTAGCAAAACATCGTGTGGATACACCGCATGAATTTATGGGTTTTAGCCGTGATTTAACATATTCTTTGTCTGTGGCCCACTTTAATTTTTGATCGGTCTGATTTTAGTTATGTATAGTGGAAATGAGGTAGGAAAACAGATGGACGAATCGGATTTTACACAGGCATTATGTTTGGCCCCACAGAGCTTGGATATTGAAAGCGCTTTAGTACAAAAGGTGTTGTAGAGGAATCTGATCCTCCCTCAGCTAATGGGTGGGCCAGATTCACTTAAAAAACAAAATGATGATTGTCGTTGCGTATAAACAAAGAGGATTTGTAAAGTCCTGATGCATAAGAGCTTGAATAGTGTCCTCATGCACCATTTTGTCCAAATGGGTCCATCTTGCATTCATCGACACCGTTGATCCTATAGTTCCTACTGTGGGTCCCATTAAAATCTCTTAGATTAAAAGTTCTTGTAACGTTTAAGAAAGATCACACCAACGGTCCATAAAAATAAGGCTAAATATTTTATAGCCAGGCCTTCGAATCTAGAAAATATTTATGTGGATCCCCATCTTGGTTAGTTCCCATAAGATCAACGGTCAGGATCACTGATACGTGGACTTCATTGTACAAAACGGACGCAGCAGAACACCATTCGAAATGTGGTGCACCAGGACTCCGTAATTCTCATAAATAATGCATGTGGGAATCATCTCTGCATCGCAATAAATGCATATCTCCGTGGATGTGGACGGTTTAACTAGTGGACCACAGCTAATAAAATCACAGGACATTAATCCTTGCGGTTATTTGCACATTTTCTGGATATTTCATGTGACTTTTGATGTTGATCGGACGGTTGGTAATAACGGATGGTTGGCTTTGGGCCACGACACTTGGATCTTTTCCTTTCCTACTAGTGGCCCACTCTTCTGTGATTAATAGGACACACCATCTGCGCCACTAAACTATATATGGCGTGAATATCGAAGCATCTTCAAATAATATTGATTTTGAATTTTCATTTTGAAATGCGTGTTATGATTCGCATCCAACATGATTGGATGGTGGGAGATGTGTGGCACTGATTCTTGTTGCGTAGGTGGGTATAGCTTGTCTTTCAAGACAGTTTGTTTCATCAATTAATTAGCATTGTAAAAAATTGTGTCATCCTTATTTACTATTTTCAAGTGAAATGAGAAATCTTTATTTAATATAGATGTATTTAAGAGATAGGTTAAAGAATTTATAATTTTTAAAATAATTTAAAAATATTGTTATTATGATTTTACTGCTGAAGAGTAAATCATGAAAATTAACTGTTAAATGTAGATGTTGTTAGCAAATTTTTTAATGAAATAATTTATAATTATTATACATTTACTTTATATTTATATGATAATTGGTAAAAGAAATAGAATTTGTATTAAATAAAATATTTTATAAAATGTTAATGCATTATTCCAATGAACCCTCCTTGGACCTTTAAGCACCTGCACAAAAGAAACGAATGACGAAAGGAAGACCCTGGCTAGTACAGGGGGCCCTCTGACGCCAAAGACACGGATCTGGGTCTTTGTAGAAAATGGTTCAAAGGAATAGAGTCACTAGTCTATTCAGGTTTATGGGTTGTGCGAATATGCGTACCTTTCATCATCTAGGGGCTTCCCTATTTATCGAGAGGGAAGATCACACAAGCAGAAAATCTTTTCTATTTAGAGGGAAGATCACACTGTTGGAGATCTTTTCCATTTGAAACTCTTGACATGCCAGGGATCCTCCTCAGATCATGGGTGTCCAAGATCTCCGGGATCCTGGCCTCATCTCCCGGGATCTTCGAGAGAGATCTTAGGCCGTTTGCTTTGGATAAGACCCGTTTTGATCGGGAACTGATAAATCTACCCAACCTTTAGGCTGTGTTTGTTTTTTAACGTATGGTGAATTTGCTGCGAAAAGGGTCATCATGACCCTTTCGCGCGTTTGACAGGTGGGAAGGCGGTGTATCCAAAGCGTCTGGGAAATGCAGATCCAATGCTCTGATATTAAGCTGACAAATCCCCAGATGGATGCGGGCGATCTCCAGAGACTTCTCTGCCGCAGGACGACAGCGGTTCCATGGTCCGTGAGAGCACGGTGCGTTAGACACGATCTCTATATAGTATGTCCTCCTCTCAAACGAATGCCTCCATGCCTCTCTAGCCTTCCTCGCAGGTACGAGTGTCCACCATCCCTACATATTCTTCCTAGCATAATGCTGAGATTCGCCCTACCCGAATATTTGTTCTTCCTCTTTGAAGGTATACTGTTAATCTTCTATCCACCGCGGAGCTTCGTCGGGAACTTGGCCGGGACGTGTGGCCCACAGGTACGAGCGTCCACCATCCCCACTTGATTTTATGTATTTTGTGATTTTTCGTTCATCCTTTCATTTAAATGAGGCGCATCAGATGAATGAATTGGATGACATATAAACCCCATAAGAGACCCTACAAAACAAACGGTGGATGCTTCATGATAATCGCTTCCTAAAGTATGGCCCACCTGAGATTGGGAAGATCATGTTATTTTGGGTTCCAAGGTGAAGAGATGACCGTACCTGATGGACGTAGCAGATCTCATGAAAGATCCACCGACGTGATCAAGGTTGGTTAGTGGTAGGCGAGGGATGCCGGTATTGTAGTTCTCCTGAATTCCATCAAAAGGGGTGGGCCACGGACATGCTGGAACCTGTCTTTCCCCATGATGGGTTTTTGACCCATCTTCGACCGGTCGTGATCCCTGCTAGACCGGTCGTGGACTGGTGTTCGACCAGTCGTGGGTTCGAGTCGGGTACGACTAAAAGTCCAGCGAGTTTCGGACTATTTTTCTCCGGGGTGCTCGACCAGTCGAAGGTGGCTCTCGACCGGTCGTGGACTCGGTTCGACCAGTCGAGGATTACGCAGATTCGTTCCGCAATTTTGCGAGGATTTCGTGTCACAAGTCCTTTCGCAACTGGGATGCGGAAGGGAGTTTCCTAAAACTATAAATACGAGTTGTTAGGGTTTTTAGGGTAGAACAAGAGGGTTTCCTAAAAGCTTTACAAGGGATTTGCTAAAGGGTTTAGGGCTATCAAAGGTGAGAGAGAGAGAGAGGAAGCTTATAGAAGGGAGGTTTTGCTCGTGAAGGTTATCTACGGTGCAATCTATATCTCAGCGCTTTTATGACTTGTAATCGGTTAGATCTCTCCGTTTTCTCTATTTCTCTTATTGTTTATCCACTCTTGCGTGAGTGAAGAAGGTTGTAAACATGGGAGACTCCGTGGATTGTTTCTGACTTTCCGATGGTTTTCCACTGAGATTAAATTCTCTTGTGTGGGTGTGATTGATGCATTGATTGTTTTCATTGCTTTATCATCCATAATTTTGGTTGTTCTGGAGGGCTAGATCCTAAGGTTTTGTGCAAGGCCCCCAACCCCATACTACTGGGTCCCTTGTACGGTTGGATGACACTCATACGTTGCGGTGGCGGGGTCCACTGCAATGTATGTAAGAAATCCATTCTGTCCATCAGTTTTGGAAAATATGGTAAAGAAGTTTTTGTTTTTTGTTTTTACCGTTGGAACCTTCTTTGGCTCCACCTTGATGTTTATATGCTATCCAAACTTTATATAAGGTCATTCCATGGGATGAAGTGAAATCATGACTGTATATAAGGTCTTTCCATGCTATCCAAACCTTTTTTGCGCATGATATAAAATAATCTCTCACAATGGATGAACGGGGTGGATTTCTCCGAAACATTACGGTGGGCCTCACCCATCATCCTTGCTCATGAACTTCATGCTAGGCTTTAGCAGTGAATCCGCGTCCCATAGATTGCCGAACGGGATTGGCTACTCCCCCTGCCACTAGCAAATGGCTAGTGGCCAGTGAATCAGTGGGCCCACCATGATGTATGTGTTTCATCCATGCCGTCCACCCATTCTTCCAGATTATGTTATGGTATAACCCAAAAATGAGTTTGATCCAAATCTCAAGTGGACCACACACTGTTGATTGAACGCCCACCATTAAAATCTTTTTGGGGGCCACAAAAGTTTTGGATCAAGCTGATATATATTTTTAACCTTCATCCAAGTCTGTATGATCTATTCAACAGGTTAGATGTCAAATAACCATTACAGTGGGCCTAGGAGGTTTTTGATGGTGAACTTCTTAGGGACCCCACCATGATGCGTGTGTTGCATCCATACCGTCCAACCATTTGTATAGATCGTTTTATGGCATGAGTAATATAACTTTGGTATATCTAAAGTTAAAGTGGACCCACCACAGAAAACCATGTGAGCAGTCACACCCACCGTTGAAACACTTTTATACTGTCCACCATGGTGTATTTTTGACATCCAAACTATTCATAAGTTAAAATAGACCTAGATGAAGTGAAAACAAAAATATATATCGCAAGAAGTTTTGAACGGTGGATGTCACTGTCCCACAGTTTTCTATGGTGGGGGTCCAGTTGAAGTATTATATCGCAATACATGAGTGTGTAGGCTAGCAAACCACTCTACTTTTCATAATTACCATAATATTTCAGTAATTATATCATGATCCAGAGAAATGATATTTAAGCCCATCTGTTATTTTCTACTGATAATCATTAATATTCTGGCAGAGTATGATGGATGATAAGCAGCCACTTCCAAATTGCATATTTGGAATACACATAATTCACATTAAAATGTCCAAATCATTGGTCCCACTTTACACGTAATAATGGTAAAAATGTTATGCTTATTTTATAATCCAACTGTTGGATTGGTGGATAATAATTGGACGGTTATAAATGAAATTAATATAATGGTCCCATTTCATTAGTTGAGTATGTAATGGTGGAACCCACTGAGCACTATCCATTACAGTAACTCGCTACAGGCAACGTTACCAAGCAATCCTCGTACATTTATGAGTGGTAGTCCATCCAAGATGGGCATGGACTAACATTAACCTGAAAAGTGGGGCCCATCCATCTTGAATCAGGACCATCAATCTGTCGCTGAAACACTGGATGGATTATCCTTATTAAGTGGATATGGATAGGACATTAAAATCTGGCAAGAATATATCCAACGGTTCACATTCAAACAAAAAAAAAAAAAGAATTACTGACCGAGATCTTCCGATCTGGGAAGTTCTGGGATAATGGCCCATTCACGATGGGATTCAGCGTACGAATGGTCTGGATCTACCGAGCCATGGCTCCTAAGGCTCGGGTTGTTTCGACGTGCTGCGATTACCATTTCCCCGTGCAACAACCACGTGAACCAAAGTTGGGAGGGAGATCTGGTCTGTTAATTGGGCGGGACCCATGATGAACATTTTATATCCTGAAGGACGCGGATTTCATACTAACCTTATCAGTAACAGTCGCTACTGGTTGGTGTGTTACGCAGCACGCCAACAACACTAGTGAATCGAAATCCAATTTTTGATCTCACCCACAAACAATAAACAAGAAGAAATATAATCTAGAGATAGAATCAAAATATACCAAACAAACCACAAGACAGAATATACATGGAAAAACCCCAACAATGGTAAAAAGCCACGGGTGTAAACTTCCATTATGAAGAAAACAAGATTACAAGTAATATACTAACCTCTTCCCTTGGATGTATAGAAAAAAAAAACATTTTGCATATACCTTAGAATAACTCCCATCACCCTATAATAGCCCTAGGGACCTCTTTTTATAGTTTAGGCAACTTCCCTTTCGCACATCTGCGAAAATCGCCTCAAATTTACGCAGTCTGCATAAAATTTGCAAACGAATCTGCGTAACCTCAACTGGTTGAGCACGTTGGACCCAAAAAACTGTAGTTCACTGGACTTTGAGTCGAGCGAACCCTCGACTAGTCGAGCAGGCTACTCGACCGGTTGAGCAGCCCACTCGACTGGTTCAAATGTGGCTCCACATTTCAACAATCTCTCACTTGGAAACACATCACCATAAACCTTCATCTTTTACATCTGGAGTGCACCACATTCCCGTTTTCAAGCCTGAAAACTAATCAAAGCTGAACATAGCTTCAGCTTCTCCCGTGTGACCGTCTTGGTCAGCATATCCGTAGGATTCTCACTTGTATGGATCTTCTCCAGAGCAATCGATCCATCTTCGTATGAAATGATATCAGATGTCAATATGCTTGGTCCTTGAATGAAAGACTGAATTCTTAGCCAAGTGTATTGCACTCTGACTATCACTGTACAACTTGCAATCTGTTTGCTTCTTTCCTAACTCTTCCATGAAACCTTGCATCCATACCATCTCATTGTACGCTTTTGTAGCTGCACCATATTGTGCTTTCGTTGTACCGATAAATACTATCTTCTGTAACTAAGAGACCCAACTGACTGCAGCACTACTTAGAGTAAAGACATATCCTGTAGTGCTTCTTTTGCTGTCGATATCTCCTGCCAAATTTGAATCTACGTAGCCTTGTAACTTGATTTCTGATCCTCCATAACACAACCCTACATCCACAGTACCTACCAGGTATTTGAGGATCCACTTCACAGCTTCCTAATGTTTCTTCCCGGGGTTGTTCATGAACCTATTAACAACTCCCACTGCTTGAGCAATGTCTGGCATCGTGCTCGCCATAACATACATGAGACTCCCAATAGCTGACGTGTATGTGATTTTAGCCATGTAATCTCGTTCCTCCTACGTCTTCGCACCGTGCTCCTTAGAAAGCTTGAAGTGGTTGGCTAATGGAGTGTTAACCGGCTTAGCATCTCTCGTGTTGAATCGATCAAGTACCTTGGCTATGTACTCTGCCTGTGTCAAAATAAGTTTCTTGTTTTTTCTGTCACGCTTTATCCTCATGCCTAGGATTTGTTTTGCAGCTCTTAAATCCTTCATGGAAAATTCTCTAGACAGTTGTCTTTTGAGATTTGAGATGTCCTTTATGATTGATTGAGCTACAAGCATATCGTCAACGTACAGAAGAAGGATGATGTATGACGTATCAAACTTCTTCAAATAGCAACAGTGGTCTGCATGACATCTCCTATAACCGTTTTCCCGACAGGAAACTGTCGAACTTCTTGTATCACTACCTCGGGGCTTGCTTCAGGCCATATAGACTCTTCTTCTGTCCACACACCTTATTCTCCTTTCCTGGTGCCACATATCTTTTTGGCTAATGCATATATATATATATATATATATATATATATATATATATATATATATGTATATATATATATCTTCTTCAAGGTCCCCATGAAGAAAGGCTGTCTTAACATCTATCTGCTCTATATGTAAGTCCTTTGTAGCCACTATACTCAAGACCATACGAATCATAGACATTTTCACCACTGGTGAAAATATTTTAGTGAAGTCGATATCTGCCTTTTGTTGGAATCCTTTCACAATCAATCTGGCCTTGTACCGTTTCGAACCATCGTGCTCTTCATTAAGTTTGTAAACCCACTTGTTATGAGAGCTTTCTTACCCTTAGGTAGAGTGACTAGCTACCATGTACGATTAGACTCAAGAGAGTCCATCTCATCATTCATGGCCTGCTCCCACTTAACCCATATATCTGACTGTAATGCCTCTTCAAAACATTCTGGTTCACCATTATCTATCAGCAGTATATAATGTAAGGAGGGTGAGTATTGGACCGTAGGTCTCATCTCCAAAGTAGACTTCCTCACAACCGGTGTCTGCGGTTCTGCCTCATAATGCTCTTGTGCATGATCATCCTGTGGCACTGTAACACCCGTGTCCGATAACTCTTTCAACTCTACGAATTCTTTCTCATCGGCCTTATTTTACTGCACATTGTTCTCATGCATCACCTTTTCATTGAAGACTACGTCTTTGCTTCTGATGATTTTCCTATTTTCTGTATCCAAAAAACGGTAACTAAAATCATGCTGCCCGTAACCTATAACCGTGCACCTCTTGGACTTCGCATCCAGCTTGTTTCTGTGCTTTGCATAAATGTGAACATATGAAGTGCAACCGAACACTTTAAGATGTACAAGGTTCACTTCTTTTCCAGTCTACGTTTCTTCTGATAGCCCATCATCCAATGGTGTTGAGGGACTTCTATTGATGAGATATGCAGTAGTATTCACAGCATCTACCCAAAACGTCTTGGGAAACCCCGCATGTAACCTCATGCTCCTGGTGCGCTCAAGGATAGTCTTGTTAATGCGTTCAGCCACACCATTCTGCTGCGGTGTCCCTAGAATCGTTTTCTGACGTTTGATTCCATTTGCTGCACAATACTCCTCAAACCTCTTATCATAGTACTCTCCCCCATTATCAGATCTGAGACATTTTACTGTTTTACCTGTCTCGTTTTCTACCGTTACTTTTCACTTCTTAAATACATCAAATACATCACATTTGTGCTTTAAGAAATAAACCAACAGTTTTCTACTAGCATCATCAATAAAGGAAACAAAATAACATGAACCACCAAAAGATGATACCTGTACCGGTCCCCACACATCATTGTGTACATCTTTGGAGCGCGTCATGTTTTCTTGAAACTTATCCTCTTCTGCTTGCCATACACGCAGTCCTTGCAGAATTCCAAGTCAATAGACTTTAGCCCCGGTAGCTTCCCTTTTGACAATAGCAATTTTATTCATTTCTCATTCATAAGTTCCAACCTCTGATGTGATAACTGCTCATTCACTCCAGTTGATGCAACTGCGAGTGAACCATACGATCCTGAAGTCACGTACAAAGTACCTTTCTTCTTGCCTCGAGATATCACCAAGGCACCTTTTGTGATCTTCCAGTAATCACTAGTGAATGTTGTCATATATCCGGTATCGGCCAGCTGGCCCACTGAGATCAAGTTTCATTTCAAACTTGGTATATGTCTGACATCCTTCAATTTCAAAGTTGTTCCATCTTTCTGACTTATATGAACATCTTCTTTTCCAACAATACTACACGGCTCATCATCACCCAAGTAGATTCTCCTGAAGTCACCTAACACATAATCACGCAGAACTTCCTTATACGAAGTGGCATGAAACGAAGCACCCGAGTCTATGACACATGACTTATTGCTCGCATCAAGAGACAAGATCAACGCCTCTGTGTCACTCTCCTAAGATTGATTCACTGAATCCTTCCCGCCTTGAGAGCTTCCTTCTTGTTTCTTAAGCGCCCTGCAATCACGTTTCATGTGCCCTTTTTTCCAGCAATTCCAACACCCGTCTTTGTCTTTCGATCCTTTGGACTTCTTCCTCAACTTAGAACGTTCGTGTTTATTGCCTCCTTTGTTCAGCGATCTTCCTCTTCCTTCAAAGTTTAGAGCATTCCCTAAATCCCCTGAAACTCTCGATGCCTTTTTTTTTTTTTTAGATTCTTCGCTAAGAATTAGACCGGCCATATCATCAAATTTCAGATTTGTCGACCCTGAAGAATTACTCAGGGCAATCACCAAACCATCCCAGCTGTCTAGCAAATTGGACAAGATCAATAATGCCCTGACCTCGTCTTAAAAAAAACAATGCCAACGGATTCCAATTGGCTCTTGACTGTATTGAACTCGTTTAGATGTTCAACCACGCTCCCACCATCTGACATCTTCATGTTGAATAGTTGTTTCATAAGATGAACCTTGTTGGACGCTGAAGGTTTTTCATACATCGTAGCTAGGGCTTCCATTAATTCTTTTATGGTCTTCACCTTGGATATATTGAAAGCGACGCTCTTAGACAAAGAGAGTCGGATCATTCCTAAGCCTTCTGATCCAATAAAAACCATTCATCATCTGTCATCTTTTTTGATTTCTTCTCTTTTCCTCTTAGAGAAATATAGAGGTCCTTCTAATACAGATAATCCTCCATCTGCATCTTCCAGAAGGTAAAATTTGAACCATCAAACTTCTCAATTCTACTCTTCCCTTCTTCCGTCATTGCTCCCAATTGAACTGAACCAATAACCCTGATACTAGTTGTTGCGTAACACGCCAACAACGCTAGTGAACCGAGATCCAATCTCCAGTCTCACCCACAAACGATAAACAAGAAGAAATATAATCTAAAGATATAATCAAAACATACCAAAAAACTACAAGACATAATATACATGAAAAAATCCCAACAAGGGTAAAAAACCACGGGTGCAAACTTCCACTATGAAGAAAACGAGATTACAAGCAATATACTAACCTTTTCCCTTAGAATAACTCCCATAACCCTAGAATAGCCCTAGAGACCCCTATTTATAGTTTAGGCAACTTCCCTTTCGCACCTTTGCGAAAACCGCCTCAAATTTATATAGTCCACATCAAATCCACAAACGAATCTGCATAACCTCGACTGGTCGAGTACCTCAAACCCAAAAAACTGTAGCTCGCTGGACTTTGAGTCGAGCGAACCCTCGACAGATCGAACAGGCTACTTGACTGGTCGAGAAGCCCTGTCCAGATGTGGCTCCACATCTCAACATGGTGCTCTCTGGGCCCCACTATGATGTATATGTTTTATCTAGGCCGTCCATTCATTTTTCTTACTTATTTTAATTAATATAATGGTCCCATTTCAATAGATGAGTACGATTATAAATGAAATTAATATAATGATTGGACTGTTACACTGGTTTTCAACCGTCCAAATGGTAGCCACTGATTTCAATCTGTATAAATATTTTCGAATCGATACCCCACCCATGATGATTTCTAAGATTTGAATGGGTACATGTATGCCACATGTACGGTAAATGGATCATACCGGTTCATAAGGCGGGTCCACACAACTCGAGTACCACATAGAATTTTATAAAATGTCGTCGTAATGAAAATCCAATCAATGTAAGTTTTCTGACTGCTAATCAAAGTCACATGCATCCTATAGAGAATGGGGTGAATCACTATGTCTGGAAGCGACTGGACGGACGGAGAGTTGGAATTCTTTGCGGTTATATTAGCTGCGGGATCTACCACTATCACTGCTAGGGAGTATTGTCGTATGTACCTCTTTCGCAACCCGCCCAGGTCTACTGATTATGACTGTGCCCGTATAATCAAAGGGATTATTAGAGCTAGGGAGATTGATTCTGTTTCCTAACTATGAATGAAGAAGACCACGTTCTTTAATCTTTGCTTAATCCTACGAGATAAGGGATTGTTGGTGGATACGAAGCACGTAAGTTTGGAAGAGCAGCTTGTCATGTTTCTCCATCACAATGTGCGGAACCGAGTGATTGGACATCATTTTATAAGGTCAGGCGAAATTGTGAGTCGATATTTTAATCAAGTATTGGATGCAGTCGTTTCTTTTTATGCAAATTTTGTTACATTACCTACACTCGAGACCGCACCTGAGATTTCATCGAACCCACATTGGGCAGAATACTTTCAGGTATGATTATACATATATTCATCTCAATTGATTACGATCCGTAGGGATCAAATTACAAATGCCAATATCACCTAACGATTGACAAGTTTAACTTAGGATTGTATCGGTGCGATTGATGGGACGTACATCCCTGCGTTCGTAGCATTTGTGGATAGTGTTGTCTATCGAAACAGGAAAGGATACATATCACAAAATGTCATTGTTGCTTGCAAGTTCGACATGAAGTTTGTGTACGTGTTAGCTAGGTGGGAAAGTTCGGCATCGGATGCACGTGTTTTGCATAATGCATTAACTCACTTAAGCGATCCTTTCGTAATACCCTGTGATAAACCCATTGACATCATCCACTTTGACTGCTCTATAACAAGAGGCAATTATTACGTAGTAGATGCAGGATACACGCACTCGCCCGATTTCATGGCCCCGTATCACGGTGTACGCTACCATCTTAATGAGTATCGTATGGATTGAAAACCATCCAATGCTTGGGTGTTGTTCAATTATTGACATGCACAATTGCGGAATGTAATAGAAAGATGTTTTGGAGTTTTGAAAGCCAGGTTTCCAATTCCGAAGACTGCTCCACAATATCCCGTACAAACTCAAGTGAAGATAATGCTAGCTTGTTGTGTGTTACACAACTTCATAAGGATGTCAATGGACGATGACATTGATGAGTTTGAAGGGTCGTCCAGTTGTGCTGCCGAGGGTGTGACCCCATCACCTACGGATGTCTCCGTTCTTGATGAAGGTCATGTCCTTCTAAATGTAACCCCACACGAAAGAGATGAATGGGTAGGAAAATGCAATGAAATCGCGTCTAGAATTTGGAACCAAGCTCATGCAGTGAGTCAATTAAATTAGAAACCTTGTAATAATACGAACATGTGCTAGCTATCGAAGTATCATCAAGAATCTCCCTACAAGACCAGTAATACTGTTGTTCCAAACTTTGTTTAAAATGGATTTTTTTTTTGGGAACCGTATACAATTCACATTGATTATTTAATCATGGGGTAGAATGATTTATTTATACTTACAACCTTAACTTATCTTTTATCAGATTGAGGTTGACCGAAGTGGCTCCATGTCTCCGAATAGACGATCGGTACTATCTACTCCGACGAAAAATCACGTAGGATCACCATCTACTACCCCACGGAGATCGCCTAAAAAGCATACAATTAACAGTGGTACTGAGGACAAGTCATATGGAGGTGTTCTTTGTTGGACAGATGACATGGACGACATCCTAATCAACGGAATGATGGAGCTAGTCATTGCCGGTCGAAAAAGTGGTGCTGGATTTAAGATGGAATTGTTTACAGGAGTCGTGGAAAACATGAGGATGAAGTTAGGTTAATAAATGGACTTAACTAAATGCTCGGCTGAATGAATGGACTTAACTAAATGCTCGGTTGACGTCCTTATTTAGCGAAAGTGTTTCAGCTTCCCAAACCTGGCTGGATGAATGGACTTGACTAAATGCTCGGCTAACATGATCACTTATCACATTGCATTAGTATAGGTTGTGACGACTCAAGAGTTGAGGTCGCATGATGAGAGAGTGTTGGATTGCGATGGCATGCATCATATCATAATAGCATGCATGTGCATTACCAAGAGTATTTAGGGACTGTATGTTTATGTTGTTTTCCATTAATGGGGTCTGTGTTATTGATAATTTAAGTAACTTGATGTTAATGGAACCACTGAGTTGATCACTCACTCCCACTCTGGGACACCAAACCCTATCTTAGATGCAAGTACCACAGAGTCCAACGTGTTGGACAAGGCGTCCATAGACTCAGAGGAAGAGCTCTCGTATTTCCAGCTCATGGGCGGGTCGCTATATTTTGCCCTAGGGCCACCGATGGGGCCGTAGGGCAAGGGCATTTTGTACATTTTTTTTGGACTATATGTATTTATTTTTTTTGCTGGGACGCTATCCCGTGAGCTAACTGAATACACATCATTTTACTAGTCAAATATTAAGGTTAAGTTATGTTTACCTCAGCATACTTGCATGATCCATTTAATTTCTTGAATGCTCATACACCAACCAAATAAACCCAAATCACTCGCTTCCACAAGGCATATGTGACACCCAAAAACTCGGGAGTCTGTTCTTACCCGACTCCCGAAATTCAGTGGTTAAAGTTCGGTTTTGAATAGAAAGTTGTAGAGCTTTCCTGTTACGTATTAGATGATTCCGCTAGCCATCTCGCTACGAAATGTGGTCCACACCAAATGATGAATAGATAGTCTATTCACGACCATCGCATTACATGCCTGGTTCCTACCAAGACCATGAATAGGTTGTCACCTCACTAGCCATCTCACCATGGAGCCCAGTTTCGACTGAGCAACAAATAAATTGTTGAATATCCACCTTCTATCGACCGTCTTTCCACGAGGTCCAGTTTCCAATTGAGCGACGGACAAATAACCCTCCTGTACATCATGACCGTCCCGCTACGAAGCTCAGTTCTGATTGGGGCAACAAATGGATCGTTGTCCCTCAAGCCGATCATAAGTGACATTATTGTAAAACTTACTAATAAAAAATTTTATTTTCAGTTTTATCTTCTTTTATTAATTTTACTGTTGAACTATGATAACGAATCATACTGAAAGAAAATGTATTTAAGTCCACAAATTCACGTCTATTGTCACAAAGCAAAAACAACTCATTCGAAGGGCTAACCCTACTCTTTCACAAATCACTTGAACGAGCGCAAACTGGTGGTTAAAAGGATAACCGAATCTCAGTCCAATCTCCAATTTCTCCATCTTGATGCATGAGACACTAGCAATTTAATCAAAACTTTTAAGACGAGTAGACCCTAACATGCCCATACATCTTACACTCACAAAAATAACCAATTCAAGCCCTCACTCACATATGTGACCTAATTTGATTGAACTGGAAGTAACAAGGGCCATAGAAGTTTTGGATCAATTTAATATTTGTTGTTTCCTTTTATCTAATTATGTGTAACCTTATGAACAAGTTGGATGGCATATAAACCTCATGATGGACCTTAGGAAGGTTTCAACTATGGGAATCATTGCCCCCACTATGATATGTGGTGTGGACCACTTGATCTTTGGATTTGTCTCATTTTTGGATCCATGCCCAAAAATGATCTTGTCAAAAAGGATGGATAGTGTAGATTTCTCACAAACATCACGGTGGCCCCACCTAGCATTAGGGGGTGTACACGAACCGAATTAGCTCGGTTAGCTTGCTCGACTCGACTCGAAAAAGCTCGATTTGACTCGGTTCGAAGCTGAGTTCAAGCCGAGTCGAGCTGATTTTTTGAACTCAAAAAAATTTTGAACCGAGTTCGAGCTTGCCCAAGCTCGACTCGACTCGGATCGAACCCTAACTCGAATCGAACTCAGATTGAACTAATTCGGTGACTCGGTTACTTTGACATTGATGTTGCTCACCAAGTGTTTGATGAAATGACTCAACGAAGTGTCGACTAATGACAAGGAAGGTATGTATATGAAACAAATATCATTTTTTTCTTAATTTTGGTGTTGTCTACAAGGTGTTTGATGAAATACTTGTAAACTTTTGTTGTTGTTTTATATACAGTGAGAAATTGAAAGTGTAAAGCATGTGTTTGTGAAAATGCCACAGGGGCTCAATTTTGACTTGAACTCGGTCAAACTGCCCGCTGACTGAACCGAGCCGAGTTGGCCAGTCAATCTTGAAGACTGAGCCAAGCCGAGTTCAAGTTGGGGTCAACTAGTGGCTGAGCCAAGTCGAATTGGCCTGGCTGAGCCGAGTCGAGCTGAGGCCAGCTCGACTTACTTAGACTCGGTGTACACCCAAACCTAGCATCCCAGCTCAGGAAATCCGCCTCCTCTCACCAACACGAGCTTTAATAGACATAGTGGATTTAATACAACCATGGAAGTGGCCCACTGATCTTGAATTACAGGCTTCAGACCCCATAGCATTTAAAGCAGTGATGATTGGTAGAAGGCAGAAGAAGCTGGCATGAGAAATGTTAAAGGAGAAAAGAGTTCCACGTTGGCATCACTTAAACAACACGCTATTTTGAAGGAGAAAAAGCAAGGCTGCTTTAAAGTCAGTGGGGCCCACTATATATGTGATCCAAATATCAGATGGGTCGGGCAATCCTAGCCTCTAGTTAACAGCCAGCCGTGTGTTGGATTTGGACCACTAGCTACTTTCCATACGAGGCATCCATTTCATGGTCAGCAGTCATCTATCTATCTACTTTCCATTTGAGGCATCCATTTCATGGTCTTCCTATATAGATTATGGTCCATCATATATATTGTGGGCCCCACTATCTGGGATTCTGGATTGAGATGTGTTTATGCCACGTACACAGTATCTGTGTGAATGGGTATATGGAATTTTAGCACTTTCCAGAGTATTTGAGTTATTCCTAAGGATAGAAAGTAGGTTAGCCTGTATAACTTTTGGATGTGATGATTTTCCTTAAAATGCGCACTCGTGGGACTTTTTAAAGGCATTTGCTTTGGGGATTTTGAAAGGTGTGGGCCCCTCTACAACGTCTGTGTAGGATAAGCTTTTTTTCTGCAAACGTTGTATGTGGGGCCCACAACCATTTTGTCCATCAGGTGAGACCCGTCGGCTTCACTGTGTATGCTAAAATTCACGCTAGCCCAAAAACGTAGATGGGTCCACCACAGAGAACGGTTGGGATGGGGACAGCCACCATTAGAGCTTTTAGATCGTGTCTGGGGCCCACTGTATTTTATATATTCCATCCGTTCCATTAATCAGATTTAACCCACTAGAATGAATAGGCATCATGAAATATTCAGGCTGTTTCGAATTCAGGTGGGCCACCCCACGTGATTTTAATGGTTTTATGCATGATTTTACAAGGTGGGCCCACCTTAGTTCTTGATCGGCCTGATTTTTGGTATGCGGGTGAAATGGAAGGAGTGAACCTGATGGACGGAGTGGATGACATAAAAACAGTACAGTGAGCTCCACACGTACAGGTTGTAGATTAAGCTTAATCTGCAAACGTTGCGGAGGAACGAAACGTGCGCCTAAGGGTGAAGTGACGCTTATTAGTATACCAGGTGTTTTTTAGCTGCGTGACATGTCAAATCATTGATCCATTCCATCCATTAACTTTGGCCCACCACGAAAAAAAAAAATCATATTGATACGAGTATGCTAGAGTTTCAAACATCAGCCACTCTCTTATAACCATAGATTTGTTAAGTAACCGATGGTGTTTTAGGAAAAATCGAACAGACCGGCCGTATGAGACACGTGGCAGGAATCAATAAATCCAAGGTTAATGCACAAACTACTAATGTGTTTACATTCAGACAAGCTAAGTTGAGAAAGAAAATTTGATAGCAGACTTGAACTAGTCAAAAAAAACTCGGTAATAATATTCATCGGTCGACCCGATCTCGATTAAGGATACCAAACTCGATATCAAATACCGGTCTCGAACTTGGAAATTGACCTCGACCTCGACTTCAGATACCGACATCAACCTCGGATACACACCTCGAGCTTAGAATGAAAATATCCCAAGAGAATTATGTAAGAATTTTATAAGGTGGGCCTTATTGATCAACCGTCTGGATTATCCTAAAGGTTGGACTGTGTGAATGGGTAAACCAGTGGGCCCCACTTCAGTATGATCCGCGCAAGTATGCATAAGGGGTTGGAATGCCGTACAACTATTTGTATACAACTAGGATTGAACAAGTGTGGAGCCGTGGGGAGAGAGTTGTGATGGGTTTCAAACTCTCTTTCTCCAGCAACTATATAATATGATTGGGTCCTCGATCCTACACACAAGTCAGAAATACGGGTGTAAGGAGAGGAAGATCTAGTTTTTTATTCTCAGCTATAACCTCTCAAACAGGTATGTTCTATCCCTCCACCATTGATCACCATCTTTTATGCACAGTAAGGTCCTTGGCCTTATTTCGTATGTTCTATCCTTCCACTATTGATCATCATCTTCTATGCACAGTAAGGTCCTTGGGCTTATTCCGCATATAATATTAGCCCAACAAATTAATCTTATGTTGTATACAAGCAAGATCGACCCAACAAGATCCTAGCCAAAAATTACATCAGTAGAGGCAAAATCGAAAATATTCTCAAGAATAGATTCCAACTCTAATATGGTTCCTCCGACGTGTCTGATAAATCCATTCGGATACACAGAAATCCTATAAATACATCATCCCGCTTTAGAGAAAGTAATGCACAAAAATCTCAACTCTAGCTACACCCACTTTATGTTCATCTACTTAACTTAGGCATTGGAGGGTCACCGACCATAACCGGCACCCCTAATGTCCCTCATTTTTTCATTAAAATGCAGGTATCCAACGGTCTGCTGAAAGAGTTATGAGATTAACCAAATTCAAGTGATAACAGATGATATTGTGATCTATCGAAATAGCTAATTCACACCTGATTAATGGACCATCCCTCGTGCAAACCAAACATTTTCCTGCGGCATTGATGGGATGTAAATTCCTCCAAGTCGTGTAAATTTTTCATGGTGGCCCATGAAAAGTAGGGAGCAAGTTGGCGGTCCAGATCTATGATTTAACCACCCATCTGTGTGCACAGGTTTACTGAGGTCAGGCCCAGTGTGTCCCAACTAGTGGGACCCACTTTAGAAGGAGCATAGTAACGAAAGATCCTGACCTTTGATTTTATCGAATTCAAACCACAAAATCTCTTCCATGTAACCACCCATTAATATCCAGAAATCAGTCAGCTGGTGTGACATACTCAATGTGATTTTTGTGGTATGACCCATCTGTAATGGGGACCCACTATTTGGACGGATAATTTGAGTTACTTCAATTCCACGTGTATAATCCATTTGTTGAATACCACGTAATGATCCAAGCTGCATTGGTTCACTTGGACAGTTCATCAACCGATCTGAGCTGTCCATTAAGCCCAGATTACATTTCATATTCTATCCGGCAAAAAACTCTACTGATCGGATGATCCAATTCATCTTTGATTTAGCCCTTTCTCTACAACCGTCCGTTTTTGGAACCATGTATGGGATGGTTTGAATTGCCTAATAAATAGATGGTGTGCCCTAACAAATGGATGGATCAAATTTTTTATTGGACTTCATTTGTATAAGTGATCTTAACCGTCCATATAAATACCATTGATCAAATGGTTCATATTTGTCAGATCAGGTGATGTTTGCATGGAAGAAAGAGTGACTTATACCAGTCTGAGAGAACAGAAACATCCTTCAAAGTTAAATAAGCAAATCAAACGTAGATTGATGTGAGGTCCAATGTGGTATATGTATTCTATCCATGCGGTCCATCCTTTTTTTATGGATAACCTTAGAGCATGAGCCAAAAAATGAGTAAGATCTAAAGCTCAAGTGGACCACACCACAGAAACAGTGGGGATAATGACATCCACTGTTGAGACCTTCCCAGGGCTACCAATGATGTTTACTTTCCATCTCATGTGTTCGTAAGGTAATAAAGACTAGGGGTGCACATCGAGCCAGTAAAACTGTGGAACTGGACCAAAACCGACCAAACCGAACCAGTTTCAGTTCCAAAAATTAAAGAACTGATTAGTTTGGTTCAGTTCTTGGTTTGAAGGTACGTAGAACTGAGCCAAACCTAAATCGAACCATATATTAAAAAAAAAAAAAAAAAAAACCCTAGGTTTATTCGTTTCACTTCATTCTAAACGCCACCACTACTGCGGCTGCCCCCAGCCTCATCCATTCCTCTCTCTCTAGTTCACTTGCTTCCTGGTTCTCTCTCTTGCCATTCACTGCAGGCATCTCTCTTTGGATTATAAAAAGTCTAGAATCGTGGAACTGACTTGGATCTGAACTGATTTTAACGGTCCAGTTTTAATTCAGTTCTAGTTCTAGGGTGCTAATGGTTAAGGTACGATTCCAATTATCCTATAACCGTTAGAAACGGTTCGGTTCCGGTTTCACCCTGGAACCAGACCGACCACCTGACCGAACGGACTCGTGTGCACCCCTACACCTGGGTGAAGGGTATACACAAATATCAGGTCGATGAGAAGTTTTCAACCGTAGGCTTTCAATCCCCTCCGTTGCTAGTGGTGTGGTCCACTTGACCTTTGGATCTGCTGCATTTTTGGTCTCGGAATATGGTAGAGAAATCTAGCTACATAACACGTGGCAGGATTATTTGTCGATCACGACCGTGCATCTAGTGGGCCTTATTTATGAATGGAAAATTAGTTATGATACACTTCAAACGATGATCCCGTACATCTGAACATTGGCCTGTGAATCAACGGTAGAGAAGAAAAGCTGTTAGAGGTGAGCATTAAGTACGGAAAGTGAAGAAAAGTAATGGCTGCGATTGATAGATTATTGTAATTTTTGAAACATAGGCCATCCATGTCGATGAAAGGTGGACCACACCACAGGAAACATTGGTGATTGAACGCCCACCATTAAAAACTTCCTAGGGGCTGCTGTTATGTTTATTTGCCATCCACCCTGTTAGTTAGGTCACACAAGCATGGATGAAGGGAAAACACAAATATCAGCTTGATCCGAAACTTCTGGGGCCCCTAAGAAGTTTAAATGGTAGGCGTTCAATCACCACTTTTTCTGTGGTGTGGTCCACCTGCTATTTGGATCTACCTCGTTTTTTGGTTAATACCATAAAAAGAGATGCAAAAATGGATGGACGGCATGGATAAAACATATACATCATTTTGGGACCCACAGCATCGACCAGTACCGACCTCAGTACTGTAGGGGTCACTACCGAATCCGAGTCCTGTGAACCATTCCCACGTGAACAAAACGCGTACATGTCCGATTTGATACTATGCCCACACATGGGTGTGGCAACGATCCGATGGGTGCCTACGTGGCACTATATTCATTTGGTCTGAAACCTACCCATAGAAGTTGATTACGTGGCACGACCATAGTGACACTTACAAACAAGACGTCAACTCAGGGTCTTGTGGTAGGGCTGTGAACACGTGTCAGATCTTGGTCAGATCGGGTCAACCTACATCAGACCCGATTGATTAGGGTTTGACCAGATGGACCCTAACATGTGTCAAGCGGATCCGCTAGGTGGTCCACCTCCAGCCACTTGTGCTCAAATACGCGATTATCCAGACCGTTCATTTACAAGGTCCCAGCATATACGTGCCACGTAGGAAAAAGCTTGCTGATTCGGGTCCTCTCCATGCATGCAGAGATGAACAAGAGTCGGTCTTGTATGAAGAGTTAGTGATGTTGTTAGAAATCCATGGCCCAGTTTCCACATCACATGCTCAGGCAGTTCCTGCGGTCGGAAGCTAGGTGGGGCCCACCGTGATGCTGTTAGAAATCCACACGCTCCATCTGTTTTGCCAGCTATTGCTCAGACATGATCCCAAAAATAAGGCAGATTCGGGACTCAAGTGGGCCACGGAAACAGTGGGGATTGAATGCCAACCCTTGAAATTATGAACGGTTTTGATGGAATATAAACGCCACGTTAGACCCAGGAAAGTTTTAACGGAGGGCATTTCCCTCACCCACTTTTTCCTGTCGCGTGGCTTACTGGAATATTGGATCTGCCTTATTTTTGGGCTCATGTTAACACATGAGCTTTAAAAAAAGGATGGACAGTGTGGATTTCTTGCAAACATCAAGTGGGCCCCACATACCTTCTGGACCAAGAAACTTCAATCAATCCGTGTTCCCTACCTGAGCATGTGATGTGGACCGCCTTCCAACGATTTATTTATTTCATTTATTAATTTCGTAAAATGAATCAGGCCAGCTTGGGCCAATAACAAGGACCATGAATAGGGCCTAGAGCTGTACACGAGCATAGTTTGTTCGGTAACTTGCTCCAGTCGGTATTGAGCTCTGAGTCGGTATTGAGCTCGACTCAGATCGGACCCGAATTGGATCGAGTTTTAAGTGAATATATAAGGGTTTAAAAAAAAAAAAAAAAAAAAAAAAACCCTCATTCGCTCGACCCTACTCGCCGAGCCCAGCAACCCTAACGCATTTCTCCTTCCCTTTCGTCCAAATCGCCCGACCCTAACTCATTTCTCCCTCTTTTTCGTCCAAATCGGCCGTTCGTTCGCCCAATACGTTCGTCATTCTTCACTGCCCAACGACATTTTTTCTTCCAGCGTCTGTTTGGACGATCTCCTCTTATAAAGTGAGTCATCTCCTTCACTCTCTCCATTTTTTCCGGCAAGTAGCGTCCATCCAAGTAGCGGAACACATCCAAAAACTCAGATCGAACTCGGTATGGACTGGACCGATCTACTGGCCGAGCCGAGCACGAGTTGCTGTTCCAAGCTTGAAGGCTAAGCCGAGCCGAGCCGAGCCGAGGGCAAAGCTCGGCTCAGCTCAACTCGTGTACACCTCTAATAGGGCCCATCAAATCTGGGGCTTAGAACCCGAACCCATTTGCGTTTGGGCTGACCCAGCCCCGAACCCAATTCATTGCCATCCCAGTTATAGTGTCAAAGGGGGTCCCTATATTTTCACACTGCTTGGCATCTCTACCGTCCATAATCGATCTTGGGTCCCTTTGCGCTGGTACCAACCAGGTTAGTTTCACTAACATAAGAGAAGACTTCAACACACATGAAATCTACACCGTCAATCACGTACAGCTCCTCTTATTGGGCCTTGATCCCAAAAAATCAGGATGATTAAACAATCAGGTGGGCCATCCGAAAAAAATTATAGCTAAAACCTCTGTATTTACGGCACCTGTATTTAAAATACTGTGATTTTTGGGTAATTCTTTCATCCTAATGAGGCACATCAGATGACTGGATTGGATGGTATGCGAACACCACAGTGGGTCGTAGACCGACTAATGATGAACGTTCCATTTCAACTGTTTCCTGTAGTATGGTCTACCTGAATCATTGATGATCATGATTTGTGGTTTCAATGGTTAAAATGAGGCACCATACCTGATGGACGGTGTGGATCTCATGAAAGCTCCAACCATGTGGCTTCAGCTTGCGAAAATAACCCGATAGTGCCTAGAGCGAGTTACCCTAGAGCCGGTCCGAAGCCAGTCGGGTCCATCTTATAAACAGATGAACTTTCGCGATGGCAGAGGGCTGGGCCGGGTTCCCCCTAGCCCGGCCCTAATCCTTAATAAAACTAAAAAGGTGTGAGTCTTGGCCCTCCAAGGCCGCGTCAGCCCTGTAAGTAAAAGAGTGACATAATCAAAAGTTTGAAATAGTCAAGTCCCACATTAAATGGTTTTGATTAGGGCTCAACTTGGGCTGATGTCGACCCAACCCACATTCAGGTGGGGTTGGGTTAGCCCATCAAGGCCCCAGGGCTGGGTTGGGCTCGGGTTGGAAAATGCCACTTGAATTCAGGTTAGGTTCAGGTTAAGCAAATTCTATTCAACTTAGGCCAGGTTGGGAATAATCACATGTATTTAGGTCGGGTTGAGTATCGAGGACTCTGGTTTGGGTTTGGGTTGAGTACCTCAGGTTAGATTTCGAGTAGGGTTGGAAGTTGGGTGCTCGTGAGGTTGGGTTAACCCTCAGCCCGACCCACACAGCCCGAGTTGTACCCCTAGTTTTGATTATAGAAAACATGACACCGTATCAGAATAGTGCCTTTTAACACATGAAAGTTAAAAAGGGGACGCTATCAAGCTTCTTCACAACATCTATCCCTTTATATAACAGTGACCCATTTGATTATTAGACCAGACCAATGGGATGGGCTGGACCAATCGGTCCTGGCCCAGCACACATGATACATGGCCTAGATTTCAAAAACAACCACCAGCCTTCTCATACTACCTTACTAAATAGTACTAGAAGGACACTAGATCTTAAACAAATTGAGAATCATGCTTGAAACCAAACATTCAAATAACCTTCATTTTCAACAGAGAATTGCCAAGGCCCATTCCCTCAAGGAGAATGAAGAGGACATCCACAGCACATGTGCAAGATTCAGACCATTCATTCAGTGGGGTACACTGAAAACACACCTGGTCCCAAAATCAGGGCCATCCATTCATCAAATGGGACATACATGTAAAAGAAAAGGACAGAACAAAAATAAGAACGACTGTCTATATTCACCATGCAAGTGGACCACCTGATGAGCAGACCTTGATTTTTGAATCATGCACAAGGCATGTGTCCCAAAACACTTCAGCATTCACTTCTCAATACATACGCAGTAGGTTGGATACACTCATATGAAATCCACAAAAATCGTTACATAGTTTATAAGATATCAAACCCAAGACATCTTTGACATATCATGCAATCAGCCCATCAAATGGACTAATATATAAAAATGAATGACCGGAAAGATTTTTTTTTAAAAAAAGAGGTATATGATACTCTGGCAATATATGATGCCTGATGTGCAGGCACTCAGAAATTGTCTACGCATGTCAGACATTTAACTCAAGTTAAAAATCACAATCCCAAGAACAGATTGGTTGAACAATCCTAACCTCTGATTCGGAGACACTTATTTGTGGAAATAGGACCATTCGATATTTTTTATTTTTAATGGTCCACTAAATGTCAAGCAATCCCATAATCAAATAAGTTAATTTTTTGCTCTTGATACATCTAAACTAGGAACCATATTTTAGATAGTTCAATTTGACCACGAATGCAATTTCTAGGTGCCTGCGTATCATCCATCACACTCCAACAGAGTATAAAAGTGTTTCTCTTCAAAAAAAAAAAAAAAATTTAAAATTAAATAGGGAGACAACACATGCGGGAACCCACGATTGCAACAGAAATCAGTATATAAAAGAATGGGGGCGTATATGTCTTTGTGCACTACTATTCAGTTCGAATCTCGCTTTTTGTACTCAACAATCACCGTATGCTTTGAATTGTAACCTTTTTCATGGGACCTGAGAAGAAGATAAAGACACTGATACAAAATAAAGGTGGGTTAGCTGGAAGAAACTAAATAGGTGAGAATATACAGCCAGTTGAATTTCTGCACTAAGCCCAATAAGGAGGTTTGCTAAGACCACATGCATGTAGAGCCCGGTTCATCTAAATGCAATAACACATTCTGATATTGCACATGTTTGAAAGATTCAAGCTTTCCATCAAGTGGGCATGCTGTTTTAGATCTTCTGGCCTAAAATCAGGTCGTTCGCTCCTTAGGTGGGCCGCAGTTTACAAACAAGTGGACAGCTTCATTTCTAAACATTGGTCCACCGAGGAGCAAAGCAGCTTAATTTTACAGCTAGATGATCTAATGATTGTGGCCCAGCTGATGGAAAGCTTGGATCTCGCACATGTATGCCATATCAGCACGTGTGCTTGATGTAGATGGGGAGCATTTTACATGCATGTGGGCTTTCCAACTTCTGGTAAGAAAAACTACAGGATCATAGTTTCAAGGATATGAACATCATTCTCAGTTTGTCCAAGTTGTGCCCATGTTTCAGTTATCCATATGCCCAAAAGATCTCCTCAATGGGACAATCCCAGACTTTCAATTTGCGACCTGAAAATGGACAGTAAAGAAGAGAAATGCAGCAAAGGACCATATTCCACTGAGAGAAGTGGCCCAATAATGGTGACTGGGATCTTCACGTCTCAAAGATTTTTGGGCTTGGCACATCAGTGGTAGGATTCAACAGACCAATGGTCTGGATCACTGGACCATGGCCCAATTTGTACAAACTAAAAGCATCAGTATACCATGCATATCACTCATTTGGTTGGACGTACCTGGAACTTTCTTTAGTAGAAGTAGGCCAACGGTTTTCAGTTAATGCAAGGAAGGTTCATTGACATCCATTCCGTTGTCGATTTTCAGTTACAAATTGGTAGTAACTCTGTTCCTCATAAAGTTTCCTGATAATTGAATAGAAGCAACATTAGCCTGAAACCTGAAAGAAGAATGTATACTTTGATGGTGGAGACCGGGAAAAGAAACCAGTGAATTTCGATCTTTTAGGCCCACAACCCAATTCCCCTGATGGGATTCTCCTGATGGATGGCTTAGATCTCGTGTACCTGTGCCAGGTTGGAGCATGCTGTATTCTGGTGCCATGTACATGGGTTATTTTGTACATGGGATTAGCAAACCTCTATGAATATAATACATCATTTGGGTATATTTGGTAGTATAGTTCAAATATATTGTGATAAGAACATTTAAGTGAAACCAGTGGTGTTTGCAGAAAACTTCTCATGCACCTAGTAGCATTTGGATCTGTGGGCAACCTGTATCATCATCTGGACCTTCCATTTGGCCTGACCAATCTTCACAGGCAGCTTTGAAAGAAACACACTGAGCAGGTGATCCAAAGCATCCAATCAGTATCATGAAAATATGGATGGACAAGATCATTCATAGAAGAAAGGTCCAGTCACAGATGTTTAAGACTATCGGATTGATATGATTTTTTTCACAGTAGCAGACGAAAAAGTAGACTAAATCTAATGGATGGCCCAGATCAGTGGTGTGGATTGTCCATATGTCCAAATGCAACGTGGGAAGTTTTCCATATAATTAGTCCTTTAGCAAGTAAACCCAACAACAACAACAAAAAATTGTGGATTTTCTTTTTTCATTGACAGTTTCTCTTTTCAACACCAAAGGCGTGTTTGGATTCATGTGGACATGGAAATTGTTTTCAACTGACAAGACAGGCTTTTTGGGTGTGGGCATTCTGCATAGTAATCATCACTCTTATCCATGGTCAAAATTCGCTGGCACAAGAAACAAGGTGACTTAGGGGAAAAGGTGAAATTGATTGTGTAATTGTGGCGTGTTCTTCAAGCACCCAACGAAATCCACATATCCAAACACGCCCTAAAAGATAAATAAATAAAGGGAAAAAGGTGTAATGATTGTGCAATTGTTACCACTACTTTTTGTTGTTGTCCATGTAATAAAGAGACCTAAAAAACTATAATGTATCCTGCTTGCAAAAATTCAAATTCCGAACTGTTTAATGGCTCCACAAAACTACCTTTCTGAACTCCTTTTGTACCCTTTCCATTTTGACTCGTCATCTAACCCTTATCCAAATTAATTGGGGTCACGTTCCACATTCCACTCTATCAAGGGCCAGACCTTCAATTAAACCATAGGTCATCAAGTCGTTTTTAACTACCTCCATCCATCTTCTTTTGGGCATTCCCCTTGCCCTTTCAAAGCCTTTAACTTGAACCAACTCAATCCTAGCCAGCATGGTTCTGGGTCTCCATTGCACATGACCAAAACCATCATACTTTCCCCCATCTTATTACTTAGTGGTGTTTTTCCTAAGTTCCATTGAATGTATTCATTTCCAATCCTATCCTTCCTCATCTTGCCACTGATTCTTCTCAACATCCTCACTTCAGCTACAATTATCCCATGAACATGTTGTTCCTTAACTACCCAACCAAAAGTCCATCAATTGAGGAGCTGTCCATCCCATAAAGCATGTCTGGTCTTATAGCTATCCTATCAAAATTCCCTTTCCATATGAGTGGTACATGACAATCACATAAAACTCTAGAGGCACATCTCCATTTCTTCCACCCCGCTTGAATTTTTTGGGCAACATCTTTCTCAATCTCTCCACTCATGAGCTATTGACCCAAAGTATCGAAAGTGGTCATTTTGGAAAACTTCTTGGTCAGAAATTTTAAATAATTTCTCATTTTCACTCCTATTGTTACTAAAATTGCACTCAAAATGAAATAAAAACCACCCTTTCAATTGTGAATAAAAGAAAATTTCAGGGGATGAATCTTATTTGATGACTTGAGAATGCAAAGGTTCAAGTCAAGGACTCTTAATAACTGAAGGACTAATAGCCTAACCCTACATGCATCATACGTACACGTGTACAGGAGATGTATACTTCTAACAGACGCAACCCATGAAATTACTTTATACCTTACAAGAAAATGATCAAAATACCTTGTTATGATGTTCTATTTCAAATAACCTGAGTATAACCATACCACAAAGATATAGTAAATACATTGTAATCAGGAATTGGGAGCCCAATCTAAAATGGGTCTGCAGTAACTGCAACTATAACAAAAGACTAAAAATCTCTGCACGAGATATCTTGATGTCAACATAAACTTGAAAAGTAGAAAGAGAACTATTCAAAGACTCTCCACACGTTAGATTAAAAAACTTCTTGCTAGGTATTAAAAAGAATTTAAGGAGTTTGTAGATTGTATAGAGATTGAAAACGAAGAAAGGATGAGAAAAGAAGAGAACGAGAGAAGAAAATTTGAGAGAGAGGAAATCGGGTTTTGAACATCCCCACTCCTTTTCCTTTATACTTAAGTGATAAAAGCAAAAAATGGTGAAACTACCCCTAATATAAATATCTATACGTCAAACATAACCCAAGACCGAAAAGACTAAGCAACAAGTGGATCGTAGGTCCCTAACCATATCCAAGTGGACCATAGGCCCATACCCATAACACTGCCCCTCAAGCTAGAGCATAAATGTCTTGCATGTCCATCTTGGAAACAAGTTTGAAGAACTAAGACTTCTCAAGATCCTTGGTCAAGAAATTAATGATTTGTCATGAGATGAAATATCAGGTGTATGGATCTGTCTCTGAGATATCTTGTCTCAAATGAAATTGCAGTCAACCTCTATATGCTTCGTTCCCTCATGAAACACTGAATTAATGGCAATATGTATCGTAGCTTGATTATCACACTGTAAAGAAATTGGAACTTGAACTTCGAATCCCAATTCTTTGGGAACAGATTTTAACCATGTAAGTTCACAAGTTCTATGCGCCATTGACCTATATTTACCTTCAACACTTGATCTAACAACTGCATTTTGTTTCTTACTTTTCCAAGTAAACACATTATCATCCAAGAAGGTGCAATAATATGTAGTCGACCTTCTATCATGTATTGACCCTGCATAATTTGCATCTGAATAATCGACTACATGAAGACGACCATGAGCTCTTGTATAAGATACCGTTTCCAGGTGAACATTTCAAATACCCGAGGATCCTCATAACTGTTGCTAGATGTGATGTCCTCAAAATATGCATGAACCGACTCACCACATTGACTGAGAAGGTAATATCAAGCCTGGTGATGATCAAATGGATGAATTTGCCAACAAGTCTCCTATACATACTAAGGTCTTCTAACAATTCTCCTTCCTCAGGTACAAGTTTGAGATAAGGTTCATTAGTGTATCAACCGGTTTGGTACCCAACACCCCTGTCTTTAAAAAAATAATAATAATAAATAAATTAAACACATACTCACGCACCACACTGGGTACTTGAAGCCATGACCTCTGTGCTGAAACTCTTGTGAGTCTACTACTGACCCACACACACACCCATCTCTTCCAACAAGTTACAAACATATTTGTCTAACATAAACTAATTCTAACTCTTGATATTACCACTTCAATGCCCAAAAAATATCGAAGAAGACCGAGATCTTTGCTTTGAAACTGAATTTGAAGATATAACTTCAGCTTTTCCACACCCTTCAAGTAATCACCAGTCGTTATAATATCATCCGTGTACACAACAAGAATTATGTAGCCAGAGGGAGAGTGCTTTAAGAAAACTGAATGATCTACTTCACTCCCTCTTAACCCAAATGATACAACCATACTGTTGAACTTCTCAAACTAGGCCTATGGTGATTACTTCAACTCATATATAGATTTGCTTAACCTATATACTTTAGACAGCTCTCCCCGAGTAACATACCTAGGGGGTTGTTCCATGTAGACTTCTTCTTGTAGATCTTCATGTAGGAATCCATTATTCACATCTAGCTGAAAAGAAATGCAAATTATGATCTGCAGCTAGTGATATAACCAGAACCAAATTAAGCTTAACCACCGGTGAAAACGCATCTGGATAATCTACTCCATAAATTTGAGTATACATCTTAGCGATCAACCTGACTTTGTAATGATCTATTGACCCATCGGTGATGCAGGACATGAAATTAAATATGAGGTGTAAGATTTCAAGCTTTAGATCATACCAATTTCTAAACAATCACAAAAAATAATAATAATAATAATAAATCACCTCCCACATAAGTTCAAACATTCAACAAGAGGAATTTACAGGGGTCCAAGCCTACACACGTTTAGGGCTGGATCAAGTAAAATTATAAACCAAACAATACCCAATGGAGGGTAGATTCATCCAATCCTGCAAAGGACTGTTCCCTAATTCAAGAGATTCACCATGTTTCAAATAGGGAAAAACATAGGGTTTGCAAGAGTTGGAAATACTTAGAATCTGGGATTTTCTTAGGTTAGGGTTTTGGATTTAAGGCGAGAGAGGAGAGAAATAGAGAAGAGAGAAGAACCTGAAAAGAATTCTGCGTGTGGACAACAGGCCCACCAGGAGCACATGCTTGGCTGTCTGGTCGCACGTGTGTGGGGCCCACGAAACTGAAAAAGGCCGCCTAGGGCTTGGTCAACCAAGGGAGGCCCACTCTCACACCAAGTTTCGCAATGATCCGCTTTCCGGTGTGTGCGTCGTGCTCCGCTGAAGTTTCAGCCCCTCTGGTGGGCCAGAATCTGAAAATCTGCTGTAGTGGAGAACTTGGGCACAAAAAAAGCTAAATCTAAGATGGGAGGGCTGTGGAAGATGGAGAATGTGGGGTGGAAGAGATAGGGATGATTTGGGATAGTTGTGGCTTTGCACCACGGTAATTAGTCATTCGAGGAAGGGAGGGTTTCACACCCAATTAGCTTCTTCAACTCAGAGGGATAGAGAAGAAAAAAATGCAAAATTTTAATGGAAAAAAAAAAAAAAAAAAAAAACCTACATGGGGTTGCCTATTTATAAGAAAACCCTAAACCCCAAAGTCGCGCCATGTGCGCACACTAAGACTTAGAGACGAAGTAACAAAACTAACAACTAATCAATGCAAACAAAATTGTTCATGATGTTTCTAATAGCAATAATAACTAAAACTAAAAATCCTAGATCATCTAGGGTAGTGGGCCACAATCATAAGATCCAATAGTGGGATCCACATGATGATCGGGTCCACTCCAATGATCCATAGTACAGCCTCCTACCTAAGAGGTCCTCCATAGATGTCGTCGTCGATCCAGATAGATAGTGGGGCCTTCCTCCTCCTTGAATACGTGTAGGGTGGGGGGCGTGCATGTGCGCATGATGTCCCCATCAATCAGGCATGAACTTAATTGTATACACCCACCTACACTTGATTGGGGTCCTACCCGAAGGAAGATCAGTCAACTTCCAAGTATCAATGGAGTACATGGCTTCAATCTCTCCTTTCATAGCTAGCTCTTTTCTAATTTTCATTCAACAATGACACCTACATTGACTTAGGAATGGATACAGTAGATAAGGTAATTAAAGACTTACGATAATTTGTGCACGAATGGGTAAATGTGATAAAATTGGAGGTTACGTAACGCAAGAGTGTTTACATTTTCAAATCGCAATAGGAAGATCATCAGCAACCTTAGGAAACTTAAATAGAGTAAGAACCTTAGTAGGTGTAATAGCTGTTTCAGTGGACTGAAGAGGAATAGTCTGTAATGCCTGGTCTTTTCTCCTTTTTTCTGTAATAAGTCTGCATGAAATCCTTCTAAGGTAGTGTTGGCATCTCAGTGTCAAATTATGAAGGGAATACACTTGGCAGGGGAGCTTCTACAAATGTGGTTTCGACGGTACACTCGTTTTAACATATAATTGATGTAGAGTGGGTCACAGATGCATTCTTAGCACGATTGGACCAAAATAAGCTTGAACAAAAGTGGTAGTAGTTTGTTAGAACTGGACCCAATCCTACGTTACGCAATGACATAACTGGGTCCCAAGCATATCCGATTGAAAGAAATTCATTCTAAATATGGAGAAATTGTCATTCAAAGTTTTGACCATGAAGAGTCGTAACTTTTAATCCGAGCATCGTCATGAAACGCACGACCTATCGATATTTATGTAGTGGTGCATCCGGGGTCAACCGACCCACTACACCGGTCGTCGATGTCCGTTTCACGAGAAAACACACATCTTCTTTGTCAAAATGGAGATTTTAAAAAAAAATTACTATTTTTTGTAATTTTCGTTATCATCTCCCTATTTTAGGAGTTTTAGAATTTTTGCCTTTTTTAAAAGTTGCTTGTAATAATGCCGGGAATGCTCCGGTAAGGTCTTATTATCATTTCTATTTTTGGCAAATTTAGCCTTTTGGAGAAGATTTTGTATTTTGGGTAATTTGGGTCATCCATATAAGTGATGTAATCGAGCAATCTTAGATTATTATTCAATAAAAATATTCAAATTTTCTCTCTTACTTCTTGTGGATTCAAGGCATTGATCAATGTTATCAAAATCATACGATTCACGATATGAATTGTATGATTCATATCGTATCATTTGGGTGTATGATTTGAATCGTACACCTAAATCGTAAATCCTAAATAATATATGATTATCATACGATAATCGTAAGATAATTGTAGACTACATAAATGGGCCCAAAAAATACTTAAAATCAATTTATTATTATTTTTTATTCAATTTTTTCCTTTTCTTTGTACACTTTTTCTCATAAAATATGAAAAAGACTCCCCTATTAAAAATGTCCTCATTTTTTCTTTTGAGAGAGAGAGAGAGAGAGAGAGAGAGAGAGAGAGAGAGGAAAGAGGAGATTTGGGGATTTTGATATCCAAAAACCTTAAACAAAGAAATCAAGATATCTTTTGATTCACAATGAAATCAATTCGATTTTTTCTAATATGATTCTACACTCAAGAAAGGTACAAAACAAAATTTTTAACGACTCTTGTACGTTTTTTAAGGTAAATTTTTTGAAAGACAACAAAAGAAAACAAAGGAAAAATATTATGATATGTATTTCATATACATTTTCTCAATTGATATATCATGATGTGTGTTACTTTTTTGGTACATGTTGATGGTAAATGGATGATTGATGAGTTTTTAATCTTTTATGATTAACTTATATCTTTTCATGTCTTTTGTATGTATTTTTTGTAAATCAGAAAAAATCTTACAATTTACGATTCGATACGATTCAACGCCTATTACGATTTGCAATATGATAATGATTTTGACAACATTGGCCTTGATTACTTGAGGAAGACGATGATCTTCTTCTTGTCGTTTCACGCTGTTTCCTACGTCAGTTGGTATCAAAGAGATGTTTTTTTCTCGATTCGATGGCATTTAACAATGGTTTGAGCAACTATGATGGTGGCAGCGTTTGAAGCTTTCCAACAGGAGAATCTACAAATCATGCAAGGATTGTAGAAGGCGATCAACAGTTTAACAGAGGCCTTAGGACAAACCCGTGTTCGTAATTATGAGAACTTGAGATAAGCGATGGAGCTCACGATCGTCATGCTCGTGGTGCAACACTTGTGATGAATTGCAGACCACGACCCGATAATGGTGAATCTAGCTATGAGGAGATTGACGATATGACTATTCAGCAAGAAGAACAAAGAAGTGTGAGGTTGGATTAAGATAGAGATTACAGAATGAAGGTTAACCTCCCTAGCTTCAATGGCCAACTTCACATCGAGGACTTTCTTGACAGGGTTCTTGAAGTCGAACAATTTTTCGATTATATGGAGATTGGCCTATAAGTTAGGTGGAGCCTCAGCTTGGTGGGAACAACTCCAACTTTCATGAACCAAGCAGATGAAAGTGTCGATCTGCACATGGTAACAAATGAAGCAGTTGATGCGAATGCAATTCATGCCGATGGACTATGAGTAGGATTATTTCAACAATACAGAATTGTTAGCAGGGTGGTGGCCGATCTGTGAAAGAGTACGTAGAGGAATTTTATCACCTGTATACGAGAAATGATTTGGTCAAGATTGAATTGCAGTATGTTGCCAAATTCAATGGTAGATTACATACAATTATCCAAGATCGAGCTCAAATGAAACCCGTCTGGACAACGAACGAGACGGTCAAGTTGGCTACCCGAGTAGAGATGCAATTGGAATGTCCCAATGCATGAAACTATGCTTCAAACAGGGTGACCACTATTGAACCTTCATGCAATGCGGCACAGTCCCAAGGGAAGGATCCTGAGGGGGAGGGGGGCGTTTAAGACTCAGTGAGTGGCCAAGTCAAACCTCAAAGGGCAACAAACAATGCCATTGGTCAAAATAGAAACCCTAACCCGTATGCTCCGCCTCAATTGGACAAGTGCTACCAATGTGGCCGACCTGGTCACCGATCCAATGTCTTTAGAGGTAGATGGCTAATCTGGCCATTAACGATGGAGAAGTAAAAGATGGAAAGAACTATCCCAAAGTCGATGGTGTTGGACACGTCAAGGATGATAGTGAAGAGGGCAAATGGACTTACGAAGATCACGGCGAGTCTTTGATCATGAAGAAGTTGTTGCACATGATGAAAAAGGAAATAGATCCGCAACAACACAACATTTTTCGAACAAAGTGCATCGTGAACTAAAAGATTTGTGATCTAATCATAAATGGCGAGAGCAGTGAAAACATCATGTCAAAGACTACGGTGGAGAAGCTGCAACTAAAGACATAGAAGCACCCCTCCCCATACACGATTGGATAGATTAAGAAAGTTAGCGAAAAAATATAATTGAACGATGGAGGCTAGGATGTTACTTGTAAATATTATAACGACGAAGTAATGTGTGACGTGGTTGATATGGAGGCTTGTCACATGTTACTTGGTCAACCATGGTAGTATAATGTTGATGCCATGCACAGAGGCTGGGATAACATATTTATTTTTATAAAGATAGTAGAGAGATTATCCTCACCCCTATGAGAACGAAGGACCAACCCAAGACTTCTAAAGTGGAGGGGCGATCTCTCCTAATCGTACGATATTTCGCTAAAGAATCTTAGGAAACAGAGGAGATCTATGCATTGGTCATAAAGGGGAAGAAGTAAAATCCATGAACATTTTAGAAAAGTTGAAACTAGTGTTGTAGGAGTTCAAGGGGATTATGCCTGATGAACTTCTCGACAGGTTGCCCCCCATGCAGGATGTACAACACCACATTGACCTTGTCCCAGGAGCAAGTCTTCCTAATCGCCCACATTTGATAATGAGTCTTAATGAGTGTGAGATCTTGCAGGGGCAAGTGGAAGAACATTTTCAAAGAAGGCGACATTAACAATCACAAAATGCTTCTTAAGAGTGGGGGAATAACATTAAGAATTCTTTTTAAGTACAAGAATATCAACAAAAAAAAAAAAAAAGGTAAATGGGGCAAAAGCTTATCTTAACCTAACCTAAATTTATGAGCAAAGCAAGTACAACCAAATACTTTGGGAGCAACAAGAAAAACTGATTGATCAGAAAATAACAGAGAGAACGATGTTTTACCATCTAAAACCAATAAACACATTCTATTGATCAAATGACATGCAATAAGAACTGCATCTAAAGATTCACTGTACTTCATTTCTAGCAACAAGGCTTAAGTAACTTCTACCAAATATCTATTCTTGCACTTAGCCACCCATGGTTTTGAAAATCGGTATCGTATCGGCCAATATGGGCGTATCATGTCCGTATCGACTTGATACGATATGCAATACAGGGCTATATCAGTCGTATCGGAATTGGTTGGTATCAGTCTATATCGGCCAATACAAGACCGATATGCCCATAAAATGCCAAATTTGAATTTATTTATTTTTAAAAAAATTCACTCATGTCTCCTCTTCTTCTTTTCATTTAAACCATGGAAGAATCTTAAAAACTCATTTTAGGCCAGATCTAGACCTATTTTGGGATCAAAGCAAATGATTTGAATGGGATTCAACAAATCGAAGTGAAGTGGACGGTGGACCATTATGGGAAAAATCGGAAAGAAGGGTAAACCTTCACTTTCTTTTTTATATTTTCATCTTCTTTTTGTTGGATTTACAATATAATAGGCAATTGTTCACCAAATCATGTTTAATTTGTGTTCAATTATGGCCGATTTAGTTGACCTTCAACAAGTCAAATCAACAAACAACATTTTCATCAAAGAATGGTCCGATACACCATTGAATATATGGTCAAAACACCAAAAAATTGATAAATTCATGAATTTCTCTTCTTCTTTTTTCCTTTTTTATAAAATACATTTTTGCTTTAAAAAAAATAAAATCTGACCGATACAGCCTCTATTCCAATACACGACGTCGTATCGTATCATTTTTCCGCAGGGCCGATACGGTGGCCAATACCGTCATTCAGAAGCATGTAGACACCCCATTTTATTGGGGTATGCAAGCATAAGAGGTCCTGATAAACGAATTCCAGGGCATTGTCCGACCTAAAGGTACACAATTTCTCACCAAATTGATTTTTTATTTCATTATAAAAATTCTACAATACACGAAAGACTTCCAACCTATACTTAATTAGACATAACCATGTCATTATCGAGTAATCATCAATAAATAGAACAAAGTACCTAAAACCTGACAAATTAGGGACTCGAGTCGGTCCCCACATATCACTATGGACTAAATTAAACGAATCATCACTTCTTGAATCAGTTAGCTAAAAAGGGAACTCAACTCGCATGCTTCGCACTCCAACTTTGACAACTTAAGAAGTGATGGGATGAGAGTTTGTAGATTTTTAGAGAAACGGATGTCCCAAACGACAATGCCATTGAATTGTCGAATCTGCAGGAAGCACGACCACACCTACTGGTTCTTCTCTCCAAGTAGAGGTGGGCATCGAGTCGAGGTGGGCCAAGCTTGGCTTGGCTTGTCCATGATGTACTCGAGTTCGAGCTCGAACTCGAGCTTGGCCTCGAGCTCAACATTGAAGCTTGGCTTGTTTGCCAAAGCTGTCGAGT
The DNA here is from genome assembly GCA_021015155.1 of Magnolia officinalis. Classification (NCBI taxonomy): domain Eukaryota; kingdom Viridiplantae; phylum Streptophyta; class Magnoliopsida; order Magnoliales; family Magnoliaceae; genus Magnolia; species Magnolia officinalis. The sequence continues at coordinate 7,410,295 of JAJHSJ010000010.1, forward strand.
CGAGTTCGAGTCGAGCTAGTGGTTCGAGTCGAGTCGAGTTTACCTCGAGTCGAGCTCGAGCTTGTTGGATGAGAGAGTAATGGATTCTGTTCTTGATCCTCCTCCATTGATGAAAAATTCAAAAATCTTAAGAGAATCAAAGCAAAACCCGATGAAAAAACCAAACAAAGCTTTGAATCGGATGAGGAAACTTGTAAGAACCGATCTGTTCTTGATCTTCTTCCACCAGTAGAAATCCAAGTACTAGAAAAGAAACAGAGCAGAACACAGATCAGAAATCCAAGTAAAGAGCTCTAGCCAATCAGATCATTGGATTTCCTTGAAGCTCTAACAAATCTGAGAAGAACCCATCTCGAATTTCTTGGGTTTCTTGCCTAAGAAGTAGATCTCAAGAGATTGAAATCATACTATTGTGGAGCTGAAATGAAGACTGGTGGTGGTGGTCGGGGTGGGCATGCGGCTGGTAGTGGGCAGAGAAAGAGAAGAAAGGGAAAGGGAAGGGGGTGCGTGCGGTCGGGTAGAGACTCTAGGGTTTGTTTTTTATTTTTTTATTTTTAAGTTTAAACTTAAAACTTATATTAATATAATATATATATATATATATATATATATATAATATATATAATATATTTATTAATCAAGCCGAGTCGAGCTCGAGTTCGAGCTTTGAGTCGAGTCGAGTTCGAGTCGAGTTGAAATGCCCCCTGGTCGAACTTAGCTTGAACTCAACTCGAGCTTCAAATAATTAGCTTGGCTCGGCTCGAATCGGCCATTCAAGCCGAGTCAATCCGAGCTGACTCGAGCCGAGTCGAACGAGCTTTTCGAGCTAGCTTGACTCGTGAACAGCCCTATCTCCAAGTAGTACTTATCATTCCTTTCACGACCTCTACCAATTGTCATGCCCATCATGAGGTCCTCAAACACACGATAAGAAGGAAAGACGAATACAAAACATTTCAAAGATCGTGTTACTTTACTTACAGATAAAAGGCTAAATAGAAACTTGGGTGCATATAAAACTAACGACACAGAGGCTGATGCATTAGGCTGAACAATACCAACTCCAATGACATTAGATGATGTACCATTAGCTAGAGTAACCGACGTATTTGACGAAACACAATAGAAAGGAGACATGGTTACCAAAGATATGGTTGAACCCCCTAAAGCAAATGATCCAAGAAGAAGCGGAAGATGACAAGAGATGTTTTATCTAATTGAGCAAAGTGGTTGTAGAGGTGGATGAAGCATTGTTGGATGTAGAGCACTAGAAGATAGAAAACGCACACATTCCTCCCATGATAATGAAACATTAATCTGATCACTATCAGGATTAGATGAAGCGAGTAGTGGGTCTACTACCATAGGAAGAAGCATCATCGACTACAAGGGCTTGACTAGTCTTTTAGGGTTTTCCATGAAGATCCCAGCAAAAGTCTACAGCATGATTTGTAAGGCCACAATGAGTACATGAATAGTCTTCTTGACCCACTATGACCACCTCTACCTCCTCCTGAAAATCTACAATTTCTGCCACCACGGAGAGCACAACGCCCAACACAGCCCCCACATAAATTAGAATAACCGGACGAAAAGGCCAATGCAGTTTTATCATATGCATTAACATAAATATTGTCAAACTAATTTACTAATGAGACTCTCTAAAGCCCTGCACAAACCTCTGCCACTAAAGGATTGAAGTTCCTCCCAAAATCCTATCCTTTGTCAATCGATACTCTTTTGACAACCTAGACAGAAGTTTCGCTTCTTCCATATCTTTCCATTACTTCTTCATAAGGGTGATATATGAGGTAATGAAATAAAATATGAAAAGCTCTTCCCACATTCTAGTCAATTTTGTGAAGTACTCACCAAGGGGCTTATCCCTCGTTTGAAAAGAGAAAATCTTGTATAATTACCCAATATTTTTTTTTTTTAAGATTACCTGAGAAATATTTTGTTTTGTGGAATCACCCAACTCATCACTCTTTTTGTGGAACAACAACCCTAGTGCATCTTCCACACAGTATCCTAGACATCTTTTGTTGTATGGAAGTTTCACACAAAATTTGATCGTTGATCGATTGATACTCTTTTAGCAGTCCAGATAGAAGTTTCACTACTTTTATATCTTCCCACTACTTCTTCATGAGGGTTACATCTAAGGTAATGAGATGTTAGGCGAAAAGCTTTTTCCATATATATATATATTTTTTTTAAAAAAAGAGAGAAGAAGAAGAAGAAGAAGAAGAAGAAGAAGAAGAAAAAAAAAAAGAAAGAGGAAAGCTCCATTCCAGTCAATTTGCGAAGAACTCACCAAAGAGCTTATCCCACTTTTAAAAAGAGAAGATCTCATATAATTGATACACCCAAGAAATATTTTATTCTTAGGAGTACGTCTTCCTCACAGCATCCCAAATATCTTTTGTCGCGTTTAAGAATACCAAATTAGAACTCACCTCAGGCTCCATGCAATTCCACAACCAAGATCGAATTTGGAGATCCTCACGCATTCATTGTTTATATCTAGGATGAGATCCCTCTGGTTTAGGATCCATGAGGTACTGATCTTCTTCACAAGTTAGGAGGAATACTTCGACAAACTTGGCCCATAGAAGATAATTCTTCCCATTCAACTTCACAGTAGTTATTGATGCATTGAAGGAGGATCCTTGCATTTCCCAGGAGATGAGGAACCAACAACTGCACTTTTGGGTTCCATAGCCATTCCACAATCTATTTACTTCAACACCAATGGAAATGCTAATCTTAGAGGAAGATCCACAGACAAGTACACGTCCAGAATAACATAACATGGAGATTTCTTGTCTGTCATTACCCTAAGGCCTAAACTATGTCAAGACCATTCCCATATTGCTCGCTACTTTACCGGTGAAAATATTATACTAAAAAACTGTATGCACACAATGCAACCAACATAAATGAACAATTTTAAACATCACCTCATGAAAAATTAGCAACCTTCATTATCTGTCAAGGCATCTATGCTCATTTTTGTGAATGTTTCCTTCTACTTGAAGAACAATGCAGAAAACAACATGTTTTCTGCACAAAAGAACAGTGAAATGTGCTTCCTTTAAGGTCTGATCAGTCCCCTACGTCTTTGGAAGGTCCCAAAACTAGATCCAGCAACTTAGGGTCGAATGGAAAGGGATTACAGGACTAGAGCCACTAATAGATGAGCTCCGATACCATGTACATTTGGATAGATCGAAAAAGAAGAAAGGAAGAGAAAAGAAGAGAGAAAAAGAGGAGATTAGGGTTTGCACATCCCCTCTTTTTCCTTTATTATTAAGTGATAAAAAGCAAAAATGGTGAAACTACCCCTAATACAAATATTTATGTCTAACATATACCAAGACCAAAAAGACTAAATAGCAAGTGGGTCGTAGGCCCATAACCATATCCAAGTGGACCATAGGTCCATACCCATAACCGTTAACAGAGTCAATCAGTGGAGGCCAGCCTCAGTTGTAGACTTCTAGACCCATTTGGTTGGTTTAGCTCAAAAGGTTCCAGCCTCACTAGTAATAAGGCTGCGTTGGGTCAAGGTCATTGGTCTCCAAGTCATGAAGTCATGTTGCAGGAGCCCAGGCCATGATAACAAAATGTATGTATGTCATGCATGCATGTTAGCACCCCCCCCCCCCCCCCCCCCCCCCCCCCCCCCAAAAAAAAAAAAAAAAAGAAGAAAAAAGCAGAGACAATGATGCAATGATGATGATACATATTAAATGCCACTAACATACACAGAAACTGAACAACGAGTCGCGCTTGAGCTTGACAAATTTTTTATCAGGTTGGTTTGGGTTAGAAAGCTTGTCCCGACTCAGGATTGAGTCATACTTGGCGCAGATCTTGTATTGTCGGGTCAGGATTGGGGCTAACCCTGATCTGAAGAAGGCTTGGCCCATTGATATCCCTAGGAATTATAGGGTACTGAGTCTCAGCAAATATATAGCCAGCAGAGGCTCTCGGTTCCATACATGTTGATGTGATGGTTCAGTGATCCAGACTGTTGATATGATGGAACTTAGCATGTGTAGTGAGGCCCTGAAATATCTCCTTGATGGAAGATCCCAACCCGTAGATCTTTGGCCTCTTCTCCATTCAATGTGTATAACTATTGTATGCTCCTCAACCGTATACCTGTAGGCACCTACTGAAGAGTTGGGATCTTCTGATCCCGGAGATTTTTTAGCCATTCCCCATCCACAATGGTGTTCATCAAATTCATTTGCCAGGATCACTGAACCAAGAGACCAAATAAGATTGTGGGGCCTCAACAGGCTTGGTGCCCAATAATTTATCCCCATGAAGATTATTGGATAATTCTACCAGAAGAGGATAAACGATGTAAGGGAAAAAAAACTTACGCCAAATCTGCCGAGTTCTCCGATTTAATCACAGCTTTTCCCTCTGGAAGCTCAAGGCAGGAATAGTGCATTATCATTTCCTTCAATGTTTGCTTGGTGCTTTTAATATCATTGTCCCATAAGATGCTCTGATCATTAAAAGTAAAGAAATCTTTTAGTTTGTCTAAACTATCAACTTAAAAATTACAAAATCCAAAGAACAGACCTGGTTTACTTCTTAGGATCCCATAGGTTCAATTTAATAAATGAATGCATGTATGTGTAGGTCCAGCTGAAGTTGATTCTGGCATTGAGTGTAGGCATGGTTGTTAAAGGAAAAGGAGTTGCCAAATTTCATGACAAGAGCTTTTCATATATAAGATCTGCTAATACATGTGTGTATAGCCACATTAGATTGATGGGATTGCACACACACAGAAGTAATGCAACAACCCTCTACACCATGCCACATGTGCCATGAGGCACCTTTTTTCTTATGGAGGGTTGGCTGAGCAGGTCCCATAAATTATGTCTATCATGTCTTGATAGCCATACAACACTCATCTTGATAGCCAATTGACCCTTTTCCCATGTGGCACATGCGTGCGACATCCAAATTGGCCAATAGGTGGGTCCCATCACGTATGTCCCTCTTATCGCATGCAGCACACGTGTAAATTGAATGGTGGATGATCAACCAACTTCTTTTCCATTCATTTACAATGCGGCCCATGATTTTTAAAAAGGATGATAACAATATGGCCATATCAGCCGCATCTTGAGTATATTAGGTCCCCTGAGACACGATATGCAGGGTGATCAGGCAGTCTCCAAAAAATGAGCCAGACCAGCACCGATATGGCCATAAGGACCCCCTTTCGAAACATTTCTCATCCAATTTTTCTCGTCTTTTCACCTCTTTCTTCATTTCAACCATGAAGCTTAGAAACACATTTTATTCTAGATCTAGGCCTATTTTGGGGATCAAAACATTATGTGATTCCATGCCTACCATTAAAAACTTCCCAGGACCCATAGAAGTTTTGAATCAAGCGGTGTTTTCCCTTCATCCAGGTTTGCGTGACCTAATCAATAGATTGGATGGCAAATAAACGTTACAGTGTACCCTAGGAAGGTTTTTAATGGTGAGCATTCAATCACCACTATTTCCCATGGTGTGGTCCACCTGAGATTTAAATCTACCCCATTTTGGGTTCATGCCCTAAAATGAGCTGACAAAATGGATGGACAGCGTAGATAAAACACATACATCATGGTGGGCCCACATTGCTTTTCCAGCACCATCATAGTGGCAGGGTCAGCGGGCAATGCGTCCTTACGTAAAAACCAATTTAGGTAGAGGGGTGGTTTAGCTTAGGTAGGCCCCACTATCACGTCTTTCAAACATTCACTCGGACAATTACATGAGTGATCCAGAATTAGGTGTAGGGCTGAAAAATCAGCCACATCCGTGATTTAGACAGACCTTACGATTAGAAACAGTGTACAGTGTGATGCCCACCCTCCAAACTGTTTACCTTGTTTTGGCCCACCTGAATCAAGGATGGATCTAAGTTATGGGCCCCAGGCCTACATTATTGTGTGGCATGTAATAGTTCATGTGAATTTCACATAATCATCACGATACGTCCTTAAAAAAAAAAAAAAAAAAAAAATCAATGGTACCTGTCTATCTCACAACCGTTTCCTTTGGTGTGACCCACATGAATCATGGGTCAGACTAATTTTTTGGCCCTGGGCCCAACATTGGATGGCACGATTAATGGTCGGAGTGGATTTTAGGTATACATCACGGTTGGCCCATAAAACATCAGGGTGGGATTGCACATGTTTCATCCAGTATTCTGACTCAGGATGTGCACATGTAGTCCCCTACACTTGTGTGTATGTTGTATTTCAATGTAATGGGCCCTAGCCCACCTAACCATGCTAGATTTGTGTTCAAGTAGGGCCTATTTGGTTGACTAATAACGCACGCACCACAAAAAATTGGCTGATATGGGGTAGATAAGGTCCAAATCCAATACACCCCTTATGGTATCGCTTTTGGGCCCACATGATGGACAACTTGGATCTCATACACATTTGCCAAGTTGGCATGGGCAGCAATGGCAATAAGTGTGTGGTTCTCATGCGTGTAGACTAGCTAACCTCTATCAAGTATATGCCACAAAAGAACAAAAGACTATTTTAAGGATATGAGCCAAACACCTTTCGTACGTACTCTCTTTTAACATCTTCCCAGGCCAATTTGCCTTTGGGGCTGAATATTGAAGCATTCCATAGAGCACCTCTAGCCACCATGACCGATGAGGCACCTACAAAATTTACAGAATTACGTAATTTTATGCAATCACTAAACCATTGAAAATACTCGTTATATGGTAGAAGTTCTCCAAAAGCCAAGTTAATGCAAACATTAGAAGTAAGCTTGAATCAGCTAGTGACAAATGCCATCTAAAAGCGTTATGTACCATGATATCAAAAGTCAAGAAAACCCTACTACTAACTTCATATTCAAAATATAGAAACAATGCACCCTTTACCAAACTCACATCTACTATATTGTCATATTTATAGCAGATTTTTATGCCCGCTAAGTTTTACTTGATCAAAATTATTAGCACCATGATAAAAAAAATAAATAAATAAATAAAATTAAAAGTAAAATTTTTACCTGATAAAATAAGTACAGTTAACATTAGTCAAAGAAAGAAATACGATAATATGAGCCAAGGTCATCATATTAAAACCACTTCTCTACATTGACCTCAATAATGCAAGAATTGCGAAAAGAAATTGGGGTTTTACCAGGAAAATCCTGACAAATGAGGAATTTCCTAAAAAAGACCTTGATTTTTTTAATACTAAAATCATCTGTTGACAAAAAAGAAAAAAGAAAATGAACTTATTAGGCGTGAATCAGAGAGATCTCTCTGATCGCATCAAAGAGAATCAACATTGGAATCATCGTCACTTTGGTCAACAAGGTATTTAATCCAAATCGTTGGTTCCTCCTCTTTTTGAAATATGAAGTTCTCATCATTTGAGCTTAGATCCAAAAACTAAAATTTGAGTTTTAAAAGGTTACATTTCCACGTTTCAAAACTCCAGCAGTCATGATTTCTAAGGCCAAGTCTGAGAAGTTTACCGCCACTACTGCCTCTCTTAAATCCTTTTGAAGATGACTTGTGGGAAGGATTTCTTAAGCAAAGTCAGTTGCATTTTTCTTACCAATGAGCTAGTGCTGCACTCAACTCTGGTACGACGCATACAACACTTTAAAAACTTGCGCAGAATAAGACACGAGGATGAGTCCTTTTCAAATAGGGCAGCTTGATGCAGAAACATATAGGCCCAAAACTGATCTCACCTTTGATCACCTCTAGGCCCATGATCAACAAATTGGCTGCTGAGCAGTCTAGATTCATGTGGAATCACATCGTACCTTATCATTTAGCATTCAAGAAATGAGAAATCATATAATGGACCTACTATTATCATGATAGTTCGAAGACCGATCCCACCTTAGTGGGCCCAACATCTAAATGCATAGATTGGTGTTTCTTTATTTTATTGTTTAGTCTTTTAGCTTCGAATTGGACAGCAACCTCCTTTAAGTCCATCACTTATTGAATTTTAGTCATCTTTCAACCAAAAATAAATAAAATCTGTCACTTATCTTGTGGCCCACTTTTAGGGTACCAAACGATGTTGGAACAATATGAATTGATGCTCCTTAAAAGCTTATTGAGTTAGGTTTCCAGCAAGTCCAAGGTAATGTAGTTCTGATACTGTTTGGGCGATTTATTGTTGATTTACCGATGAAGTGATTTCAGAATTATTTAGTCATTTTCAATATTTTGTTGAAATGGATGGTTAGGATTAGAACTTAGGACATGGAATGATGGGTCTAGATTGATTAGGTTTAGGGGTTAGCACAAGCACTTGCTCTCCATTACATTTCAGTAGTTATTAAATTAATGGATTATAGTTTTCTCTTTTAGATAAGGGAAAAAGAAGCAGGGGTGGATTCCTTTCTCCATTCTTTGACCTTGAAGTTGGGTTTAATCTTTGCTTGAGTCACCACGGATTGCCCATCTTCAGAGGTTTCCATTCGTCCATGCTTGAGTCACTTATCAGATTCAGAATCCTTGACTGTAGCAGGCCGTGTAGTAGATTTGGCTCATCCTTTGCTGCATTATTCAGCAAGTGAAGAGGTTCAGATCCAAGGTGTGCCATATCACTAACAGTGGTTGTATCGGTCGATGTTGTTACTGATATGAGTAATGGTCGGTACGACTGATACGGGGCATCATGGCCATTAAACCCCAGTTGGATTTTCTCTTTTTACACCAAAAAATCCAAATTATTTTAAATATTCCATATATGTTTTCTTCCTTTTTTTAAAAAACTATGTTTATGGTAGTGTAAAGGTCCACTCTTTGGTAAGAATGTTGTCTCGGTCTGTCTAATGATTATATTAACCGAATAGGCTTAGATTGATCTCAAATTGGCCCACAATTCATGCAAGTTATAGAACTCATCACACTAAAGCACATCCTTAAGCATTTAACATCATTCCCCCAAAGAAATTTTAAGAAAATTGAAATTAAATTCGGAAGAATAATGTCGCCGATTTAGGGGGCCATTCGAATACCCCCAATTAGTCTTGAAATTAATATAATGCATGGCATTCATCCCGCTAATGCATATCCCTAAGCACTTACTATCACTCCTCCCAAGTAATTAGAAGAAACAATTAAAATTAAATTTGGATGAATAGTGTCGTCGATTTGGGGGCCACTTAAAAATTTTGAAATTAAATTCAAATGAATAGTGTTCACCGATTTGGGGCCAATTTAGGGACCACTTGATGCAACAAGTTGTCCTTAAATTTATGCAATCTATTGGCACTCATCCCACTAATGTAATTGGCCCCAAATCAGTTGACATTTATCGGACGGTGAAGAACGAAAAATATCCAATGGTCCCAACTTATGCAATTGACCCCAACTTATGCTTATTTCATCATGCTACTATCAGATCATTTGTCATTTACTGGACAGCGTAGAACTAAAAATATCTGATGGTCCTATTTCAACAAACAAGTGTCCATGAATCAATGGTTGACATCATTTACACAATCTGATTTTGTGATTTTGACTTAGCAACAACTGGCCCCACATTTTAATGGATTTAGTTTAATTTAATACATGCCAAGTGGGCAAATTTCATGTGTATCAAACTTCATACTCCACTAGACTAGTGGGTGTTGCCCTGATTGTGGGACCCACCATGATGTATGTGTTGTATATACACACCGTCCATCAATTTTTCTAGCTCATTTTAGGGCATGGTCCCAAAAATGAAGCAGATCCAAATATAAGTGCATGACATAATAGGGATTGAATGCCTACCATTAAAAACTTCTTAGGGCCACAAAAGTTATGAATCAAGCTGATATTTGTGTTTTCCCTTCATCCAAGTCTGTTTGACCTTATCAATACGTTGAATGGCAAATAAAGATTACAGTGTGCCCTAAGAAGTTTTTAATGGTGGGCATACAATGACCACTTTTTCCGATGGTGTGGTCCATTTGAGATTTTGATCAGGTTCGTTTTTTGGGACTATGCCCTAAAATGAGCTGGAAAAACTGATGGATGGCATGGGTATACAACACATACATCAAGGTGGGCCCCACGGTCAAGGAAACACCCACTAATGTGTTACTCGAGTAACACCTAATCAGTTCCCATTTAGTGCAAATGCCCCTAGCATCATACACCATCAGCGTATTAAAAAAAAACTACTTTCTACAACTTGAGAGATAGATAGAGAGAGAGGGAGAGATAGAGATAGAGAGAGAAAGAGAGAGTTGAGAAGGCAGCATAATAGAAGAAGAAAACGAAGAGCAGCAGCAGCAGCAATAGGAGGAGAAAAGAGGTATGTATATTTTTATTATTTCATTTTCTTCGAGGGTTACTATGCACGGGTTAGGGTCGCGGGGGGGGGGGGGGGGGGGGGGGGGGGGGGCGGGGCGGGTGCGGGTGGGTGGCGGCACACCTTATTTGGATCATTAAAAGCATCCATCCACGGAGATTGGAGTTGTTCGAACTATACACCAAACCAGTTCCTCGTACCCATTAAAGCACTACAAACAAACTCAACAACAATTGTGAATCTCAATATGGAAAAAGGTATACTTTGTAGAGGTGCCTTTTTGGTAGAGGAACAACAACGAATCCCACTGTGTTGCCGATAAAAACAACTCCCAATCTCCCATTATGTTATACACAACATTAGCGGGGGCTTAATGTTTCCTAATGCCCAATGAAAGCTCTCGGGAAGCCCATTGGAATTAAAAAAAAAGATCTGCTTGGTGTTATAGAAAAACAAATAGAAGAATATCCTACTATTGTTGTAACCTTTCCAGATTTGTGTTTTGAAGACGGGAAAAATGCTTGGAAAGTGGATCAGGAGAATTGGAACAGAGACAGACAGTTTATGGCGTCAAATTATCGCCACAAAGTATGGAACCGATGCCTTTAGATGGAGAACTAAAGAGTTTTATTTGTATAGAGCGTCAGTCATTTGGAAAAGCATAGCGAAATTGGCCCCCGATGTCTTTGACAAGATAACATTTTCCTTAGGGAATGGTTGCAGGATTAGGTTCTGGCTTGACAACAAGTATGGTTCCCCCACATTGGCTGAAAGCTATCCTAATCATTTGTCTATCACCATTAACCCAAATGTGTCTGTGGGAGACTATTTTGAAAATAATGAGAATGGAGGAATCTGGTTACCTTTGTTTAGAAGAAATCTATCGGATATTGAAATTGAAGATCTTACGAGTCTCCTATCTCGTTTGCAGGAGTCTACCCCGGCTATTCTCGAGGAGGACTCTACGATGGTCCTTATCTGCCTCCGGTTTCTTCTCGGTAAAGTCTTACTATCAATACCTGGCAACTCCCGATGCACAAGTTCATTGCTGTCACACGGGAGCGCTCTGGACATATGGTGTCCCTCCTAAAGTAGCGACTTTTGGATGGCTCCTTGGAAGGAACCAAATCCTCACCATCGACAACTTGAAGAAAAGAGGAATGATGCTCCCCAACGTCTGCCTCCTTTGCTTAAAAAATGAGGAGACTGCAGATCATCTCTTCAGCCATTGCCAATTTGCTCTTGACATTTGGAGTGTTCTAAGATTGGCAGGAATCTCATGGGTGATGCCCAAATCTGTTGACCACCTCTTCTGCTCGTGGCATGGGGATTCTGGAGGAGTCATTGGAAAGAGGAAATGGAGAGCCATTTTGCTGGTTGTGGTCTGGGCTATATGGGCTGAACGAAACAACCGATGTTTCAGGAATAGAAGCGTTTCTTCGGCAGGCGTCTTTTCTAGAGTCCTAATGCTATTCAAGGATTGGGCTCCAACTTCTCTTCTTCTGGGTCTCCAAAGGGCCTCTGGCTGGGGGGCAGTTCCAGACTTGGGTCTGGTTGTTTTGCTTTCTTTCCTTCTGTAATTATCTTTTGAGTTTGTTTATAGGTGATGTTTTCTGTTTTTTTTTTTGAGTCCACTGTATAGGTTCTTATAGGTTGTCTTCTTTTCCTTTTGTTTTGTTCTCTGTTTTTTTCAACTTTAATCAAGTTTCTCATCTTTCAAAAAAAATGATGGGGAAAAATGCAAAACATGAAGGGGATCAGGATGAGATCCTGGTTTATCCAACATGCAACACTGACAACTCCTAAGCAAGAAGATGATGGTTAGTTGTCATGTGTGTACCAATTTTTATTAGGTGTACTCATTGTTCGAATTATCCCCGATATTATCCTTATCTCTAGCTCAGTGATACCGATAACACTGGTAGTGATACCGATAACATTAGTAGTATAAGAACATCCAAGTATCAACAATGCATCGCTAAGTACAGCCAAAGTATTGATATCGCTAATGTAATCACCAATATTTTCAACTATGTAAATTCCAGGTGTCGCTTGTATTGCCAATGTGTTGATATCACCAATACTTTTGACTGTGTAAATTCTAGGTGACGCTTGTATCACAAGTGTATCAGTGATATTTCAATAATATTGCCGACGTATTGATATCACCACAAATTTATTTATTAAAAAATCTTCATTTCAATTTTTTAATGGGCACATGGTTCTATGCAGTGTTCAATCTGTCGTTGATAATATCTCGATATTATCGCTATCGCAACATGCGTGATATCAAGACCATAATCTTTTGTTTCATTTCTAGTTGTTGATGATTTCTTGGCGAAATATCGTGTGTTGTTGATATTCTACAATATCAATGAATGTTTCGATGGATGGTTAGATGGGATGGATGGAATGGTTAGACTAATTTCTTACAACGGCACATGCTTTTAGGCCCCAACTAAATGGAAACTTATTATGTATGCATTCTTTTTTGCAATTTTTTTTATTCCTAAATATGCAAATATGTGTATTTCAGCATCTCTTAAGTTTCATTGAAAATTTCACCATTTTTCCCATGTTTTCCCACATTTTTTGTTATTAGCGATATTATCGGCGATATCGATATTGTTTCCATATCCCCAGCCAGCGAAACTTGTAGCGGTATCAATTCTTTGAACACTGGGTGTATTGGTGTAGTGTAGTCATGAGGAGTATCATGTCAGCACATTATTAATAAGAAGCAAGTTAGCATTTTGAGACTAACAAGCAGTAGAACCCTAACATCTCTCTCTCCATTAATTCTCTTCTTCCTTTCTCACCAAACTCTAGATCTATTGTTCATCTAATCAATGGGGGAGGTAGTGAGAATTTTGTATCCAAAAAGATGGCCAATGAATTGGAGCTAAAGGAATAATGTTATCCATGACCATACCAAATTCAGTGGTTCGAGATGGATGAAGGAGTTCCTATAAGAACAAGATGCCTTATCTCTTTTTCAATTGAGAAAATGATATGAGGATGAGGTTTGGTGTGATGTAGCACCGGTAGATGCATGCCATATACCATTGGAGCATCCATGGTTATATGATTGTGACATAGGACATCGAGCAAGAACCAATACGGCAATACCTATTCCTTCACCAAGGAGGGTATTCTGGGTGAGCTCTTGCCTATGAAAAATCTTTAGGAAACAAACAAGCAAGAACAAAGACCCGGAGTTCCTAAAGGCCCCACACTTCATGATAGAGCATGGAGAAAATCCCATGGTGTATTTGTTAGCCTTTAATGACAACACATCTTCAACTCAAGCCCTGAAGTAGTTCCAGCCATTGTTGAAAGAATTTGAAGATGTTATGCTGGAGGACTTGTCAAACAAACTTCCTCCTATGAGAAATATATGGCATCACAAGAATTTGATATCAGGAGCCAGAAGACAACATCCAGCTCATTATTGGAGGAGTCCAAAAGAAAACAAGGAGCTTCATCGCCAAGTCACTGAACTGTTGAAGAAGGGATTTGTTAGCAAGGTATTTCATACCAGTAACAGTGGCCATAACAGCCACCATCGTTACAGTTAACAATACATGTTGTAATGGCCATTATGGCCCCCATAATGGCCATTACGGCTTTTTTTCAGCTTTTTTTCCGTGATGGCCATTACGACCCCATCATGCATTATGGTTACCATCGTTATGTAACCATTTTGGAATACCTTGATTGTTAGGTATAGTGTCCCCATGTGTTTTTCTGGCATTCTTGACTCTGAAGAAAAGACATGAGTCATGTGTGTCGATGGTCAAGCTATAAATAAGCAAGAATCAAGTACAGGTTCCTCATACTGCAGTTGAAGAAATGTTTGATATGTTATTTGGTGCATGGGTTTTCTCAAAAGCGGCTATCAACATATTCGAATCTGGCCAGTGGACAAATGGAAGACAACTTCGAAGACCCATGATGAATTATCTGAGTGGTTAATTATGCCATTCGAGCTCTCCAATGCCCTGAGTGCTTTTTGTCGGCTCATGAAGGAGGTCTTTGGTCTTTATTGGAAAATTTATCGTAGTATATTTGATGATGTTCTTGTATTTAGTCTGATATTAGTGAGAACTTGCATCATCTATGGCAAGTACTTGATGTCCTGAGGAATTGAGTCACTCTTTGTTAACATGCCGAAATGCAGCTTTATAGTGAAGAAGGTATGGTTTCTAGAATAGGTTGCCTCTACAAAATGCATTACTGTTGCAACGCATCATTTTTGCATCAGGTGTTCTTCATGGGTGGGGCCCACTTCATGCACGTCTTGGGTGCCAACATGCATGTGTGGGTGATCAACAACTTATCTTCCACCAGGTGTAAATGATCACTCCTCATATTTAATGACACGATAAAGATTACTGGATCAAAAATACGAATCCAGTACTCACAACCATGGCATAATCCATACCCATCTTGATTCTATTATACAAGATTTCGATTAAGAAACAAAACAGTATGATATCATCAGCATTTTGTGGTCTTGTCATAACTAAACTGTCGAAATTGTAGGCACACGACAAACATTTAAAATTTAAATAGAAGGGTTCCATATGCTTGCTACCTGTTGCATTTTTTATACGTTGAAAATCTTCGTACTCAAAGACATCACCATTTGCTATAACTGGGATGGATAATGCCGCTACAATATTGGCAATCTCACTCCACTTGGCAGGATCCCTTGGCCTATCTGCAACTCTCCTGCCATGTGTCCAACACAATAACATGTAATGTAATTTAACATGCATGCAGAAGATTGGAAGGAAGCCACTTCAACTTAAAAGATCCCAAAGTTTGGAGTTATTGGGTCTGAAAGAAACAAATGTCATGAAGTCACGCAAAAAGCAGAAACCCAAAGCAAGAGATTTTCAAGTAACAGTAAAATATCCTTGGTGCTTTTTTCCTAGTGGAGCCACTATCAACTCAAGGGTCAATAGCCAACACCAGTAATAGATTATTGTTGCCTGTTCCCATAAATTTGGTACCATCAAACAGGATACCATGTACCCAGTTTTCTATTTTCTCCAAAGCCAACGTGTCGCATTTTTTGAGCATATACACCTAGGAGTCACGTAATTTTTTAAGCTAGGGAAAAAAGGCCGACTCTGTCCCTGGATGCCATTCTTTGGGCAGGAAACGGGTGCAGCGTCTGCAATCTGTGTACTGGACCAAGTACTAGGTTCCCTAGCATTCGTAGCCATGGATTGACAATTCAAACGAGTCGGATGTGACTTGTCCTAATCGATTAGGACTATATCGGACCCAATTCAGCTCAACACCACAAGTCAACCAGATGAATCACCCCCAACTCAGACGAGTCAGAACGATTTACTCCCGACTCAGGTTAACTCGGACCTAGACAGACCAGATCCAATTCAACACCCACGTTGTGCAGACAAATCACCCCCGACTTGGGTCAGTCAAGCCGATTTACCCCTGACTTGGGTGAGTTGCAACTCGACTCAAGACCAGACATGTCGAGCCAAATCTCTGGGTCTTAAATCCATGTTCCAGAAACTTCAGGATAGATTCCGTTCAGAATGCTCGCACTTCTGATCTATCCTCTAGTACTTACTGGTATTTAATGCTTACAGCTGAAAGATGCCGTTTCCATCGTTGATCTTGCAAGTTATGATAGACCCATTGATCAGAGTACAATACCAGCCCATTTGGACTGAAGATTAATTTTTTATTAAAAAGTAGTGCTGATTGCAGCTGCCCATCTGCAACACCAATGCCCAAATGTGCCAATTTAGTAACCTGTGTGTGAGATCCGGGACATTAATCAGGGAGGCCCAACACAAATGCCCTAACCCCAAAATTAGGCAGTTCTACTCTTCCTGTGGGCCACTTGTACTGTAAGTATGAAGAGTAGCATTAAAACCTCGAAATACATGAGAAGTTACCAAGTAAGTAACAGCAGGCTATAAGATAGTTAATCATGTGTCCAGTGTATTTCATACAAGCATAAGATAGTTTAGTTTCAATATTCAAAACTAAGAAGGATAGTTTAGTTTCAATATTCAAAACTAAGAAGGGCTACCTTCCATGAACGGCCAGGGCCGAAACGCCTGTTTTTTCAATTCGCCGTGCTAGTTCCACTGTATCCTGAGATGATTTCAGGAGGCGAATCTTGCACGTTACTGGTGTGTCCAAATTCCTCTTTAACGTAGTTAAAATCTGCAGGGAAAAAAAGGAAGAAAAGAAACAGCGCGGAGTCATTATAAATAGCAAGAGGCTGCATATCTCGAACTGCAGAAGCCCTCACAGGAAGTATTGATTACATCATGAATAAGTTCCGGATTAGCTAGTAACGCTGCACCCATGCCTCCACTTATAGAGAACGACTTCGGGCAACCCATGTTGATATCTACGGCTGCAACGTCTTTACACCTGAGAGGAAGTACCATCTCAGTATTTCATTTGGGTCTGATAAATGAGCTAAAGAAATGCAACTACAACAAATGAAGATGGGGAATCTGTAGAATACCTATTTCAAAAATGGATCCATTCTTATGTTTATAAAGCAAATTTTTCTGGAGGGAAATACTTATGTGACCATGTAGGACCTTCACATATGTATTAGTCTATTCATTAGATCTGATAAACACTGAAGGGAAATTGCAGGGAAGGACCATTTATCAGGTGGGTCCCACCATCGGTGGAACATGCCCAAAAAATCTCCCAGACTAAAAGATTGTTTACCGATTTTTGGTTGATTTTCTGTGGAATGTGAACCACTGCTATATTGTCTATACTGCCAATTCGAAGGCCACCTCAAAGAGTTGAGAATCTTCCATCAGGAGAGGCATGGTCCATTCAGAGGAAGGATTGAAAAATCGGTTTGTGTCATATCGGCCACCACTGAAACCAGGTCGTATCGCCCTGTATCAGGACGTTTTGGAACCATATTGGGCCGATACACCCGTATCATTTATGGATCAAACCAGTTCATATCAGGTGAGGATAAATCCACGGTGGCTACTGATCATCATATCAAAACAGGATAAATCTATGCAGAACCTCAGGTCAAGGACCAAAATTCATCTCCAAAAAAAAAAAAAAAAAAAAAATCACTGGACTATTTTTCTTAATATATCCCATTACTTTCTCAAAAAAAAGAAGGATGAAATAAAAAGGTCTGCACTAAACTTATTAGATCTTCAAGCAAATGTTTATGGCTGTCCACAATGGAGAAACTTTTGTACCATATATTGGATATACACAAAAGGGAATCAACAACAAATGACTGACAGGACAGACGAGAGTGCTGAAGCAGCAGGCAGCTCAGACAGGCTAATAGAAACCATAGATCTAAAACTCGCTTACTTGACTCGAAACGCAACTGAGTGAACTCGAATCAGAGAGATTTCGAGCTGAGTTGCTGAGAAACTCACTTGTGGGTTGAACATGATAGCAACTTGGCCAGAAACATCCAGTCAGCTTGCTGACTCAGCCAACTCCATGCGACTAGGTATGACTCAGGCCAAGTGACTCGGTTTGGTAGAGCTGACATCTTAAACAAAAAAGAGTAATTTGTGGAGGGTTTTGAACCCTTAACCTCATTTTAAAGAATAGAAAGCTTAACCAGTGAACCAAATGTTGTTAATTCTGCTAATTTATATGATACATACAGTTCAAATGTTTTTGGGCAATGCTAGTATATTCTTATGTTTTTATTATAAATGTTGAGTTGAGTCAATTAAAAACTTGTTCAAGTCTTCGAGTTGACCTGACCCGGCTGGACTTCAAGTCGAGTCAAGTTTTCGGGTTTTTGAACTATGACAGAAACCCATTCAACATGTAAAGAAAATATATGGACCTCATTACCCATCTTCCAATCAATCATCATCATCATCATCATTTTAGCCTTCAAGAAATTTAGGGTTAGTTTTCAAATGGCAGATTGGCAAAAGTTTTATGATCAACTGCCCACCGGACATCAATCCTCTTCTTTCACCCAGGCATTGGAACCGGCCATGGTAGACACTCGCATCGAGAAAAAAGTATTTTGGTACTACCACAAACATAAGCAAAAGTAAACATGCTTATATATCGTATTTTAGCAGTTTTTGGAGGGGGGAAAAAAAAAAACTAGATTACAATGAACTTACACTATCTGAGCAGCCGTAAGAGCTCTCACAGCATTTGAGGTACCCATTTGAAACACTACCCGTTCTTTTTCCTCATCACAAGTTCTGAAAACAACAGTTTCCGTTCCTTTCTCCACGAAATCAGTAGTCCCAAGATACTCTGGTGGAAATTTGACATTATGTGAATTTTTTCACAGAAAAAAATGAGTCAGAACTAAACAATATAAACTAACCACAGACATGTATTGGTGGCAGACATGGACATGAGGTATAAGACATAAACCCAGGAAAATCATGACAGGTTGCACGTTTTTTTATTTTACGTCTGTTTAAATGTAAAAAGAATGTCTGGATAAATACAAATACATCAAAACTATAAAGCAAGTACAAAATTCATGCCATTGACATAAGGGTGTGTTTGTTTCCCCAAATTTCATGAAACATAATGAAATTTTGCACCAAATCAGATTGATAAATCATGAAATATCATGATATTTCATAATATTTGGTGCAACCAACACACCCTAAGAACGAAGTTTACTAAGGTTTTGTCCTCAACTCTGAATAGTGCATCAACATGTCCAAAACAACAATTTTCGTTACATAGCAATCAACGAATCGCCAATTTGACTGTTGGAAGTTGGAACATTGTCAAAGGAGTAAACAATTCCATTAATGTGGTACAGAATGAAAAATAATTCAAAGGAGTAAACAATTTCATTAATGTGGTACAGAATGAAAAATAATTCTAGATGTTGCAGCAACTTCTCGTATTGTGAGTTGTGACCTAAGTTCTAATGACATAATATTATCCAAGCTTTATCAGAAACATTGCATCCAGGTCCCAGCAAAAGAAAACACAACTGCAGATAGGCAAAGAATAAAAGATAGACTATTCAACCTTAGACTTGTGCAACCTTAGAAGTTAGAAATTAGAAGAAACCGATGTATTAGAAATGCATCATTTCTTGAAAACTAAGTTGGATGAGCATCTCAACCCCATATACATGAAATGGCGACCCAAGAAAACCTGGTTTATCCATCATCATTATGTTTTGGTGCTCTAGTATATAGAGGTTTGCTAAATCTCATATGCCCACCGCGCATGTAGGGCATCGAGCCATGCATCAGGTGCGCCCCGTCATTAAATGACCAAGTCAGATAGGCACAACGTTGTCAATTGGCATATGTGATCCTGAGCGATCACCTATGTGTGATCGCTTATACAATCGCACAATCGCATAAGCGAACGTGCACAGTTTTTTTTTTTTTTTTTTTTTTTTGAAAAATTCAAAAGAAAAAAGAAAAAAGATGGGAAAAATTAAGATAAACTTTCTATAAATACTAGAAGTAATCCAATTTATTTATTTTTTATCTATTTCATTGTAATTTGTGTAATTGGTAGTTAGTACCTAAGCTACATAAGTATAATAATCAATAAGTCACACTTAACACGAAGTCATCTTCTAAGTTCTAATTCATTAACAAGTAACAAATAACAAGAAGTCAACAACTTGTTAAAAATTTTACATTTTTCTTGAAAAATGAAATCTTGAAGACTGATGAGTTACAATTACAAAATTACAAGTTACAAGTTACAAGTTACAAGTTACAAAATACAAACTTTCAAGTTTACAAATTACAATGTACATACCTAACAACTTATACTACTATATACATTAATCCCTCTCACATTGAAGCACATCACCACCATCATCATCGTCATTATCATCATCAAAGTCATCTCCTTCTTCAATGTATACTTCATCTTCTTATGTTTCTTCATCATCAGTTCGCACATGTTGCTCATCCACATCCAATGGTCGATCATCTTCTTCTTGTACATCTTTAATTGCATTCTCATCTTCATGGCATTGACTGCTACTAGGCCTCATGCTACTGCTCGCCCCTCTTCTTCGCCTTTGAAAAGAAGAGCCTTCACCAGGTGCCAATCCAAAAGCGGTGTTTTTAGCTTAGGCCCATGTCAAGCCCTTGCTTGCAAAGACTGGATCCTTTGTCTCTACAAGCCACTCACCATATGCCTCCAAATCATCTAGGTAGCTCAGATCATAGAAACCAGGCTTTTCTCATCCAACCTAGAATCATTCCGCAACTTTTGGTTAAATTGGACAAATACAAAGTCATTGAACTTGTTTTGTTCAAGACAATTCCTTTTCATGTGAATCTGCATAACATTCTGATTTTTACGGTTGGTGAACTGAAAGTGAATTGTAGAACTTACTGACTCGAATGTACTCCAGTTGTACTCGCAGCTGCTAGTAGAACACATAAGGCCAAGAATTCTCATGGCCAACTTCTGTAATGTCGAATCCCTCCTGTTTGGGTCAACCCCATACATTCATCACCAGTTAGCTATGCAAATAAGTTTAAGTTAGACTTCTTACATTATAAGTTGTAACTCTTGTAAGAAGTAATAACTAAGAACAATTGTATTCATACTTTGTAATACATACTTGGCAATTTCATACTCCTATGCCCAATAATTATCTCTTAAGAAAATCCCTGCATTTTTCATGTGGAAGTCCATCTCTTGAGAAATCTTATCATGCTCTTCTTTATCTAGAATCATTCTTCCTAACACGTCAAAAACTTTGACCATATGCGACGTCGATGCCACAAACCGATCAACAGACGCAAAGAATAAGGCCGAATTAAGGATGGAGACAACTGAATACAATGAGGATGGCATTTGACTGCCCCATCTCTTATCTATAATATCCAGGATGAGCCAGTACTCAACGCTTTTTATAGTTGAAGTGGTCCATGTTTTGTTTCTGGTCATCTCCATCACATCGTAGATATAACCCCATGGGTGACTTTTCATCGCCATCCACCAATTGTAACACACTTACTAAGGGTTTAGACAATTTTAAGGCCTTATCACTTGATTCCAAAATGATTGGAAAAGAATGGTTTGTTGTACTAACTTTCCTTCGGCCTTCCTTCACCAGAGCCAATTATTCCAATCGGGCTAACACTACAAAGGTTCTAAGCTCAAAAAATTTTCAGTGTAACCTTTGTGATGTTAAAAAAGTTGTTGCGAATCGAGTGACGACTGAACGAAGCAAATTACACCCAATGTACCTTCTCATGTGATGGAGAAGAATGATATGTTTACACATAAAGACCATAATTCTCCTAGCCCTAACAATTACCCTACATCTTTTAACATTAGATCAATACAATGTGCCATGCATAGGGTCCAAAATAAATTACGCATCTTCTCCACAAGAAGGCGACCGATAGCTATATAGGAGGTTGCGTTGTGTATGATAACTTGGACAACATATTCTTCTCAAACCTCCTCGACTACACAATCTAACAATTTGAATAAACAATCGGTTGAGTGAGAATGGGCCAATGCATCCACGGACTTTAAAAATATGGTCCTGGTTGGACAATTCACAAGAAAGTTTATTAATGACTGACGGTATCTATCTGTCCATTCATCGGCCAGTAGCATATAACCATAGATTTTTCAACTCTCTTTGTATTCAAAAATAAAGTTTCTAGTAGACTCAACCTCTTTTTAAAGTCAAGTCTCCATCACTTCATAATATGAAGGGGTTTCAATCCAAGTTCAAATTAATTTATAGCTTCCACTATAACCTTGAAGTTCTTCAACTTTACAGTGTTGAAAGCAAACACCAGCTTAGTACAACCACTTTGCTACCGAATCATGGTTTTCCTATCCTTTTACTTCTAATGGTTTTCTCATCCTTTTACTTCTAATGGTTTTCCAAAGTGGTTTGCGTGGATCATTTGCCCTAACCCCTTTGGTCAACCAAATCCTCAGGATGTGGTCTACACTACCTATCCATAGGCCCATGCCCACGAGCTCTTTTGGGTGCCGGCCTGGATCGCCCTATGGACGTAGGTGGTATAGAAGCATCCAAATTAACAATATCAATGTTACATTAGGATGTAGTACTTAACTACTAGTTGTAAGCTATAATTATTAATTAGTACTTACTACTTACTACTTATTAGTTATTTTTCAAATTTTTATTTGTTTGTCATACTCATACACTACTTAGTACTTACTAGTTACTGGTTACTAGTGCTACTTATTTCTCTAATCTCTACTTTGTTGACCACTTGACTCAACTCATCAAGTCCCATCATCATGTCTTCTTTCCGATCTTCTTCTTTAAAACCCAAGTCAAATTATCTGGGTTGGAAGTACGAACATTATCGCAGTGCTACCGGAAAGTTGTTAATAGTATGTGATTTACAGGGTTTATAAGTTCAAGTGGCATTAGCCAGCACAAGCAACACCTTGCGCACACACCGAGATAAAATGCAAGAGCATGTCTCAATGTTACCCAAGAAATCTGAATGAAAACCATGGAGTATACGGATAAGCATGCTCGAAAAAGACATGACACCGCAGTTATTCAAAATGAGTTTATACACAGAGAAGCATGTGGGGACATTGATTTTCTTGATTTGGATGCATCTACACCACATACGTACACAGGGCAATCTACACCGAAAATAACATATGTGCGTGGGCCTATAAATAGGTGGTGTAGACCATATCCTGATAATGTGGTTGACCAAAGGGTAAGGGCAAAGAACCTACAAACAACATTGAAAAACCGCAATAAGCAAAAGGATAGGAAAACCACAATACAGTACATCGCAAAGTGGTGCCGGTGTTGCACTCAACACCATAAAGTTGAACAGTTTCAAAGTTATGGTGGAAGCTATAGGTCAATTTGGACTTGGATTAAAACTTCATTCCTATCATTACGTGATAAAGACTTGCCTAAAAAAATGAGGTTGAGTTTACTAGAAACTTTATATCTAAATACAAAGAGATTTAGAAAATCTATAGTTATATTTATCCATCCAACCATTTATCCATCCCATCCATCCAACCATCCCAGCTCATTCCTACATCCAACCATTTATCCATCCCATCCATCCAACCATCCCAGCTCATTCCTACATCCAACCATTTATCCAACCATCCAATCATTCAAACATCCATCCATCCATCCATCCATCCATCCATTAGAACTTACTGACTCGAATGTACTCCAGTTGTACTCACAGCCGCTAGTAGAACACGTAAAGCCAAGAATTCTCATGGCCAACTTCTGTAATGTCGAATCCCTCCTATTTGGGTCAACCCCATACATTCATCACCAGTTAGCTATGCAAATAAGTTTAAGTTAAGACTTCTTACATTATAAGTTGTAACTCTTGTAAGAAGTAATAACTAAGAACAATTGTATTCATACTTTGTAATACATACTTGGCAATTTCATACTCCTATGCCCAATAATTATCTCTTAAGAAAATCCCTACACTTTTCATGTGGAAGTCCATCTCTTGAGAAATCTTATCATGCTCTTCTTTATCTGGAATCATTCTTCCTAACACATCAAGAAATTTGACCATATGTGATGTAGAGCGGGTCGCGGACAGTTTCATGGCCAAGATGGATTAGAAAAGGCCCGGTTGACAACAGAAGTGATCCGGACCATCAGACCTTAGATCGGGCGTATCTCACAATCCGTAATGAGTTATCAGGCATAAAATATAGGATTTTGGGGTAGAACGAGCTACTTTAGCCAACCAACCCCGCTACGCCGGGTTGCGCAAGCCGGATTTGCTAAATACCCCTGGATTGACGGTCATTTCCCTATTTTAATTCCGTTTTTACTATAAATAGTAAGTTTTAATTTAATTATAACTCTTCATCCGTTGGGCTTTAGGAGTTGTGTCCAACATGAAAAGTGCTTAGAATAATTAGGAGAATAGCTTGGTGAAGCCAAATAGGACACTTACTATTTTTGGCCGAAAACCTTGCGCACTAGTAGACATCATGACAGTCTATAAATAGCTAAGTTTATTATTTATAGTAAGTTGCGAATTCTAGGAGTTTTAGTTATAGTTTGCTTCTAATTTCTCTTCCGTTGCTTGGTACCCCTATTTAAAGGGTTGTGAACTCGTTTATTTCATTCATTAATCAATTTCGAATTTTATAAAATTTATTTTCTATTTTGCTTATTTTCTTTCTCGTGGATTCGAGAAGCCTCTATGAGGAGTCCGGAGAAATTCCATGGATTCGAAATAGTTATCCTCTTGAGGGAGACGGTGCTCGACCTCATCACATTCATCCCTGTGTTAATTGGTATCAGAGCGAGGATTCCCCTCAGGCCGATGGCAAACAACAAAGGTATGAGCCAAAATCCTATGAACGGTGATCCAGAGATTCGTGATTTTGCGGAAAGAATGGAAGCTTTCCACCGAAAGAATCAGTTGACCATGCAAGGGCTGCAGGCAACCCTCAACCGTCTTGCAGATGCGCTACTTTCACCCCGAGCCCTAGGCGATGCTCCACCACCTATGGTTGCTCCACCGCCCATGGTTGTTGTACGACACAACCCCGATTTTCGTAGAGCACTACCAGTGGCAAACCATAGGGCTACACCAGATGATTCAAGTTCTAGCGACAAAGACAATAATGAAGGTTTTGCCCGACGACCAATCTATGGAGGCGATCATCTAGATCGTGCTGAAAGAGACTATCGAGGTAAGGCTGAATTTCCTGGTTTTAATGGTTTATTACACATAAGAAGATTTCCTTGATTGACTAGCTGAAGTAGAGAGATATTTTGATTATATGGATGTGTCAGATCATAAGAAAGTAAAATTGGCAGCGTTTAAATTAAAATCTGGTGCTTTTGCATGGTGAGAGCAATTACAACTCTCATGAGCCCGCCAGAACAAGACGCCCATCTCATCATGGTCACGGATGAGACGTCTTCTTCGATCACGATTTCTCCTCAGTGATTACGAGCAGATATTATTCCAACAATACCAAAATTGCTGACAAGGAAATCAAACTATCACATATTACACTAAAGAATTCTAGCGTTGGCAACACAAAACGATCTGTCAGAATCTGAGTCACAGAAGGTGGCACGATTTATAAGTGGGTTGCGACAGACAATTTAGGACAGAGTTCAGATGTACCCAGTCGGGACAGTGGATGAAGCAGTTCAATTGGCAGGTAGGGCAGAAACGCAACTTGCGAGGGTTTCTGCTCGGCCCTATCCTTCAACTCAACCCCCCATGATGGGTCCCATGCAGGATCCAGTGCTGGCACGAGGAAAATAACTAGTACGAGAACGTCCTCAACCTCCAGCAACCGCAAGCCGTGATATGGGGAGTGGCTCATCCAGACCTCAACATGCAACACCCATAACAGCGAGCCCAAGTAGGATTCCAAATCCTTATGCTCGGCCAAGGTTGAACAATTGTTACCGCTCTGGCCAACCAGGCCACTTATCAAACAACTATCATTAACGTCTCGCAGCACACTTGACCATAAACGAATGGGGCACTGAATGTGAGGCCGCAGAAGAAGACTCTGGCTTTGATGAACATGAACAAGTCACTAAGGAAACAGCAGATGGTGATGAATTGACGAACGAGGATTGTGGCGAGTCTCTAGTTGTGAAGCGATTACTGTATACCCCACGGAAGGAATTACATCCACAGCGACACAATATATTCCGTACGCGGTGCACTGTCAACGGAAAGGTTTGTGATGTGATCATAGATAGTAATAGTAGCGAGAAAATCGTCTCAAGAGTGATGGTGGACAAGTTGCAACTACAAACGGCAAAACATCCATCCCGTACTCAATTGGCTGGATAAAAAAGGTGAACGAGACCAAGGTAACAGAACAATGCATTATCTCGTTTTCAATTGGCAAAAATTATAAGGATCAAATACTTAGTGACGTGGTCGACATGAAAGCATGTCATATGTTACTCGATTGACCCTGGCAGTCGGACCGTGATACAACCCATCAAGGATGAGACAATGTCTACATATTCGTCAAGGATAGTCGAAAAATAATCATTGCCTCTATGGCACCAAAGAATCACCCTGAAGCCTCTAAAGTGGAGGAGAGTTCCCTCTTGACCATTCAGGATTTCATGGAGGAATCCAAGGAAACTGGCAAGGTATACGCCGTAATAGTGAAGGGCGAGGAATCGGAACCCTCAAACGTTCTTCCAAGTTTAAGACTGTTGCTAAACGAATTCAAAGAAGTCTGGCCTGAAGATTTACCTGATGGATTGCCCCCCATGAGGGACATCCAACATCACATAAACTGTCCTTGGGGCTAGCTTGCCCAACCGCCCTCATTATCGGATGAGTCCGAAGGAGTGTGGGATACTTCAGGGGCAAGTGGAGGAATTGATCCGTAAGGGTCTCTTAAGAGAGCATGAGCCCATGTGCCGTACCAGCATTATTAACGCCAAAAATAAAAATAAAAAATTGGAAGCTGGAGCATGTGTGTCGATAGTCGGGCAATCAACAAAATTACCATCAAATATCAGCTCCCAATACCACGGTTGAACGACATGCTCGATATGCTAGAAGGGGCCAAGGTATTCTCTAAACTAGACCTAAGGAGCGGTTACCATCAGATTCATATCTAACCCAGTAATGAGTGGAAAACAGCATTCAAGACCAAGGGTTGTATGCGTGGCTGGTCATGCCCTTCAGCCTATCGAACGCACGAAATACTTTTATGCGTTTGATGAATCAAGTTCTAAAACCGTTTACTGGCCGATTTGTGGTAGTATATTTTGATAACATACTGATATATAGCCAGGATGAGACGGAACATAGGAAACATCTTACGTAGGTGCTGCAGGTCCTACAGATTAACAAGTTGTACCTCAACTTGAAGAAGTGTAGTTTTTTAACAGACAGCCTGTTGTTCCTAAGATTTGTTATAATGTCCACGGGCATCCGTGTGGACGATAAAAAGGTGGGAGCCATTAGGGAATGGCCGATCCCAACAAACATTCATGAGGTAAGGAGTTTTCACGGGTTGAAAACCTTCTATCGTCGATTCGTGCGAAATTTTAGCACAATAGTCGCGCCTATTACAGATTGCATGAAAAAATGACCGTTTCAGTGGACCGATGAAGCTGACAAGAGCTTTCATGAGATTAAGCACCATTTGTCCACAACACCTGTGGTGCTTCCTAATTTCGACAAGCTATTTGAAGTAGAGTGTGACGCTTCATACGTTGGAATTGGAGGAATATTATCACAAGAAGGCAGGCCGGTAGCCTTCTATAGCGAGAAGCTCAACGAAGCGCGAAAGAAGTGGTCGACGTATGAGCTTGAGTTGTACGCAGTTGTTCAGGCACTGTGACATTGGCAATATTATCTGATTCAAAGAAAGTTTGTTCTGTACACTAACCACTAAGCATTAACATTTATTAATAGCCAGACTAACGTGAATCGTGTGCATACTAGATGGGTTGCGTTTTTACAGGAATTCACGTTCGTTCTGAAGCACAAGTCAGGGCAGCAGAACAAAGTGGCTAATGCACTTAGCCGTCGCGCATCACTACCTGTTACGATGAGCAACGAGGTGGTCGGCTTCGACTGTCTTAAGGAGTTGTATGCCGAGGACGATGACTTCAAAGATTCTTGTGTGAAGTGCCAATAAGGTCACCCTAGTGGCCTTCATATACAAGACGGTTTCCTCTTCAAAGGGAATCAATTGTGCATTCCCCAAAGTTCTCTGAGAGAGCAGATTATTCAAGAGCTACGTGGAGGTGGCCTCGGTGGACACCTTGGGCGAGACAAGACGCGAGCTCTTGTGGAAGAACGGTATTACTAGCCGCAATTGGTATGTGATGTGGAATAAGCGGTACAACTTTGTCATGTTTGTCAGACCTCCAAGGGGTAATCTTAGAATGCAGGCCTCTACACCTCGTTACCTGTGCCTGACGGTCCTTGGGAGGATTTATCTATGGATTTAGTGCTTGGTCTACCACGAACACAACGCAGCATGAATTCGGTGTTCGTGGTGGTAGATCGTTTCTCCAAGATGGCGCACTTTATCCCATACAAGAAGACCCTCGATGCAACATACGTGGCGAATCTATTCTTCAGGGAGGTCGTACGGCTACACAGGGTCCCCAAGATCATTACTTCTGATCGTGACACGAAGTTTATTAGCCACTTTTGATGGACTTTGTAGACCCGATTTAATACACGACTTCAATTCAGCAATGCCTACCACCCATAGATTGATGGGCAGACCGAGGTTGTGAATCGCACGTTGGGAAACCTCCTTCGCTGTATTTCAGAAGAAAAACCGAAGCAGTGGGATTTGGCCGTCTCAAGCAGAGTTTGCATTCAACAACATGGTGAACCGCTCGACAGGAATATCGTCGTTTCAAATTATCTACGGACGAGTGCCTCGCCATATGCTTGACTTGGTCCCTCTACCCAAGCTCCCGGGCACAAGCATTACAGCAGAACATATGGCAGACAAGATCATGGGCATTCATGCGGAAGTACAGACTAAACTATATGCCTCGAACGAGAAGGAAAAAGCGGACAAGCATCGACGACAAAAAGTGTTCAAGGTGAGCGACTGCATTATGGTTCATCTGCGAAAAGAGAGATTTCCGACCGGGACGTACAATAAGTTGAAGGTAGATTGGACCCGTTCCAATCATCCGAAAGATTAATGACAACGCTTATGTGGTTGATCTTCCAAATGACATAGCGATCTCACGGACTTTCAACATCGCGGACCTGACCAAGTATCATGAACCAAAGCAGGACGAGTTCTTTTGAAGTGGAGGAGACTAATGTAGAGCGGGTCGCGGACAGTTTCTTGGCCAAAATGGATAAGAAAAGGCCCGGTCGACGACAGAAGTGATCCGGACCATCGGACCTTAGATCGGGCGTATCTAACAATCCGGAATGAGTTATCAGGCCTAAAATATATGATTTTGGGGTAGAACGAGCTACTTTAGCCAACCAACCCCACCACGCCGGGTAACGCAAGCCGGATTTGCGAAATACCCCCGGATCGACAGTCATTTCCCTATTTTAATTCTGTTTTTACTATAAATAGTAAGTTTTAGTTTAATTATAACTCTTCATCCGTTGGGCTTTAGGAGTTGTGTCCAACATGAAAAGTGCTTCTGAAAATTAGGAGAATAGCTTGGTGAAGCCAAATAGGACACTTACTATTTTTGGCCGAAAACCTTGCGCACTAGTAGACATCACGATCGTCTATATAGTAAGTTTACTATTTATAGTAAGTTGCGAATTCTACGAGTTTTATTAATAGTTTGCTTCTGATTTCTCTTCCATTGCTTGGTACCCCTATTTAAAGGGTTGTGAACTCGTTTATTTCATTCATTAATCAATTTCGAATTTTATAGAATTTATTTTCTATTTTGCTTGCTTTCTTTCTCGTGGATTCAACAAAAGCCTCTGTGACGAGTCCAGAGAAATTCCGCGGATTCGAAATAGTTATCCTCTTGAGGGAGACGGTGCTCGACCACATCACGTTCATCCCTGCGTCAATATGTGTCATCGATGCCACAGACCGATCCACACACGCAAACAATAAGGCCAAAATAAGGATGGAGACAACTGAATCCAATGAGGATGGCATTTGACTGCCCCATGCATTATCTATAATATCCAGGATGAGCTTGTACTCAACGCTTTTTATAGTTGAAATGGTCCATGGTTTTGTTTCTGCTCATCTCCATCACATCGTAGATATAACCCCATGGATGACTTTTCATTCCCATCCACCAATTGTAACACACTTACTAAGGGTTTAGACAATTTTAAGGCATTATCACTTGATTCCAAAATGATTGGAAAAGAATGGTTTGTTAACTAACTTTCCTTCGGCCTTCCTTCACCAGAGCCAATTATTCCAATCGGCTAACACTACAAAGGTTCTATGCTCAAAAAATTTTCAAGGTAACCTTTGTGATGTTAAAAAAGTTGTTGCGAATCGAGTGACGACTGGACGAAGAAAATTACACCCAATGTACTTTCTCATGTGATGGAGAAGAATGATATGTTTACACATAAAGACCATAATTCTCCTAGCCCTAACAATTACCATAATATACAACCTACCTACATCTTTTAACATTAGATCAATACAATGTGCCGCGCATAGGGTCCAAAATAAATTGCGCATCTTCTCCACAAGAAGGCGACCGGTAGCTACATAAGAGGTTGCGTTGTGTATGATAACTTGAACAGCATATTCTTCTCAAACCTCCTCAACTACACAATCTAACAATTTGAATAAACAATCGGTTGAGTGAGAATGGGCCAATGCATCGATGGACTTTAAAAATATGGTCTCAGTTGGATAATTCACAAGAAAGTTTGTTAATGACTGACGATATCTATTGATCCATTCATCGGCCATTAGCATATAACCATAGATTTTTCAACTCTCTTTGTATTCAAAAATAAAGTTTCTAGTAGACTCAACCTCCTTTTAGAGTCAAGTCTCCATCACTTCATAATAAGAAAGGGTTTCAATTCAATTTCAAATTAATTTATAGCTTTCACTATAACCTTGAAGCTGTTCAACTTTACAGTGTTGAAAGCAAACACCAGCTTGGTACAACCACTTTGCTACCGAATCAAGGTTTTCCTATCCTTTTACTTCTAATGGTTTTCCAAAGTGATTTGTGTGGATCATTTACCCTAACCCCTTTGGTCAACCACATCCTCAAGATGTGGTCTACACTACCTATCCATAGGCCCATGCCCACAAGCTCTTTTGGGTGCCTGCCTATATCGCCCCATGTACGTAGGTGGTATAGAAGCATCCAAATTAACAATATCAATGTTACATTAGGATGTAGTACTTAACTACTAGTTGTAGGCTATAATTATTAATTAGTACTTACTACTTATTAGTTATTTTTCAAATTTTTATTTGTTTGTCATACTCATACACTACTTAGTACTTACTAGTTACTAGTGCAACTTAGTTCTCTAATCTCTACTTTGTTCACTACTTGACTCAACTCATCACGTCCCATCAGCATGTCTTCTACCCAATCTTCTTCCTTGAAACCCAAGTCAAATTACCCAGGCTGGAAGTACGAACATTATCGTAGTACTACCAGAAAGTGGTTAATAGTATGTGATTTACACGGGTTTGTAAGTTCATGTGGTATCAGCAAGCACAAGCAGCACCTTGCGCACACACCGGAATAAAATGCAAGAGCATGTCTCAATGTTACCCTAGAAATCCAAATGAAAACCATGGAGTACATGGATAAGCATGCTCGAAAAAGACATGACACCGCGGTTATTCAAAATGAGTTTACACAAAGAAGCATGTGGGGACATTGATTTTGTTGATTTGGAAGCATCTACACCACTTAAGTACACAGGGCAATCTAGACCGAAAATAACCTATGTGCATGGGCCTATGGATAGGTGGTGTAGACCATATCCTGAGAATGTGGTTAACCAAAGGGTAAGGGCAAAGGACTTGCATAAACAACATTGAAAAACCCCAATAAGCAAAAGGATAGGAAAACCACAATATAGTATATCGCAAAGCGGTTGTATCAAGCCAGTATTGCAATCAACACTATAAATTTGAAGAGCTCCAAGGTTATGGTGGAAGCTATAGGTCAATTTGGACCTGGATTAAAACCCCATTCTTATAATTACGTGATAGAGACTTGCCTAAAAAAACAGGTTGAGTTTACTAGAAACTTTATATCTAAATACAATGAGATTTAGAAAATCTATAGTTATACCATCCAACCATCCCAGCTCATTCATGCATCCAACCATTTATCCATCCGGTCCATCCAACCATCCCAGCTCATTCATGCATCCAACCATTTATCCAACCATCCAATCATTCAAACATCTATCCATCCATCCATCCATTAAAACTTACAAACTCGAATGTACTCCTGTTCTGCTCACAGCCGCTAGTAGAACACGTAAGGCTAAGAAATCTCATGGCCAACTTCTGTAATGTCGAATCCCTCCTGTTTAGGTCAACCCCATACATACATCACCAATTAGCTATGCAAATAAGTTTAACTTAGACTTCTTACACCATAAGTTGTAACTCTTGTAAGAAGTAAAAACTATGAACAATTGCATTCATACTTTGTAATACATACTTGGCAATTTCATACTCCTATGCCCAATAATTATCTCTTAAGAAAATCCCCGCACTTTTCATGTGGAAGTCTATCTCTTGAGAAATCTTATCATGCTCTTCTTTATTTGGAATCATTCTTCCTAACACGTCAAGAAATTTGACCATATGCATCGTCGATGCCACAGACCGATCAACAGACTCAAAGAATAAGGCCGAATTAAGGATGCAGACAACTGAATCCAATGAGGATGGCATTTGATTGCCCCATGCCTTATCTATAATATCCAGGATGAGCCAGTACTCAACGCTTTTTATAGTTGAAGTGGTCCATGGTTTTGTTTCGGCTCATCTCCATCACATCGTAGATATAACCCCATGGGTGACTTTTCATCGCTATCCACCAATTGTAACACACTAAGGATTTAGACAATTTTAAGGCCTTATCATTTGATTCCAAAATGATTGGAAAAGAATGGTTTGTTGTACTAACTTTCCTTCGGCCTTCCTTCACCAGAGCCAATTATTCCAATCAACTAACACTGCAAAGGTTCTAAGCTCAGAAAATTTTCAATGTAACCTTTGTGATGTTAGAAAAGTTGTTGCGAATCGAGTGACGACTGGACGAAGCAAATTACACCCAATGCACCTTTTCGTGTGATGGAGAAAATGATATGTTTACACAAAGACCATAATTCTCCTAGCCCTAACAATTACATTAATATACAACCTACCTACATCTTTTAACATTGGATCAATACAATGTGCCGCGCATACAGTCCAAAATAAATTGCGCATCTTCTCCACAAGAAGGCGACCGATAGCTACATAAGAGGTCGCGTTGTGTATGATAACTTGGACAACATATTCTTCTCAAACCTCCTCAACTACACAATCTAACAATTTGAATAAACAATTGGTTGAGTGAGAATGGGCCAATGCATCCACGGACTTTAAAAATATGGTCCCAGTTGGATAATTCACAAGAAAGTTAGTTGATAACAGACGGTATCTATCGGTCCATTCAACGGCCATTAGCATATAACCAAAGAATTTTCAACTCCATTTGTATTCACAAATAAAGTTTCTAGTTGACTCATCCTACTTTTAGAGTCAAGTCTCCATCACTTCATAATAGGAAGGGGTTTCAATTTAAGTTCAAATTAATTTATAACTTCCACTTTACCCTTGAAACTCTTCGACTTTACAGTATTGAAAGCAAACACCAGCTTGGTATAACCACTTTGCTACTGAATAGTGATTTTCCTATCCTTTTACTTCTAATGGTTTTCCTATCTTTTTACTTCTAATGGTTTTCTAAACTGGTTTGTGTCGATCATTTGCTCTAACCCCTTTGATCAAATACATCCTCGAGATGTGGTCTACACTACCTATCCATAGGCCCATGCCCACAGGCTCTTTTGTGTGCCGGCCTAGTTCGCCCCATGGACGTAGGTAGTATAGAAGCATCCAAATTAACGATATCAATGTTACATTAGGAAGTAGTACTTAACTACTAGTTGTAGGCTATAATTATTAATTAGTACTTACTACTTACTACTTATAAGTTTTTTTTCAAATTTCTATTTGTTTGTCATATACATACACTACTTAGTACTTACTAGTTACTAGTTACTAGTGCTACTTAGTTCTCTAATCTCTACTTTGTTGCCTACTTGACTCAGCTCATCAAGTCCCATCATCATGTCTTCTTCCCAATCTTCTTCTTTGAAACCCAAGTCATATTACCTGGGTTGGAAGTACGAACATTATCGGAAAGTCGTTAATAGTATGTGATTTACAAGGGTTTGTAAGTTCATGCGGTATTAGCCAGCAGAAGCAACACCTTGCGCACACACCGGGATAAAATGCAAGAGCATGTCTCAATGTTACCCTAGAAACCCGAATGACAACCATGGAGTACATGGATAAGCATGCTCGAAAAAGACATCACACCGCAGTTATTCAAAATGAGTTTACACAGAGAAGCACGTCGGGACATTGATTTTGTTGATTTGGATGCATCTACACCACCTAACTACACAGGGCAATCTAGACCGAAAATAACCTATGTGCATGGGCCTATGGATAGGTGGTGTAGAACATATCCTGATAATGTGGTTGACCAAAGGGTAAGGGCAAAGGATTTACATAAACAACATTGAAAAACCGCTATAAGCAAAAGGATAGGAAAACCACAATACAGTATATCGCAAAGCGGTTGTATCTAGCCGGTGTTGCATTCAATACCATAAATTTGAAGAGCTCCAAGGTTGTGATGGAAGCTATAGGTCAATTTGGACCTGGATTAAAACTCTATTCCTATCATTACGTGATAGAGACTTGCCTAAAAAAGCAGGTTGAGTTTACTAGAAACTTTATATCTACAATGAGATTTAGAAAATCTATAGTTATACCATCCAACCATCCTAGCTCATTCATGCATCCAACCATTTATCCAACCATCCAATCATTCAAACATCTATCCATCCATCCATCCATTAAAACTTACGGACTCGAATGTACTCCGGTTGTGCTCGCAGCCGCTAGTAAAACACGTTAGGCCAAGAATTCTCATGGACAACTTCTGTAAGGTCGAATCCCTCCTGTTTGGGTCAACCCCATACATTCATCACCAGTTAGCTATGCAAATATGTTTAAGTTAGACTTCTTACATTATAAGTTGTAACTCTTGTAAGAAGTAATAACTAAGAACAATTGTATTCATACTTTGTAGTACATACTTGGCAATTTCATACTCCTATGCCCAATAATTATCTCTTAAGAAAACCCTCACACTTTTCATGTGGAAGTCCATCTCTTGAGAAAATCTTATCAAGCTCTTCTTTATCTAGAATCATTCTTCCTAACACGTCAAGAACTTTGACCATATGTGTTGTCGATGCCACAGACCGATCAACAGACGCAAAGAATAAGGCCGAATTAAGGATGTAGACAACTGAATACAATGAGGATGGCATTTGACTACCTCATGCCTTATCTATGATATACAGGATGAGCCTGTACTCAACGCTTTTTATAGTGGAAGTGGTCTATGGTTTTGTTTCGGCTCATCTCCATCACATCGTAGATATAACCCCATGGGTGACTTTTCATCGCCATCCACCAATTGTAACACACTTACTAAGGGTTTAGACAATTTTAAAGCCTTATCACTTGATTCCAAAATGATTGGAAAAGAATGGTTTGTTGTACTAACTTTCCTTCGGCCTTCCTTCACCAGAGCCAATTATTCCAATCGGCTAACACTACAAAGGTTCTAAGCTCAAAAAATTTTCAATGTAACCTTTGTGATGTTAAAAAAGTTGTTGCGAATCGAGTGACGAGTGGACGAAGCAAATTACACCCAATGTACCTTCTCGTGTGATGGAGAAGAATGATATGTTTACACATAAAGACCATAATTCTCCTAGCCCTAACAATTACATTAATATACAACCTACCTACATCTTTTAACATTAGATCAATACAATGTTCCGCGCATAGGGTCCAAAATAAATTGCGCATCTTCTCCACAAGAAGGCGACCGGTAGCTACATAAGAGGTCCCGTTGTGTATGATAACTTGGACAAAATATTCTTCTCAAACCTCCTCAACTACACAATCTAACAATTTGAATAAACAATTGGTTGAGTGAGAATGGGCCAATGCATCCACGGACTTTAAAAATATGGTCCCAGTTGGATAATTCACAAGAAAGTTTGTTATAACTGACGGTATCTATCGGTCCGCTCATCGACCATTAGCATATAACCATAGATTTTTCAACTCTTTGCATTCACAAATAAAGTTTCTAGTAGACTCATCCTACTTTTAGAGTCAAGTCTCCATCACTTCATAATAGGAAGGGGTTTCAATCTAAGTTCAAATTAATTTATAGCTTCCAGTTTAACCTTGAAGCTCTTCAACTTTACGGTATTTAAAGAAAACACCAGCTTGGTACAACCACTTTGCTACAGAATCATGCTTTTCCTATCCCTTTACTTCTAATGGTTTTCCTATCTTTTTACTTCTAATGGTTTTCCAAAGTGGTTTGTGTGGATCATTTGCCCTAACCCCTTTGGTCAACTACATCCTCGAGATGTGGTCTACACTACCTATCCATAGGCCCATGCTCACAGGCTCTTTTGGGTACCGGCCTAGATCGCCCCATGGACGTAGGTGGTATAAAAGCATCCAAATTAACAATATCAATGTTACATTAGGAAGTAGTATTTAACTACTAGTTGTAGGCTATGATTATTAATTAGTACTTACTACTCACTACTTATTAGTTATTTTTCAAATTTTTATTTGTTTGTCATACTCATACACTACTTAGTACTTACTAGTTACTAGTTACTAGTGCTACTTAGTTCTCTAATCTCTACTTTGTTGACTACTTGACTCAACTCATCAAGTTCCATCATCTTGTCTTCTTCTCAATCTTCTTCTTTGACACCCAAGTCAAATTACCCGCGTTGGAAGTACGAACATTATCGTAGTGCTACCAGAAAGTCGTTAATAGTATGTGATTTACACGGGTTTGCAAGTTCATGCAGTATTAGCCAGCACAAGCAACACCTTGCACACACACCGGGATAAAATGAAAAAGCATGTCTCAATGTTATCCTAGAAACCCGAATGACAGCCATGGAGTACATGGATAAGCATGCTCGAAAAAGACATCACACAGCAGTTATTCAAAATGAGTTTACACAAAGAGAAGCATGTGGGGAAATTGATTTTGTTTATTTTGGATGCATCTACACCACCTAAGTACACAGGGCAATCTAGACCGAAAATAACCTATGCGCAAGGGCCGATGGATAGGTGGTGTAAACCATATCCAGATAATGTGGTTGACCAAAGGATAAGGGCAAAGGACTTGCATAAACAACAATGAAAAACCGCTATAAACAAAAGGATAGGAAAACCACAATACAGTGTATCGCAAAGCGGTTGTATCTAGCCGGTGTTGCATTCAACACCATAAATTTGAAGAGCTCCAAGGTTCTGATGAAAGCTATAAGTCAATTTGGACCTAGATTAAAACTCCATTCCTATCATTACGTGATAGAGACTTGCCTAAAAAAGCAGGTTGAGTTTACTAGAAACTTTATATCTACAATGAGATTTAGAAAATCTATAGTTATACCATCCAACCATCCCTACTCATTCATGCATCCAACCATTTATCCAACCATCCAATCATTCAAACATCTATCCATCCATCCATCCATTAAAACTTCGACTCGAATGTACTCCAATTGTGCTCGCAGCCGCTAGTAAAACACGTAAGGCCAAGAATTCTCATGGACAACTTCTGTAATGTCGAATCCCTCCTGTTTGGGGCAACCCCATACATTCATCACCAGTTAGCTATGTAAATATGTTTAAGTTAGACTTCTTACATTATAAGTTGTAACTCTTGTAAGAAGTAATAACTAAGAACAATTGTATTCATACTTTGTAGTACATACTTGGCAATTTCATACTCCTATGCCCAATAATTATCTCTTAAGAAAACCCTCACACTTTTCATGTGGAAGTCCATCTCTTGAGAAATCTTATCATGCTCTTCTTTATCTAGAATCATTCTTCCTAACACGTCAAGAACTTTGACCATATGTGTTGTCGATGCCACAGACCGATCAACAGACGCAAAGAATAAGGCCGAATTAAGGATGTAGACAACTGAATACAATGAGGATGGCATTTGACTGCCCCATGCCTTATCTATGATATCCAGGATGAGCCTGTACTCAACGCTTTTTATAGTGGAAGTGGTCTATGGTTTTGTTACGGCTCATCTCCATCACATCGTAGATATAACCCCATGGGTGACTTTTCATCGCCATCCACCAATTGTAACACACTTACTAAGGGTTTAGACAATTTTAAGGCCTTATCACTTGATTCCAAAATGATTGGAAAAGAATGGTTTGTTGTACTAACTTTCCTTCGGCCTTCCTTCACCAGAGCCAATTATTCCAATCGGCTAACACTACAAAGGTTCTAAGCTCAAAAAATTTTCAATGCAACCTTTGTGATGTTAAAAAAGTTGTTGCGAATCGAGTGACGACTGGACGAAGCAAATTACACCCAATGTACCTTCTCGTGTGATGGAGAAGAATGATATGTTTACACATAAAGACCATAATTCTCCTAGCCCTAACAATTACATTAATATACAACCTACCTACATCTTTTAACATTAGATCAATACCATGTGCCGCGCATAGGGTCCAAAATAAATTGTGCATCTTCTCCACAAGAAGGCGACCGGTAGCTACATAAGAGGTCCCGTTGTGTATGATAACTTGGACAACTTATTCTTCTCAAACCTCCTCAACTACACAATCTAACAATTTGAATAAACAATCGGTTGAGTGAGAATGGGCCAATGCATCCACGGACTTTAAAAATATGGTCCCAGTTGGATAATTCACAAGAAAGTTTGTTATAACTGACGGTATCTATCGGTCCGCTCATCGACCATTAGCATATAACCATAGATTTTTCAACTCTTTGCATTCACAAATAAAGTTTCTAGTAGACTCATCCTACTTTTAGAGTCAAGTCTCCATCACTTCATAATAGGAAGGGGTTTCAATCTAAGTTCAAATTAATTTATAGCTTCTACTTTAACCTTGAAGCTCTTCAACTTTACAGTATTGAAAGAAAACACCAGCTTGGTACAACCACTTTGCTACAGAATCATGCTTTTCCTATCCCTTTACTTCTAATGGTTTTCCTATCTTTTTACTTCTAATGGTTTTCCAAAGTTGTTTGTGTGGATCATTTGCCCTAACCCCTTTGGTCAACTACATCCTCGAGATGTGGTCTACAATACCTATCCATAGGCCCATGCCCACAGGCTCTTTTGG
The DNA here is from genome assembly GCA_021015155.1 of Magnolia officinalis. NCBI lineage: Eukaryota > Viridiplantae > Streptophyta > Magnoliopsida > Magnoliales > Magnoliaceae > Magnolia > Magnolia officinalis. The sequence goes on from JAJHSJ010000010.1 coordinate 7,449,638, forward strand.
GTACTGGCCTAGATCGCCCCATGGACGTAGGTGGTATAGAAGCATCCAAATTAACAATATCAATGTTACATTAGGAAGTAGTATTTAACTACTAGTTGTAGGCTATGATTATTAATTAGTACTTACTACTCACTACTTATTAGTTATTTTTCAAATTTTTATTTGTTTGTCATACTCATACACTACTTAGTACTTACTAGTTACTAGTTACTAGTGCTACTTAGTTCTCTAATCTCTACTTTGTTGACTACTTGACTCAACTCATCAAGTCCCATCATCTTGTCTTCTTCCCAATCTTCTTCTTTGAAACCCAAGTCAAATTACCCGGGTTGGAAGTACGAACATTATCGTAGTGCTACCAGAAAGTCGTTAATAGTATGTGATTTACACGGGTTTGTAAGTTCATGCGGTATTAGCCAGCACAAGCAACACCTTGCACACACACTGGGATAAAATGAAAAAGCATGTCTCAATGTTATCCTAGAAACCCGAATGACAGCCATGGAGTACATGGATAAGCATGCTCGAAAAAGACATCACACAGCAGTTATTCAAAATGAGTTTACACAAAGAGAAGCATGTGGGGAAATTGATTTTGTTTATTTTGGATGCATCTACCCCACCTAAGTACACAGGGCAATCTAGACCGAAAATAACCTATGTGCAAGGGCCGATGGATAGGTGGTGTAAACCATATCCAGATAATGTGGTTGACCAAAGGATAAGGGCAAAGGACTTGCATAAACAACAATGAAAAACCGCTATAAACAAAAGGATAGGAAAACCACAATACAATGTATCGCAAAGCGGTTGTATCTAGCCGGTGTTGCATTCAACACCATAAATTTGAAGAGCTCCAAGGTTGTGATGAAAGCTATAGGTCAATTTGAACCTAGATTAAAACCCCATTCCTATCATTACATGATAGAGACTTGCCTAAAAAAGCAGGTTGAGTTTACTAGAAACTTTATATCTACAATGAGATTTAGAAAATCTATAGTTATACCATCCAACCATCCCAACTCATTCATGCATCCAACCATTTATCCAACCATCCAATCATTCAAACATCTATCCATCCATCCATCCATTAAAACTTCGACTCGAATGTACTCCAGTTGTGCCCGCAGCTGCTAGTAAAACACGTAAGGCTAAGAATTCTCATGGACAACTTCTGTAATGTCGAATCCCTCCTGTTTGGGTCAACCCCATACATTCATCACCAGTTAGCTATGTAAATATGTTTAAGTTAGACTTCTTACATTATAAGTTGTAACTCTTGTAAGAAGTAATAACTAAGAACAATTGTATTCATACTTTGTAGTACATACTTGGCAATTTCATACTCCTATGCCCAATAATTATCTCTTAAGAAAACCCTCACACTTTTCATGTGGAAGTCCAGCTCTTGAGAAATCTTATCATGCTCTTCTTTATCTAGAATCATTCTTCCTAACACGTCAAGAACTTTGACCATATGTGTTGTCGATGCCACAGACCGATCAACAGACGCAAAGAATAAGGCCGAATTAAGGATGTAGACAACTGAATACAATGAGGATGGCATTTGACTGCCCCATGCCTTATCTATGATATCCAGGATGAGCCTGTACTCGACGCTTTTTATAGTGGAATTGGTCTATGGTTTTGTTACGGCTCATCTCCATCACATCGTAGATATAACCCCATGGATGACATTTCATCGCCATCCACCAATTGTAACACACTTACTAAGGGTTTGGACAATTTTAAGGCCTTATCACTTGATTCCAAAATGATTGGAAAAGAATGGTTTGTTGTACTAACTTTCCTTCGGCCTTCCTCCACCAGAGCCAATTATTCCAATCGGCTAACACTACAAAGGTTCTAAGCTCAAAAAATTTTCAATGTAACCTTTGTGATGTTAAAAAAGTTGTTGCGAATCGAGTGACGACTGGACGAAGCAAATTACACCCAATGTACCTTCTCGTGTGATGGAGAAGAATGATATGTTTACACATAAAGACCATAATTCTCCTAGCCCTAACAATTACATTAATATACAACCTACCTACATCTTTTAACATTAGATCAATACCATGTGCCGCGCATAGGGTCCAAAATAAATTGCGCATCTTCTCCACAAGAAGGCGACCGGTAGCTACATAAGAAGTCCCGTTGTGTATGATAACTTGGACAACATATTCTTCTCAAACCTCCTCAACTACACAATCTAACAATTTGAATAAACAATCGGTTGAGTGAGAATGGGCCAATGCATCCACGGACTTTAAAAATATGGTCCCAGTTGGATAATTCACAAGAAAGTTTGTTATAACTGACGGTATCTATCGGTCCGCTCATCGACCATTAGCATATAACCATAGATTTTTCAACTCTTTGCATTCAGAAATAAAGTTTCTAGAAGACTCATCCTACTTTTAGAGTCAAGTCTCCATCACTTCATAATAGGAAGGGGTTTCAATCTAAGTTCAAATTAATTTATAGCTTCCACTTTAACCTTGAAGCTCTTCAACTTTACAGTATTTAAAGAGAACACCAGCTTGGTACAACCACTTTGCTACAGAATCATGCTTTTCCTATCCCTTTACTTCTAATGGTTTTCCTATCTTTTTACTTCTAATCGTTTTCCAAAGTGGTTTGTGTGGATCATTTGCCCTAACCCCTTTGGTCAACTACATCCTCGAGATGTGGTCTACAATACCTATCCATAGGCCCATGCCCACAGGCTCTTTTGGGTACCGGCCTAGATCGCCCCATGGACGTAGGTGGTATAGAAGCATCCAAATTAACAATATCAATGTTACATTAGGAAGTAGTATTTAACTACTAGTTGTAGGCTATGATTATTAATTAGTACTTACTACTCACTACTTATTAGTTATTTTTCAAATTTTTATTTGTTTGTCATACTCATACACTACTTAGTACTTACTAGTTACTAGTTACTAGTGCTACTTAGTTCTCTAATCTCTACTTTGTTGACTACTTGACTCAACTCATCAAGTCCCATCATCTTGTCTTCTTCCCAATCTTCTTCTTTGACACCCAAGTCAAATTACCCGGGTTGGAAGTACGAACATTATCGTAGTGCTACCAGAAAGTCGTTAATAGTATGTGATTTACACGGGTTTGTAAGTTCATGCGGTATTAGCCAGCACAAGCAACACCTTGCACACACACCGGGATAAAATGAAAAAGCATGTCTCAATGTTATCCTAGAAACCCGAATGACAGCCATGGAGTACATGGATAAGCATGCTCGAAAAAGACATCACACAGCAGTTATTCAAAATGAGTTTACACAAAGAGAAGCATGTGGGGAAATTGATTTTGTTGATTTGGATGCATCTACACCACCTAAGTACACAGGGCAATTTAGACTGAAAATAACCTATGTGCAAGGGTCGATGGATAGATGGTGTAAACCATATCCAGATAATGTGGTTGACTAAAGGATAAGGGCAAAGGACTTGCATAAACAACAATGAAAAACCTCTATAAACAAAAGGATAGGAAAACCACAATACAGTGTATCGCAAAGCGGTTGTATCTAGCCGGTGTTGCATTTAACACCATAAATTTGAAGAGCTCCAAGGTTGTGATGAAAGCTATAGGTCAATTTGAACCTAGATTAAAACCCCATTCCTATCATTACATGATAGAGACTTGCCTAAAAAAGCAGGTTGAGTTTACTACAAACTTTATATCTACAATGAGATTTAGAAAATCTATAGTTATACCATCCAACCATCCCAACTCATTCATGCATCCAACCATTTATCCAACCATCCAATCATTCAAACATCTATCCATCCATCCATCCATTAAAACTTCGACTCGAATGTACTCCAGTTGTGCTCGCAGCCGCTAGTAAAACACGTAAGGCCAAGAATTCTCATGGACAACTTCTGTAATGTCGAATCCCTCCTGTTTGGGTCAACCCCATACATTCATCACCAGTTAGCTATGTAAATATGTTTAAGTTAGACTTCTTACATTATAAGTTGTAACTCTTGTAAGAAGTAATAACTAAGAACAATTGTATTCATACTTTGTAGTACATACTTGGCAATTTCATACTCCTATGCCCAATAATTATCTCTTAAGAAAACCCTCACACTTTTCATGTGGAAGTCCAGCTCTTGAGAAATCTTATCATGCACTTCTTTATCTAGAATCATTCTTCCTAACACGTCAAGAACTTTGACCATATGTGTTGTCGATGCCACAGACCGATCAACAGACGCAAAGAATAAGGCCGAATTAAGGATGTAGACAACTGAATACAATGAGGATGGCATTTGACTGCCCCATGCCTTATCTATGATATCCAGGATGAGCCTGTACTCAACGCTTTTTATAGTGGAAGTGGTCTATGGTTTTGTTACGGCTCATCTCCAGCACATCGTAGATATAACCCCATGGGTGACTTTTCATCGCCATCCACCAATTGTAACACACTAAGGGTTTAGACAATTTTAAGGCCTTATCACTTGATTCCAAAATGATTGGAAAAGAATGGTTTGTTGTACTAACTTTCCTTCGGCCTTCCTCCACCAGAGCCAATTATTCCAATCGGCTAACACTACAAAGGTTCTAAGCTCAAAAAATTTTCAATGTAACCTTTGTGATGTTAAAAAAGTTGTTGCGAATCGAGTGACGACTGGACGAAGCAAATTACACCCAATGTACCTTCTCGTGTGATGGAGAAGAATGATATGTTTACACATAAAGACCATAATTATCCTAGCCCTAACAATTACATTAATATACAACCTACCTACATCTTTTAACATTAGATCAATACCATGTGCCGCGCATAGGGTCCAAAATAAATTGCGCATCTTCTCCACAAGAAGGCGACCGGTAGCTATATAAGAGGTCCCGTTGTGTATGATAACTTGGACAACATATTCTTCTCAAACCTCCTCAACTACACAATCTAACAATTTGAATAAACAATCGGTTGAGTGAGAATGGGCCAATGCATCCACGGACTTTAAAAATATGGTCCCAGTTGGATAATTCACAACAAAGTTTGTTATAACTGACGGTATCTATCGGTCCACTCATCGACCATTAGCATATAACCATAGATTTTTCAACTCTTTGCATTCACAAATAAAGTTTCTAGAAGACTCATCCTACTTTTAGAGTCAAGTCTCCATCACTTCATAATAGGAAGGGGTTTCAATCTAAGTTCAAATTAATTTATAGCTTCCAGTTTAACCTTGAAGCTCTTCAACTTTACAGTATTTAAAGAAAACACCAGCTTGGTACAACCACTTTGCTACAGAATCATGCTTTTCCTATCCCTTTACTTCTAATGGTTTTCCTATCTTTTTACTTCTAATCGTTTTCCAAAGTGGTTTGTGTGGATCATTTGCCCTAACCCCTTTGGTCAACTACATCCTCGAGATGTGGTCTACAATACCTATCCATAGGCCCATGCCCACAGGCTCTTTTGGGTACCGGCCTAGATCGCCCCATGGACGTAGGTGGTATAAAGCATCCAAATTAACAATATCAATGTTACATTAGGAAGTAGTATTTAACTACTAGTTGTAGGCTATGATTATTAATTAGTACTTACTACTCACTACTTATTAGTTATTTTTCAAATTTTTATTTGTTTGTCATACTCATACACTACTTAGTACTTACTAGTTACTAGTTACTAGTGCTACTTAGTTCTCTAATCTCTACTTTGTTGACTACTTGACTCAACTCATCAAGTCCCATCATCTTGTCTTCTTCCCAATCTTCTTCTTTGACACCCAAGTCAAATTACCCGGGTTGGAAGTACGAACATTATCGTAGTGCTACCAGAAAGTCGTTAATAGTATGTGATTTACACGGGTTTGTAAGTTCATGCGGTATTAGCCAGCACAAGCAACACCTTGCACACACACCGGGATAAAATGAAAAAGCATGTCTCAATGTTATCCTAGAAACCCGAATGACAGCCATGGAGTACATGGATAAGCATGCTCGAAAAAGACATCACACAGCAGTTATTCAAAATGAGTTTACACAAAGAGAAGCATGTGGGGAAATTGATTTTGTTGATTTGGATGCATCTACACCACCTAAGTACACAGGGCAATCTAGATCGAAAATAACCTACGTGCAAGGGCCGATGGATAGGTGGTGTAAACCATATCCAGATAATGTGATTGACCAAAGGATAAGGGCAAAGGACTTGCATAAACAACAATGAAAAACCGCCATAAACAAAAGGATAGGAAAACCACAATACAGTGTATCGCAAAGCGGTTGTATCTAGCCGGTGTTGCATTCAACACCATAAATTTGAAGAGCTCCAAGGTTGTGATGAAAGCTATAGGTCAATTTGAACCTAGATTAAAACCCCATTCCTATCATTACATGATAGAGACTTGCCTAAAAAAGCAGGTTGAGTTTACTAGAAACTTTATATCTACAATGAGATTTAGAAAATCTATAGTTATACCATCCAACCATCCCAACTCATTCATGCATCCAACCATTTATCCAACCATCCAATCATTCAAACATCTATCCATCCATCCATCCATTAAAACTTCGACTCGAATGTACTCCAGTTGTGCTCGCAGCCGCTAGTAAAACACGTAAGGCCAAGAATTCTCATGGACAACTTCTGTAATGTCGAATCCCTCCTGTTTGGGTCAACCCCATACATTCATCACCAGTTAGCTATGTAAATATGTTTAAGTTAGACTTCTTACATTATAAGTTGTAACTCTTGTAAGAAGTAATAACTAAGAACAATTGTATTCATACTTTGTAGTACATACTTGGCAATTTCATACTCCTATGCCCAATAATTATCTCTTAAGAAAACCCTCACACTTTTCATGTGGAAGTCCAGCTCTTGAGAAATCTTATCATGCACTCTTTATCTAGAATCATTCTTCCTAACACGTCAAGAACTTTGACCATATGTGTTGTCGATGCCACAGACCGATCAACAGACGCAAAGAATAAGGCCGAATTAAGGATGTAGACAACTGAATACAATGAGGATGGCATTTGACTGCCCCATGCCTTATCTATGATATCCAGGATGAGCCTGTACTCGACGCTTTTTATAGTGGAAGTGGTCTATGGTTTTGTTACGGCTCATCTCCATCACATCGTAGATATAACCCCATGGGTGACTTTTCATCGCCATCCACCAATTGTAACACACTTACTAAGGGTTTAGACAATTTTAAGGCATTATCACTTGATTCCAAAATGATTGGAAAAGAATGGTTTGTTGTACTAACTTTCCTTCGGCCTTCCTCCACCAGAGCCAATTATTCCAATCGGCTAACACTACAAAGGTTCTAAGCTCAAAAAATTTTCAATGTAACCTTTGTGAGGTTAAAAAAGTTGTTGCGAATCGAGTGACGAGTGGACGAAGCAAATTACACCCAATGTACCTTCTCGTGTGATGGAGAAGAATGATATGTTTACACATAAAGACCATAATTCTCCTAGCCCTAACAATTATATTAATATACAACCTACCTACATCTTTTAACATTAGATCAATACCATCTGCCGCGTATAGTGTCCAAAATAAATTGCGCATCTTCTCCACAAGAAGGCGACCGGTAGCTACATAAGAGGTCCCGTTGTGTATGATAACTTGGACAACATATTCTTCTCAAACCTCCTCAACTACACAATCTAACAATTTGAATAAACAATCGGTTGAGTGAGAATGGGCCAATGCATCCACGGACTTTAAAAATATGGTCCCAGTTGGATAATTCACAAGAAAGTTTGTTATAACTGACGGTATCTATCGGTCCGCTCATCGACCATTAGCATATAACCATAGATTTTTCAACTCTTTGCATTCAGAAATAAAGTTTCTAGAAGACTCATCCTACTTTTAGAGTCAAGTCTCCATCACTTCATAATAGGAAGGGGTTTCAATCTAAGTTCAAATTAATTTATAGCTTCCACTTTAACCTTGAAGCTCTTCAACTTTACAGTATTTAAAGAAAACACCAGCTTGGTACAACCACTTTGCTACAGAATCATGCTTTTCCTATCCCTTTACTTCTAATGGTTTTCCTATCTTTTTACTTCTAATCGTTTTCCAAAATGGTTTGTGTGGATCATTTGCCCTAACCCCTTTGGTCAACTACATCCTCGAGATGTGGTCTACAATACCTATCCATAGGCCCATGCCCACAGGCTCTTTTGGGTACTGGCCTAGATCGCCCCATGGACGTAGGTGGTATAGAAGCATCCAAATTAACAATATCAATGTTACATTAGGAAGTAGTATTTAACTACTAGTTGTAGGCTATGATTATTAATTAGTACTTACTACTCACTACTTATTAGTTATTTTTCAAATTTTTATTTGTTTGTCATACTCATACACTACTTAGTACTTACTAGTTACTAGTTACTAGTGTTACTTAGTTCTCTAATCTCTACTTTGTTGACTACTTGACTCAACTCATCAAGTCCCATCATCTTGTCTTCTTCTCAATCTTCTTCTTTGACACCCAAGTCAAATTACCCGGGTTGGAAGTACGAACATTATCGTAGTGCTACCAGAAAGTCGTTAATAGTATGTGATTTACACGGGTTTGTAAGTTCATGCGGTATTAGCCAGCACAAGCAACACCTTGCACACACACCGGGATAAAATGAAAACGCATGTCTCAATGTTATCCTAGAAACCCGAATGACAGCCATGGAGTACATGGATAAGCATGCTCGAAAAAGACATCACACAGCAGTTATTCAAAATGAGTTTACACAAAGAGAAGCATGTGGGGAAATTGATTTTGTTGATTTGGATGCATCTAAACCACCTAAGTACACAGGGCAATCTAGACCGAAAATAACCTATGTGCAAGGGCCGATGGATAGGTGGTGTAAACCATATCCAGATAATGTGGTTGACCAAAGGATAAGGGCAAAGGACTTGCATAAACAACAATGAAAAACCGCTATAAACAAAAGGATAGAAAAACCACAATACAGTGTATCGCAAAGCGGTTGTATCTAGCCGGTGTTGTATTCAACACCATAAATTTGAAGAGCTCCAAGGTTGTGATGAAAGCTATAGGTCAATTTGGACCTAGATTAAAAGCCCATTCCTATCATTACATGATAGAGACTTGCCTAAAAAAGCAGGTTGAGTTTACTAGAAACTTTATATCTAAATACAATGAGATTTAGAAAATCTATAGTTATACCATCCAACCATCCCAGCTCATTCATGCATCCAACCATCCAATCATTCAAACATCTATCCATCCATCCATCTAAAACTTACGAACTCGAATGTACTCCAGTTGTGCTCACAGCCGCTGGTAGAACACGTGAGGCCAAGAATTCTCATGGCCAACTTCTGTAACGTCGAATCCCTCTAGTTTGGGTCAACCCCATACATTCATCACCAGTTAGCTATGCAAATAAGTTTAACTTAAGACTTCTTACATTATAAGTTGTCACTCTTGTAAGAAGTAATAACTAAGAACAATTGTATTCATACTTTGTAAAACATTATTGGCAATTTCATACTCCTATGCCCAATAATTATCTCTTAAGAAAATCCCCGCACTTTTCATGTGGAAGTCCATGTCTTGAGAAATCTTATCATGCCCTTCTTTATCTGGAATCATTCCTCCTCACACGTCAAGAAATTTGACCGTATGCGTCGGCGATGCCACGGACCGATCAACAGACGCGAAGAATAAGGCCGAATTATGGATGTAGACAACTGAAAACAATGAGGATGGCATTTGACTACCCCATGCCTTATCTATAATATCCAGGATGAGCCTGTACTCAACGCTTTTTATAGTTGAAGTGGTCCATGGTTTTGTTTCTGCTCATCTACATCACATCGTAGATATAACCCCATGGGTGACTTTTCATCGCCATCCACCAATTGTAACACACTAAGGGCTTAGACAATTTTAAGGCCTTATCACTTGATTCCAAAATGATTGGAAAAGAATGGTTTGTTGTACTAACTTTCCTTCAGCCTTCCTTCACCAGAGCCAATTATTCCAATCGGCTAACACTACAAAAGTTCTAAGCTCAAAAAATTTTCAATGTAACCTTTGTGATGTTAAAAAAGTTGTTGCGAATCGAGTGACGACTGGACGAAGCAAATTACACCCAATGTACCTTCTAGTGTGACGGCGAAGAATGATATGTTTACACATAAAGACCATAATTCTCCTAGCCCTAACAATTACCTTAATATACAACCTACCTACATCTTTTAACATTAGATCAATACAATGTGCCGCGCATAGGGTCCAAAATAAATTGCGCATCTTCTCCACAAGAAGGCGACCGGTAGCTACATAAGAGGTCGCGTTGTGTATGATAACTTGGACAACATATTCTTCTCAAACCTCCTCAACTACACAATCTAACAATTTGAATAAACAATCGGTTGAGTGAGAATGGGCCAATGCATCCACGGACTTTAAAAATATGGTCCCAGTTGGATAATTCACAAGAAAGTTTGTTATAACTGACGGTATCTATCGGTCCGCTCATCGACCATTAGCATATAACCATAGATTTTTCAACTCTTTGCATTCACGAATAAAGTTTCTAGTAGACTCATCCTACTTTTAGAGTCAAGACTCCATCACTTCATAATGGAAGGGGTTTCAATCTAAGTTCAAATTAATTTATAGCTTCCACTTTAACCTTGAAGCTCTTCAACTTTACAGTATTGAAAGAAAACACCAGCTTGGTACAACCACTTTGCTACAGAATCATGCTTTTCCTATCCCTTTACTTCTAATGGTTTTCTTATCTTTTTACTTCTAATGGTTTTCCAAAGTGGTTTGTGTGGATCATTTGCCCTAACCCCTTTGGTCAACTACATCCTCGAGATGTGGTCTACACTACCTATCCATAGGCCCATGCCCACAGGCTCTTTTCGGTACCGGCCTAGATCGGCCCATGGACGTAGGTGGTATAAAAGCATCCAAATTAACAATATCAATGTTACATTAGGAAGTAGTATTTAACTACTAGTTGTAGGCTATGATTATTAATTAGTACTTACTACTTACTAATTAGTTATTTTTCAAATTTTTATTTGTTTGTCATACTCATACACTACTTAGTACTTACTAGTTACTAGTTACTAGTGCTACTTAGTTCTCTAATCTCTACTTTGTTGACTACTTGACTCAACTCATCAAGTCCCATCATCTTGTCTTCTTCCCAATCTTCTTCTTTGAAACCCAAGTCAAATTACCCGGGTTGGAAGTACGAACATTATCGTAGTGCTACCAGAAAGTCGTTAATAGTATGTGATTTACACGGGTTTGTAAGTTCATGCGGTATTAGCCAGCACAAGCAACACCTTGCACACACACCGGGATAAAATGAAAACGCATGTCTCAATGTTATCCTAGAAACCCGAATGACAACCATGGAGTACATGGATAAGCATGCTCGAAAAAGACATCACACAGCAGTTATTCAAAACGAGTTTACACAAAGAGAAGCATGTGGGGAAATTGATTTTGTTGATTTGGATGCATCTACACCACCTAAGTACACAGGGCAATCTAGACCGAAAATAACCTATGTGCAAGGGCCGATGGATAGGTGGTGTAAACCATATCCGGATAATGTGGTTGACCAAAGGATAAGGGCAAAGGACTTGCATAAACAACATTGAAAAACCGCTATAAGCAAAAGGATAGGAAAACCACAATACAGTATATCGCAAAGCGGTTGTATCTAGCCGGTGTTGCATTCAACACCATAAATCTGAAGAGCTCCAAGGTTGTGATGGAAGCTATAGGTCAATTTGGACCTGGATTAAAACCTCATTCCTATCATTACGTGATAGAGACTTGCCTAAAAAAGTAGGTTGAGTTTACTAGAAACTTTATATCTAAATACAATGAGATTTAGAAAATCTATAGTTATACCATCCAACCATCCCAACTCATTCATGCATCCAACCATTTATCCAACCATCCAATCATTCAAACATCTATCCATCCATCCATCTACTAAAACTTACGAACTCGAATGTACTCCAGTTATGCTCACAGCCGCTGGTAGAACACGTGAGGCCAAGAATTCTCATGGCCAACTTCTGTAACGTCGAATCCCTCCAGTTTGGGTCAACCCCATACATTCATCACCAGTTAGCTATGCAAATAAGTTTAACTTAGACTTCTTACATTATAAGTTGTCACTCTTGTAAGAAGTAATAACTAAGAACAATTGTATTCATACTTTGTAAAACATAATTGGCAATTTCATACTCCTATGCCCAATAATTATCTCTTAAGAAAATCCCCGCACTTTTCATGTGGAAGTCCATCTCTTGAGAAATCTTATCATGCCCTTCTTTATCTGGAATCATTCCTCCTCACACGTCAAGAAATTTGACCGTATGCGTCAGCGATGCCACGGACCGATCAACAGACGCGAAGAATAAGGCCGAATTATGGATGTAGACAACTGAAAACAATGAGGATGGCATTTGACTGCCCCATGCCTTATCTATAATATCCAGGATGAGCCTGTACTCAACGCTTTTTATAGTTGAAGTGGTCCATGGTTTTGTTTCTGCTCATCTACATCACATCGTAGATATAACCCCATGGGTGACTTTTCATCGCCATCCACCAATTGTAACACACTAAGGGTTTAGACAATTTTAAGGCCTTATCACTTGATTCCAAAATGATTGGAAAAGAATGGTTTGTTGTACTAACTTTCCTTCGGCCTTCCTTCACCAGAGCCAATTATTCCAATCGGCTAACACTACAAAAGTTCTAAGCTCAAAAAATTTTCAATGTAACCTTTGTGATGTTAAAAAAGTTGTTGCGAATCGAGTGACGACTGGACGAAGCAAATTACACCCAATGTACCTTCTAGTGTGACGGCGAAGAATGATATGTTTACATATAAAGACCATAATTCTCCTAGCCCTAACAATTACCTTAATATACAACCTACCTACATCTTTTAACATTAGATCAATACAATGTGCCGCGCATAGGGTCCAAAATAAATTGCGCATCTTCTCCACAAGAAGGCGACCGGTAGCTACATAAGAGGTCGCGTTGTGTATGATAACTTGGACAACATATTCTTCTCAAACCTCCTCAACTACACAATCTAACAATTTGAATAAACAATCGGTTGAGTGAGAATGGGCCAATGCATCCACTGACTTTAAAAATATGGTCCTAGTTGGATAATTCACAAGAAAGTTTGTTAATAACTGGCGGTATTTATCAGTCCATTCATCGGCCATTAGCATATAGCCATAGATTTTTAAACTCCCTTTGTATTCACAAATAAAGTTTCTAGTAGACTCATCCTACTTTTAGAGTCAAGTCTCCATCACTTCATAATAGGAAGGGATTCCAATCTAAGTTCAAATTAATTTATAGCTTCCACTTTAACCTTGAAGCTCTTCAACTTTACACTATTGAAAGCAAACACCAGGTTTGTACAACCACTTTGCTACTGAATCATGGTTTTCCTATTCTTTTACTTCTAATGGTTTTCCTATCTTTTTACTTCTACTGATTTTCCAAAGTGGTTTGTGTGGATCATTTACCCTAACCCCTTTGAGCAACTACATCCTCGAGATGTGGTCTACACTACCTATCCATAGGCCCATGCCCACAGGCTCTTTTGGGTGTCGGCCTAGATCGCCCCATGGACGTATGTGGTATAGAAGCATCCAAATTAACAATATCATTGTTACATTAGAAAGTAGTATTTAACTACTAGTTGTAGGCTATGATTATTAATTAGTACTTACTACTTACTACTTGTTAGTTATTTTTCAAATTTTTATTTGTTTGTCATACTCATACACTACTTAGTACTTACTAGTTACTAGTTACTAGTGCTACTTAGTTCTCTAATCTCTACTATGTTGACTACTTGACTCAACTCAAGTCCCATCATCATGTCTTCTTCCCTATCTTCTTCTTTGAAACCCAAGTCAAATTACCCGGGTTGGAAGTACGACCATTATCGGAAAGTTGTTATTAGTATGTGATTTACACGGGTTTGTAAGTTCATGCGGTATAAGCCATCACAAGCAACACCTTGCGCACACACCGGGATAAAATGCAAGAGCATGTCTCAATGTTACCCTAGAAACCCAAATGACAACCATGGAGTACAAGGATAAGCATGCTCGAAAAAGACATGACACCGCAGTTATTCAAAATGAGTTTACACAGAGAAGCATGTGGGGACATTGATTTTGTTGATTTGGAAGCATCTACACCACCTAAGTACACAGGGCAATCTAGACCGAAAATAACCTATGTGCATGGGCATATGGATAGGTGGTGTAGAACATATCCTGATAATGTGGTTGACCAAAGGGTAAGGACAAAGGACTTGCATAAACAACATTGAAAAACCGCTATAAGCAAAAGAATAGGAAAACCACAATACGGTATATGGCAAAGCGGTTGTATCTAGCTGGTGTTACATTCAACACCATAAATTTGAAGAACTCCAAGGTTATGGTGGAAGCTACAGGTCAATTTGGACCTGGATTAAAACCCCATTCCTATCATTACGTGATAGAGACTTGCCTAAAAAAGCAGGTTGAGTTTACTAGAAACTTTATATCTAAATACAAAGAGATTTAGAAAATCTATATTTATACCATCCAACCATCCCAACTCATTCATGTATCCAACCATTTATCCAACCATCCAATCATTCAAACATCTATCCATCCATCCATCCATTAAAACTTACGGACTCGAATGTACTCTAGTTGTGCTCGCGGCCGCTAGTAGAACACGTAAGGCCAAGAATTCTCATGGCCAACTTCTGTAATGTCGAATCCCTCCAGTTTGGGTCAACCCCATACATTCATCACCGGTTAGCTATGCAAATATGTTTAAGTTAGACTTCTTACATTATAAGTTGTAACTCTTGTAAGAAATAATAACTAAGAACAATTGTATTCATACTTTGTAATACATACTTGGCAATTTCATACTCCTATGCCCAATAATTATCTCTTAAGAAAATCCCCGTACTTTTCATGTGGAAGTCCATCTCTTGAGAAATCTTATCATACTCTTCTTTATCTGGAATCATTCTTCCTAACACGTCAAGAACTTTGACCATATGCGTCGTCGATGCCACAGACCGATCAATAGACACAAAGAATAAGGCCGAATTAAGGATGTAGACAACTGAATACAATGAGGATGGCATTTGATTGCCCCGTGCCTTCTCTATAATATCCAAGATGAGCCTGTACTCAACGCTTTTTATAGTTGAAGTGGTCCATGGTTTTGTTTCTGCTCATCTCCATCACATATTAGATATTACCCCATGAGTGACTTTTCATCGACATCCACCAATTGTAACACACTTACTAAGGGTTTAGACAATTTTGAGGCTTTATCACTTGATTCCAAAATGATTGGAAAAGACTGGTTTGTTGTACTAACTTTCCTTCAACTACATCCTCGAGATATGGTTTACACTACCTATCCATAGGCCCATGCCCACAGGCTCTTTTGGGTACCGCCTAAATCGCCTCATGGATGTAGGTGGTATAGAAGCATCCAAATTAACAATATCAATGTTACATTAGGAAGTAGTACTTAACTACTAGTTGTAGGCTATAATTATTAATTAGTAATTACTACTTACTACTTATTAGTTATTTTTCAAATTTTTATTTGTTTGTCATACTCATTCACTACTTAGTACTTACTAGTTACTAGTTACTAGTGCTACTTAGTTCTCTAATCTCTACTTTGTTGACTACTTGACTCAACTCATCAAGTCCCATCATCTTGTCTTCTTCCCAATCTTCTTCTTTGACACCCAAGTCAAATTACCCGGGTTGGAAGTACGAACATTATCGTAGTGCTACCGAAAGTCGTTAATAGTATGTGATTTACACGGGTTTGTAAGTTCATGCGGTATTAGCCAGCACAAGCAACACCTTGCACACACCGGGATAAAATGAAAAAGCATGTCTCAATGTTATCCTAGAAACCCGAATGACAGCCATGGAGTACATGGATAAGCATGCTCGAAAAAGACATCACACAGCAGTTATTCAAAATGAGTTTACACAAAGAGAAGCATGTGGGGAAATTGATTTTGTTGATTTGGATGCATCTACACCACCTAAGTACACAGGGCAATTTAGACTGAAAATAACCTATGTGCAAGGGTCGATGGATAGATGGTGTAAACCATATCCAGATAATGTGGTTGACTAAAGGATAAGGGCAAAGGACTTGCATAAACAACAATGAAAAACCTCTATAAACAAAAGGATAGGAAAACCACAATACAGTGTATCGCGAAGTGGTTGTTGTATCAAACTGGTGTTGCATTCAACACCATAAAGTTGAAGAGCTTCAAGGTTATGGTGGAAGCTATAGGTTAATTTGGACCGAGATTAAAACTCATTCCTATCATTACGTAATAGAGACTTGCCTAAAAAAGGAGGTTAAGTTTACTACAAACTTTACATCTAAATACAAAGAGATTTATAAAATCTATAGTTATACCATCCAACCATCCCAGCTCATTCATGCATCCGACCATTTATCCATCCAACCATCCCAGCTCATTCATGCATCCAACCATTTATCCATCCATCCATCCAACCATCCAATCATTCAAACATCCATCCATTAGAACTTACTGACTCGAATGTACTCCAGTTGTGCTCGCAGCCCCTAGTAGAACACGTAAGGCCAAGAATTCTCATGGCCAACTTCTGTAATGTCGAATCCCTCCTTTTTGGTTCAACCCTATACATTCATCACCAGTTAGCTATGCAAATAAGTTTAAGTTAGACTTCTTACATTATAAGTTGCAACTCTTGTAAGAAGTAATAACTAAGAACCATTGTATTCATACTTTGTAATACATACTTGGCAATTTCATACCACTATGCCCAATAATTATCTCTTAAGAAAATCCATGCGCTTTTCATGAGGATGTCCATCTCTTGAGAAATCTTATCATGCTCTTCTTTATCTGGGATCATTCTTCTTAACACATCAAGAAATTTGACCATATGCGTCGTCAATGCCACAGACCGATCAACAGACGCAAAGAATAAGGCCGAATTAAGGATGGAGACAACTGAATACAATGAGGATGGCATTTGACTGTTATAGCTCTTATCTATAATATCCAGGATGAGCCTGTACTCACGCTTTTTATAGTTGAAGTGGTCCATGGTTTTGTCTCTGGTCATCTCCATCACATCGTGGATATAACCCCATGGGTGACTTTTCATCGCCATCCACCAATTGTAACACACTAAGGGTTTAGACAATTTTAAGGCCTTATCACTTGATTCCAAATGATTGGGAAAGAATGGTTTGTTGTACTAACTTTCCTTCGGCCTTCCTTCACCAGAGCCAATTATTCCAATCGGCTAACACTACAAAGGTTCTAAGCTCAAAAAATTTTCAATGCAACTTTTGTGATGTTAAAAAAGTTGTTGTGAATCGAGTGACGACTGGACAAAGCAAATTGCACCCAATGTACCTTCTCATGTGATGGACAAGAATTATATGTTTACACATAAAGACCATAATTCTCCTAGCCCTAACAATTACCTTAATATACAACCTACCTACATCTTTTAACATTGATCAATACAATGTGCCGCGCATAGGGTCCAAAATAAATTGCGCATCTTCTCCACAAGAAGGCAACTGGTAGCTACATAAGAGGTCGCATTGTGTATGATAACTTGGACAACATATTCTTCTCAAACCTCCTCAACTACACAATCTAACAATTTGAATAAACAATCGGTTTAGTGAGAATGGGCCAATGCATCCACGGACTTTAAAAATATGGTCCCAGTTGGATAATTCACAAGAAAGTTTATTAATGACTGATGGTATCTATCGGTCCATTCATCGGCCATTAGCATATAACCATAGATTTTTCAACTCTCTTTGTATTCAGAAATAAAGTTTCTAGTAGACTCATCATCCTTTTAAAGTCAAGTCTCCATCACTTCATAATAGGAAGGGGTTTCAATCTAAGTTCAAATTAATTTACAGCTTTCACAATAACCTTGAAGCTCTTCAACTTTACAGTGTTGAAAGCAAACACTAACTTAGTACAACCACTTTATTACCGAATCCTGGTTTTCCTATCCTTTTACTTCTAATAGTTTACCTATCCTTTCTACTTCTAATCGTTTTCCAAAGTGGTTTGTGTGGATCATTTGCCCTAACCCCTTTGGTCAGCCACATCCTCAAGATGTGGTCTATACTACCTATCCATATGCCCATGCCCACAGGCTCTTTTGGGTGCCGGCCTAGATCGCCGCATGGACATAGGTGGTATAGAAGCATCCAAATTAACAATATCAATGTTAGATTAGGATGTATTACTTAACTACTAGTTGTAGGCAATAATTATTAATTAGTACTTACTAATTACTAATTAGTTATTTTTCAAATTTTTATTTGTTTGTCATACTCGTACACTACGTAGTACTTACTAGTTACTAGTTACTAGTGCTACTTAGTTCTCTAATGTCTACTTTGTTGACTACTTGACTCAACTCATCAAGTCCCATCATCATCATATCTTCTTCCCAATCTTCTTCTTTGAAACCCAAGTCAAATTACCCGGGTTGGAAGTACGAACATTATCGCAGTGCTATCGGAAAGTTGTTAATAGTATGTGACTTACACGGGTTTGTAAGTTCATGTGGTATTAGCCAGCACAAGCAACACCTTACGGGCACACCATGATAAAATGCAAGACCATGTCCCAATGTTAGCCAAGAAATCCGAATGAAAACCATGGAGTACATGGATAAGCATGCTCGAAAAAGACATGACACCACGGTTATTCAAAATGAGTTTATACAAAGATAAGCATGTGGGGACATTGATTTTGTTGATTTGGATGCATCTACACCACTTACGTACACAGGACAATATAGACCGAAAATAACCTATGTGGATGGGCCTGTGGATAGGTGGTGTAAACCATATCCTGATAATGTGGTTGACCAAAGGGTAAGGGCAAAGGACCTGCATAAACAACATTGAAAAACCGCTATAAGCAAAAGCATAGGAAAACCACAATACAATATATCGTAAAGTGGTTGTATCAAGACGGTGTTGCATTCAACACCATAACGTTGAAGAGTTTCAAGGTTATGGTGGAATCTATAGGTCAATTTGGACCTGGATTAAAACCCCATTCCTATCATTACGTGATAGAGACTCGCCTAAAAAATGAGGTTGAGTTTACTAGAAACTTTATATCTAAATACAAAGATATTTAGAAAATCTATGGTTATACCATCCCAGCTCATTCATGCATCCAATCATTTATCCATCCCATCCATCCAACCATCCCAGCTCATTCATGCATCCAACCATTTATCCATCCATCCATCCAAGCATCCAATCATTCAAACATCCATCCATCCATCCATTAGTAAAAATAAACATTATGGAAACATAAGGTGGGTCTTAGTAAGTTTTTAATGGTATGCCATTCAATCACCATTGTTGTATGGTCCACCTGAGATTTTGATCTTCTTCATTTTAGGGTTCATGCCCTAAAATGTTCTCCATGAAAAATCATGGATTGGGAGCTTCGATTTCGAGATTTGGAGATGGGCTGAATTACAAAAAATTGAAAAAAAAAATCGAAATTTCCCAATTTCTCACAAATTGTTTGCAATCTTTGTGATCAAACATCACATTAAAATGTTTATAACCTAATCTAGTGATTCTTCTTTTTCTTTTGAATGTATTGCTTGTGTTTCCACATGTCTTCTTACATTGATAAATTATATGAATAGACATTGAATATACTTACATCAATACAGTTAGACAACGCATAGATTAGGACCCCATACAAAGAAAACCGATTATGCGTACTAGTTTTTTGTGATGTTTTGATTTATAAGTGTGTATTGATGTCTTTTTTAACAATCACCAAAGTTTCATCGAAACATTCAACCAATTTTCCATTGTTTTCTCATGTTTCCAACAACAGCGATACATTACACGATACAACCGATATATCCCATGCGATAACCGATACGTATCCATATCCCAAGAATGCGATACGTAATGCGATACCGATATTTCGAACATTGGTTGTAAGTTTGTATTTTTTAACTTTTAAGTTGTAATTTGTAGTTTTTATTTCACTATTTTGCAATGTTTAACTCATCAGTCTTCAAGATTTCATTTCTCAATTTTAAAAAATCATTATTTGTTACTTGTTAATGAATCTCCGACTCTACCCCCACTCCTGCTTCCACGTCTACCTCCTATTGATACTCAGTGTCCCTGTTGCCTCCCCTAAAAGCCCCTTCCAGAGAATTTAGAACTTAGAAGATGACTAACTGTTAAGTAAGGTGCTGTTTGGTAAACTAAAAATTAAGGTCTGAAAATTAATTTAAGTGCTGAAGACTTTTTTTATGACATCAGGGTGTCCCTGCCCCATTTAAGTATTGAAAACTTAATGTGCTAAATTTTAGTACTTTTAAGTACTGAAAAATCCGTTTGGTAATTGTTTTGGAAAATGTCATGACATCTGAAAATAAGCACTTTTTTCACAAAAACTTGTTTGGTAAACACAAACTACAAATGTCTGAAAATTTAGGCCTCGTTTGGCATCATCGTGGATTCGGAATCCTTGGATTTGAAATACCCTAGATTCATAATCCATCGATTGTGTTTGGCACCCTGGATTGGGAATCCCTACAATTCAAAAAATAGCTATGCACTTAAATTATATAGTATATTTACAAGAGTTTGAATTTAATTACTAAATCCACTTTAATATCCCTAATTAAGGTAAATATGTGATGTTTGACCACAATGATTGTAATAAGCCCATTGAAATGTATACATTGGCTGAAAATGATGAAATTTCAAGCCTCAGATGGGGCCACAAGCATAAGATCACAATCAAGCAACTAACCAATGATTTTTAACCATTGATTTACATGGACAATGTTTGAACTGCTCAGATCATTCTATTGAAGTAATTTTAGTGATGCGGTTAATAATCTGATTGTTTTGGGATATCATCAATGGGCCACATGCCCAATAGATTAGTAGCCTCGTGACACATGTTACACATGCGACTCTCCTACCTTTAAAAATGAGCAAATTTTAAAAAAATTAAAAAAATTATAAAAATTATATAAAAAAAAAAAAAAAAAAAAAAAAAAAAAGTGGAGGATTTCCAGTGGAGGATTGGAAATCCAAGCAAAAGGAAGGGATTGCAAAACCCACCAAAGGTGAGGATTTGAAATCCCCTAGATTTGGAATACCCTCAAATCCCCCCAAATCCTCAATGCCAAACAACCCCTTAGAATTTATCATATTTGCCCCTATTGTCCCAATTTCTACCTTTTATAGAGGTATGAGACCAAAATTTGTTAGTCATGCCTCCAAATTTGGCACACCTTTGCCTAATCCAATAAAATTTTAATATTTTCCCCACCAAATAAAGCAAAGTAAATGAATGGTCTGGATCTTTTATGTTTACCACATGTAGTAACATGAATTGATTGTGTAAGGAGGCAAGTAGATGATACTCGTCTCAAGGATATGCACCGTATGTTCAAATTTTCAGTTTCTACACGTGACTTTTAGTTTTGTGGTCAAAGCGCATTGGTGAGACGGGCCACACCATTGATGGACTCCATTTTAGATGGAGCAATAACTCAAAGATCATATTGATTGGATGATTTTAATCCATCCGAATTAGCACATTGATATTGTATCCTAACTAATTTAGTTTTAGCCATCCAGTTGAAACCACAAATTGAATTATTATATCTCTAGATGACCTTGCTTTGAAGGCTATGATCCATTTACAATGGACCCACAGCTTGGACTCTCTGGACAGGCATACATCTACACAATGCAATGTGTATGATAGACGAGTTGCCACCATTTTAAACACCGTGACAAACTATCAGAATAGTCTTCAACAAACTCGATTCCAGTTGGATGGGTGCAACCCTGACCGTGGGCCTCACCTCGATGTATGTGTTGTATATCCACACCGTCCATCCATTTTTCTAGCTCATTTTAGGGCATGGGCCTAAAAATAAAGCAGATCTAAATCTCAGGTAGGCCACACCATAGAAAGCAATGGGGATAATGACGCCCACCATTGAAACCTTCCTAAGGCCCACCATGATGTTTATTGCCATTTAACCTATTCATAAGGTCACATAGACTTGGATGAAAGGAAAACACAAATATCAGCTTGATCCAAAACTTTTGTGGCACGAGGAAGCTTTTAGTGGCAAGCATTCAATCCCCACTATTTTATGTGGTGTGGTCCACTTGAGCTTTGAATTTGCCTCATTTTTGGGGCTATACCCTAAAATGATCTCACAAAATGGACGGACAATGTGGATATATAACACACATCATGGTGGGGCTAGCTAACAGAACTTTGTCATGCCAACGCGGTACCGACCTGTGCTATATCCCACACGGACTCAAATTCGGTAGCGACGCCGCCAATACCACCTTAGTATCTGTCAGTGCAGGAAAAGCTATGTGGGACCCACCATGATGCATGTGTTTCATCCACTCTATCCATCCATTTTGCGAGCTAATATTACAGTATGAGCCCAAAAATGAGACAAATCCAAATCTCAGGTGTACCACACCACAGAAAATAGTGGTGATTGAACGCCCACTATTAAAAACTTTTTAGGGCCCTTTGTAATGTTTATTTGTCATCCAACCTGTTGATTAGGTCACACAAGCCTAGGTGAAGGGAAAACACAAATATCAGCTTGATTCAAAACTTGTGGCCCTCGAGAAGTTTTTTATGGTGGGTGTTCAATCACCACTATTTCCTATGGAGTGGTCCGCCTGAGATTTGGATCTTCTTCAATTTTGGGACCATGCACTAGAATGATCTAGAAAAACTAATGGACAGCTTGGATATACAATACATTCACCAAGGTGGGCCCCACGGTCAAGGCAACACCCATTAACGTGTCTACCTGGCAACAGCTCACCCACACCCTTTTTTACTCTCTGATTGCGTGCTGTAGAAAATGGCACCTAGGTAGTTGTCGTGTTGACAAGACAACTTTGTGGGCCTCACCATGATGTATATGTTATATCCACGCTGTCCATCCATTTTGGTCAGGTCATTTTGAGGCACAAACCCAAAAATGAGGCAGATCCAAAGCTCGAGTGGACCAGACCACACCACAAAATTTTGTGGGGATCAAACGCCCACCATTAAAATCTTATTGGGGGCCACAAAAGTTTTGGATGAAGCTGATATTTGTGTTTTCCCTTCATCCAAGTCTATATGACCTAATCAACAAGTTGAATGGCAAATAAACATTATAGTGGGCCCTAGGAAGTTTTTGATGGTTGGCGTTCAATCACCACTATTTTCATGTGGTGTGGTCCACCTGAGTTTGGATATGCTTCATTTTTTGGACCATGCCCTAGAATTATCTAGATAAATTAATGGACGGCTTTGATATACAACACATACATCGAGGTGGGCCCCACGGTCAAGGCAACACCCACTAACGTGTTACCCGGTAACACCCCAGTAATGTGTCCACTTGGATTGCAGAGGGAAGAATATGGCACCTTGGTTTGTGTTGACATGGGAAAGTTATGTGGGCCCCACCATGATGTATGTGTTATATCCACATCGTCCATCCATTTTGTCAATTCACTTTTAAGGCACGAGCCCAAAAATTGCATATCCAAAGCTCAAGTGGACCACACCACAGAAAACAATGAGGATTGAATGCCTACCATCAGTGTTCGAAATATCGATACTATCGGCCGATATTATCGGCATCGCACCATTGCGAGACGAAACTCCGCCGATAACACCCGGAAGATACCAAAAATCCAAAACTTCAAATATCGTACGATATTATCATCGATATCGTGCGATATATCGTCGACATCATGCGATACATCGTCGATATCGCCGGTACAACCCACCCCGATGTCGTGGGTTGCGGAAAATCAAAAAATTTTGAATTAGAAGAGAGAGAGAGAGAGAGTACCTATAGCCGTAGGCTGTAGCGATGATCGGAGGTGGGCCATTCGACAGGTAAGTATCTGTATCCCTCTTTCTTCAAATTTTTCTCACTATTTGCTTCATTTTTTCTCTTTCTTCGCTGATTGGAGCGTGCCTGTGCGGATTTCTCGGAGATTCGGCGAGAAATCAGGCCGAATTTGAGGAAACGGAATGATCTTACCTCATCCGGAACCCTCGCGGCGTGAAGGAGAGGGAGAGCGCTCGTGACAGAGAGGGAAAATGAAGAAGATGGGGCGGGAGGGGTGAAATGGGGATCGGCGCGGGTGTGGTTTACTGAGCACGCTCCTATCGTACTCAGTAAACTCAGTTGGGGCCCACCTTTAATGTATGTGGTCTATCCACGCCGTCCATCTGTTTTCCGATCTAAATTAAGGGGTTGAACCCAAAACTTAGAACGGGAAGTGAATCATACCACAGGAAACAGTGGTGACACTGATTTCCACCGTTGAAACCTTTCTGGCCCCTGCAGTGATGTTTATCAGTCATCCAAACCGTTAATAAGATCATATGGACGTGGATGAAAGGAAAATACGAATTTAATAAGATCATATGGGCCCTGCAATGATGTTTATCAGTCATCTAAATTTAATACTTTTGTGGCCAAAAATGATATTTCAACTGTGGATGTTCAATTCAGCTGTTTTGTAAGGTGTGGCCCATTTAAACATCGTATATGGTTTGTTTTGGGGCTAAAGCCCCGAAATTATCTATTAAAATGTATGGACGGAGCGGATAAAATACATCAATCGTGGTGGACCTCACATGAGTTTACACAGTATGCTAAGCGTACTGAGTTACTCACTGTAAAATCATATAAAGTGGTGTCCGTGATCTGTGGGTCCCACGGTAATGTGTGTCGTATCCACACCGTTCATTAATTTGGAAATATTTTTTTAGGGCATGACACAAACAATGATGTAGATATAAATCTTTAGTGGACCTCGCCACAGAAAAAAGCGGAGAGAGTGACGCCCACCATTGAAACTCGTAGCATTCTTGAGGGCCCATCATAATGTTTATTTGTGATCTAATCTGTTCGTAAGTCCAGAAAGATATGGAATAATGGAAAACACAAATATCATCTTAACCATCCATCTCTTGTGGCCCTCAAGAAATTTTTAATGGCGAACGTCACTCTCTCCACTGTTTTCTGTGGTGGGGTCCACTCGAGCTCTGGATCTGACTCATTTTTTGGCTCACGCCCTAAAATGATCTGCTCAAATGGATGGACGGTGTGGATAGAAAAAATACATCATGGTGGGACCCACGTAACTTAGTGACGTGACTTCAGTAATCCGCGCTGGAAGCGGATTGCATATTGAGGGAAGCGGATTGCGTACTGAGTAACTCAGTACCCTTAGGGTACTGAGTAAACTGTGTGGGGTCTGCTGTTATTTATTTATTTTATCCACTCCGTTAATTCATGTTAAAAGATAATTTTAGGGCTTGATCCCAAAAACGAAGCAAATTAAAATCTCAAGTGGACCACACCACAGGAAACAGTTTGATTGAACCTCTACCATTAAAAAATTTTTGGAGGCCAAAGAAGTTTTGGATCAAGCTAAAGTTTGTGGTTTCTCTTCATCCATGTCTTTGTGATCTTACGAACAGGTTGGATGACAAATAAAAATTACTTTAGACACTAGGAAGGTTTCAACGGTGGAAATCATTATTCCACACTGTTTCCTATGTAATGGTCCACTTGAGCTTTGTATTTACTTCAATTTTGGGATCAACTCCTAAAATTATCTGTAAAAATGGATGGACGGAGTGGATAAAGCACATAAATTCACAGTGGGCCCAACTGAGTTTACTCAGTACGATAAAAGCATACTGAGTAACTCAGTACGCAATCCAATTTCCGTAAGGAGTAACTCACTACGCTTAGTGTGCTAAGTAAACTCTGTATGGTCCACCATGATTTATGTATTTTATCTGCTCCATCCATCTATTTTAATAGATAATTCTAGGGCTTCAACCCAAAAATGAAACATATACAATGTTCAAATGGACCACACCATAGGAAACAGTTGAATTGAACGTCTACCGTTGAAAATTTCTTGGGGGCCACATAAATTTTGGATCAAGTTTATATTTATTTTTCCCTTCATCCATGTCTATACGATCTTATGAATAGGTTGGATGACAAATAAACATCATTGTTGGGCCTAGCAAGGTTTCAACGGTGGATATCATTATCCCTGCTGTTTCCTGTGGTATGGTCCACTTGATCTTTGGATATGATTCAATTTTTTGCTCAACCCCTTAAATTAGATGGAAAAATGAATGGACGGTGTGGATAGATCACATACATTCAAGGTGGGCCCAACCCACAGAACTTCCCGTTCGGGGCTAGAGATGGGCAAGGGTAGGACGCAATCCGTGTTCATGACGTGCAAAGAAGAGCATTGATGCTCCTCGAGCTCCAGTTGCACGAACAGTTCAAAGGAGATCAAAGTTACATGGGCCCAAAGTGATGTATTTATTATATCTACACCGTTCATCTATTTTTAGAGATCATATTAGATCATATTAGAGCAATATCTACACCGTTCAATTTAAAAATAGTTGCGTTAGTTCAGTTAAACATCGCATAACTTAGGAATCTATACAAAGGAAATTTATTATATGCATCTTTTTTTTTTTTTTGAGATATTATGATTTTAAAGTGTGTATTAAGGGCCTTTTTAACAATCCCCAAAGTTTCATTAAAAAATTCAACCATTTTCCCAATGTTTCCCCATGTTTCCCAAAAAGTACGATAAACTATGCGATACAAACGATATATCTCGTGCGATAACCGATACGTATCTGTATCCCAAGGGTGCGATACATTGTGCGATACCGATATTTCGAACACTACCTACCATGGAAAACTTCCTAGGGGCCACTAAAGTTTTGGATAAAGTTGATATTTGTGTTTTCCCTTCATCCAGATCATTGCAACCTTATGAACAATTGGATGGCAAATAAACATCAAGGTGGGCCCTAAGAAGGTTTCAACAGTGGGCATCATTGTCCCCATTGCTTTCTGGTGTGGTCCACTTGAACTTTGGATCTACCTCATTTTTTCGCTCATGCCCTAAAATGATTTGGCAAATTGGATGGATGGTGCAAATAAAACACATACATTATGATGGGGCCCACAAAACTTTCCCATGTTTTAAAAACATGGGAGGGTAATGTTGTCTTTTCAAAATGTTGGTAGGGATATTTTCATCAATCGTGATCCAAAAATTTAAAGAAAAATCACTTACAGCATTCAGTGATAAGTGATAAGTGCATGCCCTATCATTGGCAAAAAACAAAAAACACCAAATTTAAATGATTTTTAACATTAAGTGCTTAATCTTTTACCTTTACCAAATAGTTTCGAATTTCCAAAATCACTAAAAATGGCAATTTCCAGTGATAAGTCTTGAAATTCAGTTTTATCAAATGGCACCTAAGTGTGACTTGTTGATTATTACACTTATGTAGCTTAGGTACTAACTAGTGGCTACTAATTACAAAGATTACAATGAAATAGATTTATTTAAATGGAATTTAAGGTCTACCAGTAAGATTTTTAGCCATTGGACTGCATATGCGATCGCATATGGCATTAATCCATGAGTATATGATTATGCAATCGCACATGCTGCAGATGGCATAAGCCATCATCGCATATGCAATCTGGGCCTCCTTATGTGATTGTACGATCGCACCTGACGACACTAGATAGGCTGCACATAAGAAAACAATAGACCAATTAAAAAATGCCAACAGTCCACATTCAACGTATACGAGTGCCCATCTGACAAGTGAACTGTCCAGGTTATCTACAGTGCGGGGTCCACCAGCTCCCAATGTCCAACCAACCCGTGTTGACACGTGAAGCTACATGTAGATGTGCGGGTGAGCTTAGTGGAACCCCTAGTATATGTTTATCTATATCTCAAAGAAGGCTTGTGCATATCCTTTTGTCTGTGTTTTTGTGTACTTGTGCCGATAATTAAAATAACTATGACACTATAATGTATTTACGAGTTGATATGGTAGCGTTTAATAGGACGAGGTGCCTGCACTTGTCCAATTAACATGATAATAATAATAATAACAGAAATAATACAATAAATAAAGTAAACAGATCTCTAAATCAGTCATCGTCAACATCATCATCACAACCTTGTATTTATGAGAGATTCTTCCTCCCTAGGTAAATTGAAGCATACAATAGATTTTTCCTCTTCACTCTACATCTTTCTATCAATTGTCTATGTAGAAAAATAGTTCTGATTGTTTACACCCTGGCATAAAGTCAACCTGATTTTCTAAGATCATTGTCGCTTCTCTTAGTCTCTATTCGACCACCCTTTCCTGGAGCATCATAGCGTGATTCATAAGTTTGATGCTCAACAGTTGCATCAACTTCGTATATATCCTTTGTACTTGATAAGTATTTATCACCAACTTCTCCTCTAGTCATTGAGCATTTTCCATCTGTAATTTTTTGTTGAAAGAATAGTTAACCATACTAATCCGGCTTTGCTCAAAATCTACCACATCATCTGTTCCCACTGCCTTTCTGCTCGTCATCCTTGATAGGGCCACCTTTAGTTCCCTTACCTGAATTCTATGACAATACACATGCCATTCCATCTCTACATGAGTATGCTTTGAATTTTCAATTAGGCTTGTCCAACTAAAGTTTTAAATATGAAAATGTTGAAATGGGTCTTTAAAGTCAACGTGGCAGCGGATGATGAATTCTCCATTTACAGGGGCTTCGTTTTTGCGGAAATCAGTGGCCAGGCTTGCCCCCTTATTAGTTGAGGGCTCTAGTTTTGTTATCGGGGATGAGTCCAAGGTGAGATTTTGAGACGTTGTGTGGTGCGGGGATTCCCCTCTTCGCACTTCTTTCCCTGCCCTCGCTAATCTTTTCCTGTGCCTAATATCTCGGATACCAACTGCTTCTCTCTCCAAGGCTCCAAGGGTGTGTGGTTACCTCCTTGTCATGGAGAGTTGTCATTGTCAAATTCAAAGTTCGTTGATTTGATTGCCCTTCTATCTCATCTGCACCAGTTCCTGGAACTGGAGATTCACTGGTCTAGTGCTTTTCCAAGTTCGGGCTCTTCTCAAGTCATTTGTGTTGCTCTCTCAGTCTGAGCCTGCAGTTGCCCCTAGCCACACGATGTTCGTGTGGTCCTATAAAGCTCCCCCCAAGGTTGCAACTTTCGCCAAGCTTGCTGGGAGAAAGAAGATTCTCACCATCAACAATCTGAGCAAGAGATCCCTCATTCTGCCCAATGTGTGCCCTCTCTATCTGAAAGCAGAAGAATCGATCGACCATTTGTTCATCCATTGTTCTCTCTCGCATTATTTGGTCTGGTATCTTCAAATCTACCAATGTAAGCTGGGTGATGTTGTGCTCTCTTGCTAGATTAATTTTGTCTTGGCATAGTGGCGGGGCAGTCTTCTCGGAGCTGCTAAGTGGAAGGTTGCCCTCCTTGCCGCCCTATAGTCCATCTAGTTGGAGAGAAATGATCGGGTTTTTCACAATGTTAAAGGATCCGGCAGTGGAGTTCAATAGTCAGGTTGTTATGTATGTTAGGGAGTGAGCTCCCTAAGGTTTTTGTGATTTTTGTTTTCTAGATGGGGTAAGCTTGTTTAGGTTTGCTTTTCTATTCTTTTCTTCTTCTTTTTTCTTTTCTTTGTTGTTTGTTTGTTTCTTGCTTCTTGTTTTCTTTCTGCCTTTGGCTTTAATAAATGCATCATCTTTATAAATAATTTTTTTTTTTTTAAAAAAAAAAATTGAGACATAACCCTACAGTATAAATAAAAGGTGCTAAAATAAATAAAAAGGAAAATCCCAATACATGATACCACTTAACGTATTTCTTTTCAAGTATAGCGGATAGGAACTAGTTGATTCCCCACCTGTACACTCAGCTTTTCAATTCACATGAATGGAGCCCATGGTTCCGTAATCCAAACCATTGATCTGTTGGGCCCTGAAGCGGATGGACCATGCCCCCAAAAATCATTGCAATAGGATAATCCTAGCTTTTCAATTAGTGACTTGCACATAGGTGGTCAATAAGAGAAATGCAGCAATAGTCCACATTCAACTAAGAAAAGACCAAGATTGGTGGATAGGATCTTCCAACCTTGGAGATTTTTAAGGCATGGTCTGCCCACATTGATTCATATCAGACCAACAGACCCATCACCAAACCATAGGCCCCACTTGTCCAAACCAAAAGTATATGGTGAAAATCCTTGGATCAACGATCATATATCCTTTAGAGTGCATTACCATTTATCCGCCGTTCACATTTCACCATTTTATGATCTATAATCTCCTCCCCATAGGTAATATCTGCACCATATTCAGCAGCCAATAACCTAAATGGTAGCGTTCCCTACATGCATGAAGGGGGGAAAAAAGGTACTTTAGCTTCCAAACCTTACACAACTCACACATGAAAATGAAAGAGTTTATATGAAAGGATGCATATAAGGGAGATGAAAACTGTGCTGATATAGAGAGTAATTTTACAAACAACTGCAAAATCCTGACGGATCATTATCCTAGTTAATAGATTTTATTGATGAAACTGTCAAAATGCCAATGGAGTGACCAACCCTACAAAAAATTAAGGTGCATTTGGATGCTCAACTAGGTTCAATTGAGGGCACAAGTCCAAAATAGGACTAGCCCCACTAGGTTTATGGGAGGGAATGACTAGCCCCACATTTCAATCACTATTGTTTTTTTTTTGAAAGATATTTCAATTATTATTGTTTCTAATCCAATTTGAGACAATCATATGCAGTCACTCCCTTGATATGAGTTAAGGGTGTCAATGGGTCCGGTCAGGTTGGCCCATTTGGTCTTTGACCTGGCCCATCATGGGTCAGGCTTGGGCCCAAACTCCTAGGTTCATCAGGTTGAGTCAGGTCTGAAAGTTCAAGCCTGATAATGAACAGTCAGGCTCGGCTCAAGTAACACTAGTCTATTCAATTGGGACCTGATGGTTGATAGTAATAATGTATATTAGTTGCAAGGTATTCAATAATGGTAATGGTAGCCGTTACGGCCACCGTCGTTACAATTACAATACAAGCCGTAACAGCCAGCCATTATGCCCTCCCCCCCCCCAAAAAAAAAAAAAAAAAAAAAAACGTAATGATCTCATTACAAGCCATTGTGGGCCATTTTTTCCGTAACGGCCATTACAACCCTGTAACACATAACGGTACCTACCATTAACGTTACGTAATGGTACCCACCATTAATAGGTAACAGCTGTTATGTAACCATTTTTGGATATCATGATTCGTTGTATATCCATGTATGACATACCAATGATATTCATTAGTAATTTCTCAAGGGTCCAAGCTCTTAATCAGGTTGGGCCTCATCCTTAAAAAATGGCTCATTCAGTCCCAAGTCAAGCTCAAGCTCAAACCTCACAGTATCAGATCACCATGGCTGACCTTGACCCAACCCAGGCCCAACCGTTTTGGACTTGACATCATAGCACTACTTGAGTAAGGCTAGTCACCTCCTCTCTACTGAATAACCACAATTTAATCCAATTGCAATCTTAATCAATTGTGTTGTAAATGCAAGTCCATCTGAAAACATATTGCTCGAAAGGTAGCCAAATACAGATTCATTGTTCTCCTTGGTTTTCCACACTCTTCCATAAGGATGAAAAACACCAACCTTCACCAATAGCCATTGGTAAAGATGCTCATTGATATAGGCCGTCTAGAATGGGTAGTTTGGTGTGAGGAATTTAAATTTTAAAAGGGCCTAAAGAACTTGTTTCTAGGAAATAAAATCCCCAAGAAAGAGGCTTTGTTTATCATGTTTGGGTACTGGGATTGTAATTACGTGGAATCCAGTAACTGTATTTCGGTACTGGGATTGTAATTATGCGGAATACAGTAACTGTGTTTGGGTACTGGGAAAGAATCATACTATGCATATTCACAAGAGAGCAAATTCAAAAAATATGACCGTCAGCAAGGAATTCATTACTATGGAATTTACAAACTAGCTCCTCCCAAAGAATTGCAAAACATCTCTTTTGGTGGAAATGGATGATCCGAACCGTGCAAAGATTTGCCTACAACTTCTAGTGCAGCTCAGCTCATCCAATCAATACGGTTGTTGGGCATCCTATCCACAACTCGGCCTTCTAATGGACGGACTGGATCAATGAGCACATTCACTAATGAATCTTAACAACAATTTACACAATATACAGCATCACGAAACCCTAATTTCAGGTAACTGGAGCGATCGGCCAGAGTACCACTCCAGATATGACAAGTCACACTTCTATTTAATCCTAATCACACGGTAGTCAGTTTTAACGGTTCAAAACGGCCAATTCAAGAAAACTCAAGCGACCAAACATCCGCTAATTTCACTAATTATGCCATAAAACAAACAAAACACTAAATCAAACGCTCGAAATACGAACGATCGACCATCGCCCACGAAGAGATGCTCTGTGGGGCCCACTATTTGCACCCACAATTTTGATAGATGCAACCCTTTTTTTCTACTTTGGGTAATACAATAGCGAATAGAAAGGGATGTACTATTGCAACAGTGAGATTAGAAAATGGAGGGTGTGTGTAGCAAAAATGGAGAGTGTAAATGTTAATTCAGGGAAGGATTGTACTAACCACTCGGACCATCGGAGCGAGGACGAGCTTGTTCTTGTAAAAATCCATTCTTTCAGCAGCAGAGGCGGCCGGAAGGCGCGTAAAGAGAGATAGAAGGTGCTACGGCTATTCGCGCGAGTACTTGAGGAAGAGAATGACTTAAGGAATGGTCACATACGCCCGCACGTATGGTAATCACTATACGTTCGAAATGTTTTTGGAAGACTTATGACGTATATATGAAAATCTAAACCATGAATATAGTGAATCCTATCAGTTTAACCGTAAATACCTATAATTATTATGATAAAATTCAAAATTGGGACACACCACTAGAAGAATGTGGAATCAGGGATAAATCCTGTAGTGGCCCACCTGAATTTTGGAATGGCCTAATTTTAGGTGAGTACATTTATCATAGTGGAGATAACCTGATTAATATGCTACATGTCATGTATAAAACAATCTGAACCCCACATTCCATCGGGATATGTCTACGGTGGACGTCCTCCTCCCGACGCGACTCAGGGAAGCGGATTGGCTGGTGTACCACACGCCAGCTATATAGCTGGTGAAGGTAAGTGTCGTGCGAAGACCCTCGACGACGCTGCCCGAGCTCCGAGTTGTACGAACGGTTCAAAGGAGATCAAAGTTACATGCCCCACAACGATGTATTTATTATATCCACACCGTGCATCCATTGTTTGGAGATTTTTTTACAAAAATTTGATAAAAAATGAATCATATCAAACCTCGGATGGATCACACCAAGGATAATAATTTTCGTCATTAAAAAATTCGTAATGCCCACGTAACAATTATTTTCCATAATCTGTTAACAAGGTCACAAACACGAATGAAGAGGAAAAACAAATTTCATATTGATCCAAAATCTCGTGTCCCCCAAAAGAGTTTCTTTCAATCCCCACTGCTTTTTGCATGGTCACCTGTATTATTTTTGGGCTCAAGCCTTAAGACAAGCTTGCAAAATGAATGAATGATTTAGATATAACACATACCTCATGATAAGACCCACAGAACTTATTAGAATTGTAAGAGTTTCTTGTACACAATGGAGGATTGAAGAAAACGATAATAAAACGAATAGATCTTTCGAGTTCAAGGCTCGACTTGAATAGTCAATTTCTCAAGACAGATTTGCTGACCTTTTTCTGGAATTTTCAGCAAGTGTAAACGAAGGAAATCTGCAAATTGTCTTCAGGATACAATGAACTCTCAATCCGATTTTCAACACGAAAATTTGCACATTTAAGTGTTGAACAGATCTCTAGTTTTGACACCGATATGCCTTAAGACATTCAGAAAAAATTCAGCAAGAGATTAGATCGAGAATAATTGCACAGAAGATAATATTATCTTAAGGATTTTGAGTATCTACTTCTGGATTATAGTATCCAGAATTTATATCAATTGAAAGGTTATGTATTTCTTCCTGAAGAGGTGCTAAAGAGCCTCTTCAAGAAATCCATACCCATTCACAGCAAATAATTGCCTTTTCATGAAAGGACATGACCCTTTGTCCTATGGCAGTTATTTCTGTACCCATTCAGACAGGAGCAGTTATCCAACAGGAAAAACTGTATCCACATAAGCGACACATGGCATTGGTGCCACATGTACAATCATGTCACAATTATTCTCAATCAACTAAAAATATAATAATAATAATAAACATCAGGGTACCATGGCCCAAAAATATGAACCGAGTGTCAAAAAGACTAAGGCTCTCATAGCTCCTTGCGACGATGCGCACATGCGAAGTGCTAAGTGCGCCTAATAAAGCGCCCAAGCAGCCCTACAGCCCACGCCACGCGCTTGCGCGGTGCTTCGCACCGTCCTCGACGAGATTTGAACCCTGGTTTCATAAGCAAAAACCCCTTCTCTTACCGACTGGCTATACACACTATTTATGGAAAGTTTAAATAATTAATATATTTATTTACTTTCTAAAAATAACTTTTATTTTTAAAATTTATTTTTATTCTAGAAAACACAACAGAACTTGCCCACAAATACACGAGCTATATAACTAGTTTGTGATACAATAGTTGGTACCTAGCTGCTGTATGCACGTGTCGTGCGAGGACCAGCATAGATGCTCCTCCAGCTCTGAGTTCCATGGATGATTCAAAGGAGATCAAAGTTACATGATCCAAGTGATGTATTTATTATATTTACACAATTTATCTATTTTTAGAGATCATTTTAGAGCATTGTTCAAAAAAAAAAGAATCATATCACCCATATAAATAGCGGCCGAGATATTAATTTTTATTGTTAAACAATTTGTAGGGCACACCATAACATTTATTTTTCATCCAATTTGTTTACAAGGTCACAAAGACCTAAATGAAGATGAAAAACAAATTTCATACTGATCTAAAACTTTTGTGACCCCAAAAAGGGTTTCAATGGTAGATGTTCAATCCCTCACTGCTTTTTACAGTGTAGTCTACTTGATAGTTAGATCTATCTTATTTTTTGTCTCAAGCCTTAAAATAAGCTCGCCAAATAAATGGACAGACTCACAAAATTTACTGACATCAATACACTAGATACCACTCTGCAAACAAGCTCCGACTTGTACCAACAGTTCAAAGGAGATCAAAGTTACATGGCCCCACAATGATGTATTTATTATATCCTCATCGTTCATCCATTATTCGAGATCATTTTAGAGCATTTGACAAAAAATAATCATATCCAAAGCTTAAATGTACCACACCAAAAATAGCAGCGAGGATAATGATTTTCACTGTTAAAAAATTTGTAGGGCCCACCATAACATTTGTTTTCCATCCAATCTATTAATAACGTACATGGATTAAGAGGAAAAACAAATTTCATATTGATCGGAAACTTATGTGACCCCCAAAAGAGTTTCTTTCAATCCCCACTGCTTTTTGCAATGTGGTCCATTTGATCTTTAGATTTGTTTTATTTTTCGGCTCAAGCCTTAAGACGAGATCAAAAAATGGATGAAGGGTTTAAATATAACACATACCTCATGATGGGACCCACATAACTTGTTGACGCCAATACCCCGGCCAATCCGTCCCCGCTAGATAGCCCTGTATGTGGAAGCTTTGTGGGCCCACTTAGATGTCGTGTGACATCTACTCCGTCCATAGGTTTATCCTTCTCCCGTTAGGACATGAGCTCAAAAATGATGCAGATCGAAAACTCAAGTAGGCCATACAAAATTGAAAAGCGGGGATGGAAACGCCCACCATTGAATTATGTCCAGGGCCCGCAGTGATGCTTATATGCCATCCAAATCGTTCATATGATACTTTCAACTGGGATGTACTGAAATCTTAAATATTATCCTGATCCAGAACATCTGTGACCCCACGATGGTTTCAATGGAGGACCTTCAATCCCCGCCGTTCCGCGTGGTTTACTGACTCATGTCCTAACATGAGCTGGGGAAACCGATGGATGGATTGCGTGTCACAAGGACATTGTGACGGGGCGTGGCTTCGGTGGATCCCCGAATCCACAGGTGGATCCTTGACCGTGGGCCCACGGTGATGTATGTACCTATCAACGCTGTCTATTCATTTTTTAAAAATTATTTTAGGCATGATCCAAAAATGAAGCAGATCCAAATATCAGGTGGACCATAATACAGAAACATAATCGACGATTAACAAGTTCTCATGGGCCACAACATTTTGGAGCAAGTTGATGTTTGTGTGGTCTCTCTTCATCTTAGCCTTCGTGACCTTATCAACAGGTTGGATGGCAAATAAACTTTCCAGTTGTGTTGTTTCCTATTATATGGTCCACCAAAAATTTGGATCTGCATCATTTTTAGAATTATGCATAAAATTAACTGTCAAAATGAATAGATGATGTGGATGTAGGGCACATACATCATAATGGGCCCCACAGTTAGGTATCCACCAGCCTCGGTGGATCTGGGATCCACCTAAACTGTATGGCATTGTGATGCTCCCGCGTAGAGCTGGATGCCAAATTGAGCTTGGCATAGCTTGACTCGGCTGAACTAGCAAGCCACTTGAGCTCAAAGTTTTCGCTCACCTTGGTCTTCAAGCTGGGTAGGCCAACTCGACTCAATTTAATCACAAATCTAGAAAGCTTAAGTCTAGTATGAGCTTGAGCTTTCAAGCAATATACTAATTCACATATATATTAATCAATTCACAAATTTACTAATATACTAATTAATTCACAAATTCATTAATATTTAATTAATTCACAAACATGCTAATTAATTCACAATATATATTAATCATTTTACTAATAAATTCACAAATATACTAATAATTCACTAAGGTGATCAGACAGTGGGGGTCGAGTCGCATAGGCAGACGGTCGGGTAGGGAACCAGAGGCTGATGGGCAAGATCCATTCACTAATCAATTCACAGATTCACAAATATATTAATCAATTCTCTAAGGTGACCAGGTAGTGGCGGACCAAAGGATTATCGTGCTTTGCTAGTAAAAGATGACCATACAGTGGCAGACCAGATAGTTGCAGCAAAGTCTGTGCAGAGCGGATGTGCGAGAGTAAGAGAGAGGTTAAAAGAGCGAGAGAGAGAGAGAGAGAAGAGAGAGAGAGAGAGAGAGAGAGAGAGATGAGACTCGAGAGCATAATGCCATAGGTGATAGGCAATAGGCGAGGCAGATAGTTGAGTAGGGGGCAGAAGCAGAGAGAGAGAGAGAGAGAGAGAGAGAGAGAGAGAGAGAGAGAGAGAGAGCATGGTGTCACAGGCAAGGCGACTCGTCTGGTCGAGATGGGCTGGTCATCAAGACTCTACAAGTAAGAATGGGAGGAAATTTTCAAAAATTAAATGGGGCAAAATTGAAAGGTCAGGTTGAATGAAAAATGGGCACATGTCCCATAAGGGGTGTGTTGTGTGTGTGTGTGTGTGTGTGTGTAGGTAAAAGGTTCTATGTGTTCGAGCTCATGGGAACTTCCCATGAGGTCGAGTTATGCGGGCCCCACCGTGATGCGTGTCGAACATCAACACCATCAGTCAGATGCACCATTCCATGGTGGACCTAGGGCTTAAAAATCAAGTCAATCCGTGACTTGTGTGGGCCACACCACATACAAAAGTAGAGAGGAGTTACCCTCCATTAAAACATTCATAATCATTTGTTGGGCCCACCGAGATGTGGTTCACAAATCCAGACCATCCATTATGTGTATCCCACTTGGATGAGGGGTTAGACCAAGTTTCAGACGCATCTAAATTTCATGTGGGACCCACCAAGTGCTTTTATATGTTTTAGGCATGTCTTCACATGATTTTAGATGGTATTGCCCACCCGAGTTCCGTATACAACTGATTTTGGGATATCCCATAATTTAAAGGGGACCATCAAATGCATGGTGTTGATGTTCGACACACATCATGGTAGGGCCCACACATCATGGAAGTTCCCATGAGCTCGATCGTGTGTGTGTGTGTGTGTGATATATATATGTATGTATATATATATATATATATATATTATATATATAGATATATATATATATATATATATATATATATATTATATATATATATATGAGAGAGTCATACTCACCGACACACTAGTTTTCATAAGAGCTCGCGAGAACTTTTGAGAACTCATCTCAATAAACATGAGGCTAAAATCTCAACTGTCCACGTGATGCAATGTCCCATGAAACCTCTTGGGCCCAACTTTTACCCTAATCCAAAACTCTAGTGAGTTGTAACAAAAAGAAAGACAAATCAAGGGAGGAAACTATTTCTGTTTGCCATGACCCATTAGAGTTTTGGATTAAGGTAAAAGTTGGGCCATGTGGGTTTTATAGGGCACCGCATCACAAGAACCGTTCAAATTTTGGCCTCACGTCATGTGCAATGGGTTCTCAAAAAGTTCTCATGAGTTCTCGTGAGAACTGGTGTGCGGGTGAGCATTAATATGTGTGTGTGTGTGTGTGTGTGTGTGTATACATACATGAAACGAGCCGAGTCGAATTGATTTGAACCGAGCCGAATCGAGCCAAGGTTAGCTCAAGCTCGACTCAAAAATATTTTGACCTTAAAACAATGGTTTGACTAAGCTTACATTCGATATAAGCCAAGTCAAGCAAGCCAAACAAGCTAGCTCGACTGGTGTCCAACTATACTCCCACATAATTCGCGCCTACAGGAGTGGATATTGTGTTGCCTCAGCCTGACCCAAGAAGGTGTGGCCCCTATTGTGGTGCCCGCATTGATGTAAGTCTTTTATATCCATAATGTCCATCCATTTTGCTATTGGAGACGCCTATCCTCCAATGAACCCACTAAGATTGGCCAATCAGGTCCTCTTTCATCGTGTCTCGGGTGGGGGTGAGCATAGTATGATGGGTGCAAGAGTCCTTTCCACTACCGGGACCGGGAAGGGAAGAGGTGTGACGAGCCTACCTACTATCGTGTGTCGGGTCGATGTGGGTGGTATTCTGACTGTTGAGGCTAGGTAGGGCGAAACAAAATAGGGTCCCTCATTGTTAAACTGATGGCTAGATGGGTAGGGGTTGACACGCTCAATACTTTGTTTTTTGAAAATGTTGTCCCATTCTTATGTATGGATGGTGGATTACCCATGTGTGGTACGCTTGCGATTTCTGATAGAGATGTTTTATGTGTTGTAGAGATGTACTAGTAGACGGTGAGGGATGTTGTCTCATTCTTATGTGAGGATGGTGGATTACCCATGCATGGTATGTTCGTGATTCTTGGTAGAGATGTATCCTGTGTTGTGGAGATGTACTCGCATAAATGAGGGATGTTCAGCATTTGACTCATGCATTCATTCATCCACTATTCACTTGGGCTGGTGGTGCGCGAATAAATCATTATGTGCACCTTCGCAGTGGTTACAATTTCGGTTAGAAATGGGACTAACCTGAAATAAGGAGTCTACTACATCGAGTCTAGCCATCCAAATCTAGTATGAGACTGGTTTGGATAGAAGTCTCTTGTGATGAACTCCACAGTTTGTGATACTGCGTACTATCATCCCGACTCCACACGCCAGCACTGTCATTGCCTTTCTATTGTATGCCATATAGTAGGAAGTGTACACGAACCGAGCTAGCTCGGTTAGCCCGCTCGACTTGACTTGAAAAAGCTTGATTCGACTCGATTCGAGGCCGAGTTCAAGCCGAGTCGAGCTGTTTTTTAAGCTCGAAAATGAGTTCGAGCCGAGTTCAAGTTGGCCCCAACTCAACTCGACTTAGATCGAACCCAACTCGAATCGAACTCGGATCGAACCAGTTCGGTGACTTAGTTACTGTAACATCCTGGATTTTCACTGTTTTGGATTTTAAAAAATCCTTGAATTTTTTTTAATTAACTTATATTATCACTTACTGACCATTAGCACTCAACGTTAGCTTATACACGAGTGGCCCAGTCTGGTCACGATCAGACCATATGTAGGTCATCAAGTCAGATGATCGGTTTGTACTTGGCGACAGCTTGTGCAGGCTGTGCAGCAGCCGAGGAAGGTCAGAAAAATTGAAAATTTTAAAAATTTGGGAATACATAGATCTCACTGGGCTTGTGGTCCATCGCGAACCACGGACCCAGTGGACACCCAGAAATAAACTATTCATGCATCCCAACGGCACTTGCCAAATGCAACCCACCAATGCCAGAATTGGAATCTGGTACTGGTAAATAAAACTAGGATTTCAGGCATTTCAGCCGTCGGATTTCTTTCAAATTTACGGTAAAGGTCTAATGTATTTGTCTACACCCGCCCACAAAATCTGGGTCCCGATCGTGGCATGGTGACCGTTGATTGTGAATCGGACCCGTGTGACCAAACCTCATATCCGATCATCCCCAAATTTTGCATGGCTCTTCATTGGGCCATGGAGCACCTATCCTATAAGTTTCATGGTCAGAGGGCCACCAGAACTACCCCATCAATCAGAATGGACCCCACAGGGTCATTTAGAGACCGGAACCATATGATCAAACCCCATATCCGTTGATCCATTTGTTCCCAAACTTTGCATGACCCCTCATTGGGCCATGAGTCACCTACCCACCAAATTTGGTAGCCAAGGGGGGTACTAGGGTCGCTCCAATGCCAATAGGAAGTCCTAGAGGGCTATTGCGGGCATTTTAGGAAACTTGGGGCCAATGGGCCCAATTCTAGGAAATAAACCCTAACTCTCTCCCTCATAACTTCCACCTTCTCTCCCTCATAATCTCCACCAATCGCCAACAACCAAGTTCTCTCCCTCATAACCTCCCACCATTCTCCACAAACAAGCTCTCTCCCTCATAACTCCTACTATTCTCCAACAACAAAGCTCTCTCCTCGTAACTTCCACTATTCTCCAACAAACCAAGGAGAGTAAAGAGAGAAAGAGAGAGTAAGGGAGAGCAAGGTGGACCTAGATCGAGGTGGGGCCCAAGGAAATCAAAACCCCACAACTCCCTACCTCTTCCCAAGAAGAAAACCCTCATCCACGATCGCCCTTTCATTCCATTGATCGTCTAGGTAAGATCAATCACCCATTTTTCTTGAAACCCTTGTGATGAGAGGGCATTTACATTGAAATCTAACATACAAATGTTTCCTTTAGGGATTCCGGCCGATCGACCCCGAAATTTGCATTCCTAGGTCGTTTTCCAACTCTCCAACGATCTATAGGTGCGGACTATTATCCTTAGGTGGCCTAGCACCAATTATAGTATGAGTCTAATAATTTTGTTTGCTCGATTGTTGTATTGGAGAATCTAGAGAAACCCTAAGAATTGTAGGTGTGTTGGAATCATATGGAATTGCATGATTAGTTCTCATCTTGATGTTGATCTTGTCTCTCACATGATTTAGTACATGGATGATCATACGCTCTTGTTTGTTGATTTTCTCATATGGTGTTGCTTCATAGTAGATAGGAGTTATTACTCTTGTGCATTGATTCCTTGAGATGTAGGAAGTGCTTCACTTCCTCACTAACCCACACAACTCACATGCATCTTGTTCGTGATAAGTTAACACGCTTGTTAGGAATAATTGTATCGTATGTTGTGATGTATGTAAACACGATACTATTATGCTAGTTGATAATCTTGATGGTTGGCATGCTATGAATCAATATTGAACCCTTGGGATAGTCGGGAACATGAGGAGGGACGGTAGTCCCATCGGTAGGACTATGTTAGGGTTAAACCCGTGGATTTGAGCGGGTGTGTATGGGCGGCAGTAGTTCGACTACATGGGTCTCTTGTACTCGATGTCGCTCGTCACATGCTCGCTTGACTTGCGCGGTCTATCCTACTTACAGACCAGCCCCGTTTGTTAACCCTGTTTGCTCACATATGTATGGAACTTGGAACTCCCTACCACCGTTGCAGCCCATCATTAACCACTTGAAGTTGATCCACTGCCTCGTGAGCAGGGCATGGTGGAATGGGACACTGTGTTCGAGCTGTCGGCCTACGCTGGGACGACGAGCCTCCTCGTAGTGACCTCGAGCGATCCCAGTTCTCAGCACTCCCCATGTGCTTGAAGTCGGGGATGGGGAATCCGACGGGATCACGGATCTCGGTGCACTGGCCTCGCAAGTTGAGGGGCCTTGGGCATCGCAACCTATTGAGGGCATTGATACGTGGGGTATATCAGTTTCCTCAACTTGTTAGATAAATAGAATTAACTAAGAACTCAGATAACATTATCATCGCATCACATTAGCTAGGTTGGCGACTCGGCAGTTGAGGTCACTTTGAGGGAGTGTTGGTCATACGCGATCGTTAGATGAAGTCTGTAACACCCTGAAAATCGGGGGTCGTGTATATACTCAACTACTGAGTTTCTGGGGTCAATTATGACCGGTTTTCGTTAATTACGTGATTAATCCAATCAAATGTGCAGTCTGGGGAAATCCTGGAACATGAAGCACAATCACACGAGTCTACTGAAATGAAAGAGACTAAAAACGAATATATATATATATGTCCAAAAGAATAAAGGGGTCGCACATGGCGTCACCCCACAAAATCCCAAAAGAATGATAAGTCCAAAATAAATAGAGTCGAGCCCATTGCTCAGCGATCGATCCCGCCTCCAGCTGGCGGAAAGTCATCTATCAACTGGAAGTATGACAGCTCCTCTCCTCGTCGAGAGTAGCATCGCCATGCTCCACCTGCTCCGCCTCCCTTGCATTTATGG